>SJYW01028193.1:0-44409 GCA_006410735.1 Raphicerus campestris | reverse complement strand
GTTACGATGGGGCCCCAGGGAACCACCCCCATAGCCCCAGGAGAAGCCAGTCTCCGTGCAAGGGATGAGGCACATCTGGGGATTCCTCCCCAGTCATCGCTGGGTCCCCAGGCCTCTTCTGTAGCTGAGGCTGCAGCCTGAGCTTGCCTCGCTCATGCTGACCTAGGTCTTGGGGTTCCCCTGGAGCTCCCACAGGGGAGTCAGGCCTCGTCTCACCTGGAGACCTGCACGGCCACTCTCCTCCCCATCTGTGGCAGAAGTGTCCGGGTCCCTGTTGAGCAGATACAGGGATCAGTGGCTTGACCTCGAGGTACCCCAGGGCTATCACACGTGCGAGTGTGCCGGAGTCGAGCCTCGGGATGACAGTCGAGGCAGTGCAGGACAGTTAGTTTTATCTGGAGTGGACTAGGCATTTGGGAGTCTTGTGGAAACGTGACCCAACGCCTGAGGCTTCTCTGGACTCGCCTGGTGTTAGTGCCTCCTCTTGGGATGTGAGGGGAGATCATGGAACCCTTTCCTGACGGAGCAGGGAAAGGGCCCTTCATCTGGAGCTGAGCATGGGAAAATGGAGATCCTCTTGTGTCATGGCAGGACCCTCGGCGGTCCTCTTGAGTGGGGACGTGTGGGGCAGGGAACTTCTTGGGTCACAGCAAGGGTGTGAAAGAGGATTTTGAGGTCCAAGAGGGAACGGGTGATTTCTCCCAGGATGCCGCAGCCGACAAGGGCCTCACTCCACCTGCAAGGGTGAAGTTTCTGGTTTTCCTCGAGTTGTGCCTGGTTCCTCTCGAGTTATGACGGGGACTACAGGGATCTGCCCCTGTGGCCCCAGGATAGGTCAGTCTCCGTGCAAGGGGCCGGGCACATCTGGGGATTCCTCCCCAGTGGTGCCAAGTCCTCAGTCCCCTCCTGGTGCTGAGGCTGGAGCCTGAGATTGCCTCGCCCATGCTGACATTTGTCTTGGGCTTCCCCTGGAGTCCGTAGAGAGGAGTCAGGCCTTGTCTCGACTGGAGACGTGCACGGCTGCTTTCCTCCCCAGCTGCAGTAACAGTGTCTGGGTCTCTGTCGAGCAGATCCAGGGATCTGTGTCTTGTGCTGGTGGTACCACTGGGCTGTCACATGTGCCAGTGTGCTGCAGTCGAGCCTCGGGGTTACAGTTGAGGCAGTGCAGGGCAGTCAGGTTCATCTGAAGTGGACGAGGTATTTTGAGATGTTGGGGAATAGTGGCACAACCTGTGAGACTCCTCCCGACTCTCCAGGTGTGAGCACCTCCTCTTGGGATGTGACATGAACACCCCAAAACCTTTCCCGACGGAGCAGGGCAAGGGCCGCTCATCTGGAGCTCAGCAGGGGAAAACGGGGCTCCTCTTTTTTGTTGGCAGGTCCCTTGGGTTTCCTCTTGAGTGGGGACCTGTGGGCCTGGGAACTTCTTGAGTCACAGAAACAGTGTGAAGCAGCCTTTCCAGGTCCAAGAGGGACAGGCTGAATTCCCCTAAGACACCGCCGGGGACAAGGGCATAACACTGCCTGCAGGGTAGAAGCTTCTGTTTTTTCTTGCATTTCCCCAGGGTCTTCTCTAGTTATAACTGGGACCCCAGGGACTTGCCTCTGTGCCCTGTGGAGAAGCCAGTCTCTGTGCGTGTTGCGTGGATCCTCTGGGGATTCCTCCACAGTCTTCACTGGGTCCTCAGTCCTCGTCTAGTGCTGAGGCCGGAGCCTGAGCTTTCCTCGCCGTGTTGATGTAGGTCTTGGGGTTCCCCTGGAGCCCCCTCAGGGGAATCAGGCCTCGTCTCGCCAATAGACGTGCAGGGCCGCTTTACTCCACGGTGCAGCAGCCCTGTCCCACTCTCCTTTGAGCGGACAAAGCCATCTGTGGCTTGCACTGGAGGTACCCCAGGGCTATCACACGTGCCAGTGTGTTGGCAGTCGAGCCTCAGGGAGGAAGTCAAGGGNCCCTGTCCCACTCTCCTTTGAGCGGACAAAGCCATCTGTGGCTTGCACTGGAGGTACCCCAGGGCTATCACACGTGCCAGTGTGTTGGCAGTCGAGCCTCAGGGAGGAAGTCAAGGGAGTGCTGGGCAGTCAGCTTCATCTGGAGTGGACGAGGCATTTGGGGTTCTTGGGGAAAGTTGACCAGAGACCTGAGGCTCCTCTGGACTCGCATGGTTTGAGGGCCTCCTCTTGGGATGCAAGGGGAGAGCTGGGAACTCTTTCCCAATGGAGCGGGGAGGGCCCCTCATCTGGAGCTGAGCAGGGGAAAATGGAGCTCCTCTTGAGTCGTGACAGGACCCTCGGTGGAACTCTTGAGTGGGGACAGGTGGGACGGGGAACTTCTTGGGTCACAGCAAGGGTGTGATAAAGCATTTCGAGGTCCAAGAGGGATCGGGTGATTTCCACCAGGATGCCCCAGTGGACAAGGGCCTCACTCCGACTGATAGGGAGAAACTTCTGGTTTTTCTCGAGTTTCAGCTGGGTCCTCTTGAATTATGACAGGGACCCCAGAGACCCGCCCCTGTGGCCTCAGGAGAGGCCAGTCTCCATGCAAGTTGCCACTGGGTATTCCTCCCCAGTCGTCCTCGGGTCCCCAGGCCTTGTCTGATGCTGAGGCCGCAGCCTGAGTGTAGGGAACAAAGTATAAGGGAGGCTGGGAAGACTCTTGCACACAAGGATATTTCTTTAGTCCTTCAAAATAGAACCGACCCAGGGTCACAAGGATTCTGAGTTGATAAGGAAGTTCCCCAAAACAAAGTCTTAGCTGCAGCAAATAAGTTAATGTAAAGGTTATCTTGCCCCAAGCCTGCACATTGTATAGTCATTGAATCATAGTTTTTGGCAACTTGCTCTGTAAATTGTTGTGGAAAAGACATAAAAGAAGGCAGCTGCAAGTAGCAGGGGAGAATAAGAGAAGAATAAAAAAATTAAAAAAAAAAAAGATTGAAACCACTCGGCCGTGTTGGTATTTCATTCCGTCCCTAGCACCTGAGATTGCCTCGCCCGTGCTGACATAAGCCTTGGGGTTGCCCTGGATCCCCCATAGGGAAGTTAGGTCTTGTCTTGTCTGTGGACATGCACAGGCCCTTTCCACCCTAACTGGGGCAACACTGTCCGGGTCCCTGAGAACGGAAACAGGGATCAGTGGCTTGACCTCGAGGTACCCCGGGGCTATCACACGTGCCAGTGAGCCAGAGTCGAGACTCGGGGTGACAGTCGAGGCAGTGCAGGGAAGTCAGATTCATCTGGAGTGGACTAGGCATTTGAGGGTCTTGTGGAAATGTGACCCGACGCCTGAGGCTTCTCTAGATTCGCCTGTTGTGAGTGCCTCCTCTTTGGATGCGAGGGGAGAGCCGGGAACCCTTTCCGATGGAGCAGGGAAGTGGCCCCTCATCTGGAGCTCAGTAGGGGAAAACGGGGCTCCTCTTGAGTGTTGGAGGGACCCTTGGGGTTCCTCTCGAGTGGAGACGGGTGTGGCAGGGAACTTCTTGGGTCACAGCAAGGGTGTGAAGGAGCCTTTCGAGGTCCATGAGGGACGGGGTGAATTCCCCTGAGATACCATTGCTGACAAGTGCCACACCACGCATGCTGGGGAAAAGCATCCAGTTTTTCTCGAGTTGTGGCGAGTTCCTGTCGAGTTACGACGGGGAAGCCAGGGACCCGCCCCTGTATCCTCAGAAGAGGCCAATCTCAGTGCGAGTTGCGAAGCACCTCCGGGGATTCCTCCCCAGTCATTGCTGGGTCCTCAGACCTCGTCTGGTGCTGAAGTCGGAGCCTGAGATTTCCTCGCTCATGCTTTCATATGTCTTGAGGTTAGTCTGTAGCCCACACAAGGGAGTCAGGCCTCTACTCGCCTGGAGACTTGCACGGCCTCTTTCTTTCCCAACTGCAGTGGCAGTGTCCGGCTCCCCGTAAAGCAGACACAGGGACCTGTGGCTTCCCATCGAGGTACGCCAGGGCTGTTTCACGTTCCAGTGTGTTGGGAGTCGAGCCTCGGTGTGACAGTCGAGACAGTACAGGGCAGTCATATTCATCGGGAGTGGACGAGGAATTTGGACATCTTTGGGGGTGGTTGTCGGACACCTGAGGCTCCTCCTGACTCTCCTGATGTGAGGCCACCCCTTGGAATGTGAGGGGAGCACCGGAAAACCTTTCCAAATGGAGCAGGGAAGGGGCTCCTCATCGGGAGCTCAGCAGGGGAAAATGGGGCTCCTCTTGAGGCACAGGGGAACCACGGGATTCCTCTCAAATGAGGACGGTTGGGGCGGGGATCTTCCTAGGTCACAAGAATTGTATGAAGGCACCAATCGAGGTCCCAGAGGAAAGGGGGGATTTCCCCAGAGATGCTGCAGCAGACAAGGGACTCACCATCCCTGCAGGGGAGAAGCTTCTGGTTTTTCTCGATTTGTGGTGGGTTCCTCTCGAGTTATGACAGGGACCCCAGGGACCCTCCCTTGTGGCCTCAGGAGAGGCCAGTCTCCATGCAATTTGCGAGGTACCTCTGGGAATTCCTCCCGAGACTTCACCGGTTCCTCAGTCATCCTGTGGTGCTGAGGCCAGAGCCTGTGCTTGCCTCTCATATGCTGACATTGGTCTTGGGGTTCCCCTGGAGCCCCCGTAGAGCAGTCAGGCCTTGTCTCGCCTGGGGACGTGCACAACTGCTTTCCTCCCCAACTGCTGCAACAGTGTCCGGGTCCCCGTCGAGCAGATACAGGGATCAGTGGCTTGACATCGAGGTACCCCAGTGCTATCACACGTGCCAGTGTGCGGGATTCGAGGCTCGGGGTGACAGACGAGGCAGTGCAGGGAAGTCAGGTTCATGTGAAGTGGACGAGGCATTTGGGGGTCTTGGGAAACGGTGGCCCAAACTGTGGAATCGTCCCGACTTTCCAGGTGAGAGCACCTCCTCTTGGGATTCGAGGGGATCACTGTGAAACCTTTCCCGACGGAGCAGGGAAGGGACCCCTCAACTGGAGCTCAACAGGGGAAAACGAGGCTCCTCTTCAGTCTTGGCAGGACCCTTCAGATTCCTCTCAAGTGGGGACAGGTGGGGCGGGGAAGTTCTTGGGTCACAGCAAGGGTGTGAAATAGCCTTTCGTGGTCCACGAGGGACGGGGTGCATTCCCCTGAGATGCCATTGCAGACAAGGGCCACACCACACCATCAGGGGAGAAGTTTCCAGTTTTTCCTGAGTTGCGAAGGGGTCCTCACGAGTTATGAGAGGAACTTCAGGGACCCGCCCCTGTATCCTCAGGAGTGGCCATTCTCAGTGCGAGTTGTGAGGCGCCTCTGGGGATTCCTCCCCAGTCATCGCCGGGTCTTCAGACCCCTTCTGGTGCTGAGGCTGCAGCCTGAGATTGCCTCGCCCATGCTGACATTTGTATTTGGCTTCCCCTGGAGCCCGCAAAGGGAAGTCAGGCCTCATGTCGACTGGAAACGTGTACGGCCGCTTTCCTTTCCAACTGCAGTAACAGTGTTCCGGTCCCTGTCAAGCCCATACAGGGATCTATGTTTTCGCTCGTGGTACCCTAGGGCTGTCACACGTGCCAGTGTGCTGGTGTCTACCCTCGGGGATACAGCCGAGGCAGTGCAGGGCAGTCAGGTTCATCTGAAGTCGACGAGGCATTTGGGGGTCTTGGGGAATGGTGGTCCAAACTGTGAGACTCCCCTCGATTTTCCAGGTGCGATCACCTCCTCTTGGGATGTGAGGGCAACACCGCGAAATGTTTCCCGATGGAGCAGGGAAAGGGCCCCTCATCTGGAGCTCAGCTGTGGAAAACATGTCTTCTCTTGAGTCTTGGCGGGACCCTTTGGGTTCCTCTCGTGGGGGATGGTTGGGGCGGGGAATTTCTTGGGTCACAGCTAGGATGTGAAGGAGCCTTTCAAGGTTCGTGAGGGACGGGGTGAATTCCCCTGAGATGCAGTTGCAGACAAGGGCCACACCATGCCTGCAGTTGAGGAGCTTCCGGTTTTTCTCACATTGTGGTGGGCTTTTCTGGAGTTACGACGGGGACCCCAGGGACCCGCCCCTGTATCCTCAGGAGAGCCCATTCTCAGTGCGAGTTGTGAGGCACCTGTGGGGATTCCTTCCCAGTCAATCCCGGGTCCTCAGTACTCGTCTGGTGCTGTGGTCGGAGCCTGAGATTTCCTAGCTTATGAGGTTACTCTGGAGCCCCCACAGGGGAGTCAGGGGTCTTCTTTCCTGGAGACTTGCACGGCATCTTTCTTCCCCAACTGCAGCGGAAGTGTCCGGCTCCCCGTAAAGCAGACACAGGGATCTGTGGCTTGCCATCAAGGTACTCAGAGCTGTTTCACTTGCCAGTGTGTTGAGAGTGAAGCCTCAGGGTGACAGTCGAGACAGTGCAGGGCAGTCATGTTCATCTGGAGTGAACGAGGCATTTGGGGATCTTCAGGAGTGGTGATCGGACACCTGAGGCTCCTCCCGAATCTTCTGATGCGAGGCCACCTCTTGGGATGCAAGGGGATCGCTGGAAAAACTTTCTGGATGCAGCAGGGAAAGGGTCCCTAATCTGGAGGTCAGCAGGGGAAAACGGGTCTCCTCTTGAGTCTTGGCGGGATCCTCAGGGTTCCACTCGAGTGGGATAGGTTGGGGCGGGGATCTTCCTAGGTCACAATAAGGGTATGAAGGAAACTTGCCAGGTCCCAGGGGGACGGGGTGATTTACCCAATATGCTGCAGCGGACAAGGGACTCACCCTCCCTGCAGGGGAGAAGTTTCTGGTTTTTCTCGAGTTGTGGCGGGGCTATGACTAGTTACAACAGTGACCCCAGGGACCCGCCCCTGTGGCCTCAGGAGAGGCCAGTATCCCCATGAATTGCAGGGCACCTGTGGGGATTCCTCCTGAGACGTTGCCGGGTCCTCAGACCTCGACTGGTGCTGAGGCCGGAGCCTGTGCTTGCCTCACCCATGTTGACATAGGTCTTGGAGTTCCCCTGCAGCCCCCATAGGGGAGTCAGGCCTTGTCTCGCCTGGGGACGTGCACAGCCGATTTCCTCCCCAACAGCAGCAACAGTGTTCCCTGTCGAGCGGATACAGGGATGAGTGGCTTGACCTCCAGGTACCCCAGGGCTATCACACATGCCATTGTGCCGGAGTTGAGCCTCGGAGTGACAGTCGAGGCAGTGCAGGTCAGTCAGATTCATCTGGAGTGGACTAGACATTGGGGGTCTTGTGGAAATGTGACACAATGCCTGAGGTTTCTCTGGACTTGCCTGGTGAGAGTGCCTCCTCTTGGAATGTGAGGGGAGATCAGGGAACCCTTTCCCGATGAAGCAAGGAAAGGGCCCCTCATCTGGAGGTGAGCATGGGAAAATGAAGCTCCTCCTGAGTCACGGCAGGACCCTCGGTGTCCTCTCGATTGGGGACGTGTGGGGCGGGGAACTTCTTGGGTCACAGCAAGGGTGTGAAAGAGCATTTCGAGGTCCAAGAGGGAACAGGTGATTTCCCCCGGGATGCTGCAGCTGACAAGGGCCTCACTCTGCCTGCAAGGGTGAAGCTTCTGGTTTTTCTCGAGTTGCGGCCGGGTCCTCATGAGTTATGTCGGGGACCACAGGGATCCGCCCCTGTGGCCCAAGGATAGGCCAGTATCCGTGGGAGGGCCAAGGCACATTTGGGGATTCCTCCTGGGTGGCACCAAGTCCTCAGTCTCTTTATGGTGCTGAGGCTGCAGACTGAGATTGCCTCGCCCATGCTGTCATTTGTATTGGGCTTCCCCTGGAGCCCCCAGAGTGGAGTCAGGCCTCGTCTCGACTAGAGACATGCACGGCCGCTTTCCTTCTCAACTGCAGTAACAGTGCCCGGGTCCCTGTCAAGCGGATACAAGGATCTATGGCTTGTGCTCCAAGTACCCTAGGACTGTCACACATGCCAGTGTGCGGGATTCGATCCTCGGGGTTACAGTTGAGGCAGTGCAGGGCAGTCAGGTTCATCTGAAGTGGACGTGGCATTTGGGGGTCTTAGGGAATGGTGGCCCAGCCTGAGAGACTCCTCCCGACTTTCCAGGTGCCACTACCTCCTCTTGGGATGTGAGGGGAACACTGCAAAACCTTTCCCAACAGAGCAGGGAAAGGGCCCCTGATCTGGAGCTCAGCAGGGAAAAACGGGGCTCCTCGTGATTGTTGGCAGAACACTTGGTGTTCCACTCGAGAGAAGATAGGTGGGGTGGGGAACTTCTTGGGTCACAGCAAGGGTGTGAAGGAGCCTATCTTGGTCAACGAGGGACTGGGTGCATTCCCCTGAGATGCCTTTGCAGACAAGGGCCACACCTCGCCTGCAGGGGAGAAGCTTCCAGTTTTTCTCGAGTTGTGGTGTGGTCCTCTCGAGTTATGATGGGGACCCCAGGGACCCGTCCCTCTATCCTCAGAAGAGGCCATTCTCAGTGTGAGTTGCGAAGCGCCTCTGGGGATTCCTCCCCAGTCATCGACAGATTCTCAGTCCTCTTCTGGTGCTGAGGCCGGAGCCTGGGCTTGCCTCGCCCATGCTGACATATGCCTTGGGGTTCCCCTAGAGCCCCCATAGGGAAGTGAGGCCTCGTCTCATCTGGGGACGTGCACAGCCAATTTCCTCCCTNGGAGCCTGGGCTTGCCTCGCCCATGCTGACATATGCCTTGGGGTTCCCCTAGAGCCCCCATAGGGAAGTGAGGCCTCGTCTCATCTGGGGATGTGCACAGCCAATTTCCTCCCTAACTGCAGCAACAGTGTCCGGGTCCATGTTGAGCGGATACAAGGATCAGTGGCTTGACATCGAGGAAACCCAGGGCTATCACACGTGTTGGTGTGCCAGAGTCGAGCCTCGGGGTGACAGTCGAGGCACTGCAGGATAGTCAGGTTCATCTGGAATGGACTAGGCAATTGGGGGTCTTGTGGAATGTGACCGGACGCCTGAGGTTTCTCTGGACTCTCCTGGTGTGAGTGCCTCCTCTTGGGATTCGAGGGGGCAGCCGGGTACCATTTCACGATGGAGCAGTGAATTGGCCCCTCATCTGGAGCTCTGCAGGGGAAAATGGGGCTCCTCTTGAGTCTTGGCAGAACCCTTGGGGTTCCTCTCGAGTGGGGACGTGTGGAACGGGGAAATGCTTGGGTCACAGCAAGGGTGTGAAAGAGCATTTCGAGGTCCAAGAGGTTACAGGTGATTTCACGTGGGACGCCGCAGTGGACAAGGGCCTCACTCCGCCAGCAAGGGTGAAGCTTCTTGTTTTTCACGAGTTGCGGCGGGGTCCTCTCGAGTTACAACTGGGACCACAGGGATGCGCCCCTGTGGCCCAGGATACGCCAATCTCCGTGAGAGTGCCGAGGCACATCTGGGGATTCCTCCACAGTGGAGCCAAGTCCTCAGTCCCCTTCTGGTGCTGAGGCTGCAGCCTAAGATTGCCTTGCCCATGCTGACATTTGTATTGGGCTTCCCCTGGAGCCCACAGAGGGGAGTCAGGCCTCATCTCGACTGGAAATGTGCACGGCTGCTTTCCTTCCCAACTGCAGTGACAGTGTCTGGGTCCCTATCGAGCCCATACAGGGATCTATGTTTTCGCTCGTGGTACCCTAGGGCTGTCACATATGCCTGGGTTCCATACTCCAGCCGCGGTGTTACAGTCGAGGCAGTGCAGGACAGTCAGGTTCATCTGAAGTCGACGAGTCATTTGGGGGTCTTGCGGAATGGTGGCCCAACCTATGAGACTCCTCCCGATTTTCCAGGTGTGATCACCTCCTCTTGGGATGCGAGGGGAGAGCCGGGAACCCTTTCCCGATGGAGCAAGGAAAGGACCCCTGATTTGGAGTTCAGCAGGGGAAATTGGAAGTCCTCCTGAGTCGCAGTGAGACCCTTGTCGGTCCTCTCGAGTGGGGCCGTGTGGGGCGAGGAACTTCTTGGGTCAAAGCAAGGGTGTGGAAGAGTACTTCGAGGTCCAAGAGGGAACAGGTGATTTCCCCGGGGAAGCCACAGTGGACAAGGGCCTCACTCCGCCTGCAAGGGTGAAGCTTCTGGTTTTTCTCGAGTTGCGGCGGGGTCCTCTCCAGTTACGAAGGGGACAACAGGGATCCGCCCCTGTGGCCCCAGGATAGGCCAGTCTCCGTACGAGTGGCGAGGCACAGCTGGGGATTCCTCCCCAATGGTGCCAAGTCCTCAGTCCCCTTCTGGTCCTGAGGCTGCAGCCTGAGATTGCCTCGCCCATGCTGACATTTGTATTTGGCTTCCATGGAGCCTGCAGAGTGGTGTCAGGCCTCGTCTTGACAGGAGACATGCACGGCCGCTTTCCTTCCCAACTGCAGTAACAGTGTCCGGGTCCCTGTCCAGCGGATCCAGGGATCTATGGCTTGCACTCGAGATACCCGAGGGCTGTCACAGTTGCCAGTGTGCCGGAGTGTAGACTCACAGATACAGCCGAGGCAGTGCCGGGCAATCAGGTTCATCTGAAGTAGACGAGGCATTTGGGGGTCTTGGGGAAATGTGACCTGACTCCTGAGGTTATCTGGACTCCGTGGTGTGAGTCCCTCCTCATGGGATGCGAGGGGAGAGCCGGGAACCCTTTCCTGATGGTGCAGTGCAGGTAAAGGGCCCCTCATCTGGAGCTGATGATCATGGTAAAATGGAGCTCCTCTTGATTCGAGGCAGAATCCTCGGCGGTCCTCTCGAGTGGGGACGTGTGAGGTGGGGACCTTCTTGGGTCACAGCAAGGGTGTGAAAAAGCATTTCGAGGTCCAAGAGGGAAAGGGTGATTTCCCCCCAGACGCCACAGCGGACAAGTGCCTCACTCCGCCTGCAAAGGTGAAGCTGCTGGTTATTCTCGATTTGGAGCAGGGTCCTCTCGAGTTACGATGGGGACCCCAGGGACCAGCCGCTGTATCCTCAGGAAAGGCAATTAGCAGTCCGAGTTGCGAGGCACCTCTGGGGATTCCTCCCCAGTCATCGCCGGGTCCTCAGTCCTCATCTGGTGCTGAGGTCGGAGCCTGAGATTTCCTCGCTCATGCTTTCATAGTTCTTGAGGTTACTCTGGAGCCCCCACAGTGGACTCAGGCCTCTTCTCGCCTGGAGACTTGCAATAACTCTTTCTTCCCCAACTGCAGCGACATTGTCTGGCTCCCCATAAAGCAGACATAGGCATCCGTGGCTTGCCATCGAGGTACTAAAGCACTGTCTCACATGCCAGTGTGTTGGGAGTCGAGCCTCAGGATGACATTCGAGACAGTGCAGGGCAGTCATGTTCAACTCGAGAAGATGAGGCATTTTTGGTCTTTGGGAGTGGTGGTCGGACACCTGAGGCTCCTCCGGACTCTCCTGATGCGAGGCTACCTCTTGAGATGTGAAGGGAGCACCGGAAAACCTTTCCCATTGGAGCAGGAAAAGGGCCCCTCATCTGGAGCTCAGCAGAGGAAAACGGGGCTCCTCTTGAGTCGCGACAGGAGCCTCGGGGATCCTCTCCAGTGGGGACGGTTGGGGCGGGGAACTTTCTAGGTCACAAAAAGGGTATGAAGGAGCCTTTCGAGGTCCACGAAGGAAGGGGTGATTTCACCCGAGATGCTGCAGCGGACAAGGGACTCACGCTCTCTGCAGGGGAGAAGCTTCTGGATTTTTTGAATTGTGGCGGGTCCTCTCGAGTTAGGATGGGGACCCCAGGGCCCCTCCTCTGTGGCCTCAGGAGAGGCCAGTCTCCTTGCGAATTGCGAGGCTCCTGTGGGGATTCCTCCCGAGACCTCACTGGCTCCTCAGTGCTCGTCTGGTGCTGAGGCTGGAGCCTGTGCTTGCCTCGCCCATGCTGGCATAGGTCTTGGGTTCCCCTGGAGCCCCCATAGGGGCGTCAGGCCTCGTCTCGCCTGGGAATGTGCACAGACTCTTTCCTCCCCAACTGCAGCAACAGTGTCCGGGTCCCTGTCGAGCGGATACAGGGAACAGTGGCTTGATCTCTTGGTACCTCAGGGCTATCACACGTGCCAGTGTGCCGGATTCGGGCCTTGGGGTGACAGTTGAGACAGTGCAGGAGAGTCAGAATCATCTGGAGTGGACTAAGCATTTGTGGGTCTTGCGGAAATGTGATCCACAGCCTGAGTCTCCTCTGCACTCGCCTGGTGTGAGTGCCTTCTCATGGGATGCGGGGTGAGAGCGAGGAACCCTTTCCTGATGGAGCAGTGAAAGGGCCCCTCATCTGGAGCTGAGCATGGGAAAATGGAGCTCCTCTTGAGTCACGGCCAGACCCTAGGCGGACCTCTCGAGTGGGCACGTGAGGGGCGGGGAACTTCTTGGGTCCCAACAAGGATGTGAAAGAGCATTTCGAGTTCCAAGAAGGAATGGGTCATTTTCCTCAGGACACCGCAGCAGACAAGGGCCTCACTCCGCCTGCAAGGGTGAAGTTTCTGGTTTTTCTCGAGTTTCAGCGGGGTCCTGTCGAGCTACGACGGGGACCACAGGGATCCGCCCCTGTGGCCCCAGGATAGGCTAGTCTCCATGCGAAGGGCGAGGCACATCTGGGGATTCCTCCCCAGTGGCGCCAAGTCCTCAGTCCCCTTCTGGTGCTGAGGCTGCAGCCTGAGATTGCCTCGTCCATGCTGACATATTTATTGGGCTTCCCCTGGAGCCTGCAGAGGGGAGTCAGGCCTCGTCTCAACTGGAGACGTGCACAGCCACTTTCCTCCCCAACTGCAGTAACAATGTCCGGGTCCCTGTAGGGCAGATACAGGGATCTATGGCTTGTTCTCAAGGTACCCTAGGGCTGTCACACATGCCAGCATGCCAGAATTGAGCCTCGGGGTTACTGTCGAGGCAGTGCAGGCACAGTCAGGTTCATCTGAGTGGACAAGGCCTTTGGGAGTCTTGAGGAATGGTGGCCAAACCTGTGAGACTCCTCCCGACTTTCCAGGTGTGAGCACCTCCTCTTGAGATGCAAGGGGAACACTGCGAAACCTTTCCGAACAGAGCAGGGAAAGAGCCTGTCATCTGGAGCTCAGCAGGGGAAAACTGGGCTCCTCTTGAGTCTTGGCCGGACCCTTTGGGTTCCTTTCGTGTGGGGTCGGTTGGGGCGGGGAACTTCTTGCGTCACAGCAACGGTGTGAAAGAGCCTTTCGAGGTCCACGAGGGACGGGGTGAATTCCCCTGAGATGCTGTTGCAGACAAGGGCCACACCTGGCCTGCAGGGGAGAAGCTTCCAGTTTTTCTCGAGTTGTGGCGGGGTCCTCTCGAGTTAAGACGGGGACCCCAGGGACCCACTCCTGTATCCTCAGGAGAGGCCATTCTCAGTGCAAGTTGCGAGGCACCTATGGGGATTCTTCCCCAGTCCTCGCTGCATCCTCAGTCCTCGTCTGGTGCTGAGGTCGGAGTCTGAGATTTTGTCGCTCATGCTTTCATAGGTTTTGAGGTTACTCTGGATCCCCCACAGGGGAGTCAGGCCTCTTCTCGCCTGGAGACTTGCATGGCCTCTTTCTTCCCCAACTGCAGTGGCAGTGTCCGGGTCCCCGTAAAGCAGACACAGGGATCTGTGGCTTGCAATCAAGGTACTCCAGGGCTGTCTCATGTGCCAGTGTGTTGGGAGTCGAGCCTTGGTTGACAGTCGAGATAGTGAAGGACAGTCATGTCCATCTGGAGTGGACGATGCATTTGGGGATCCTGGGGGTTGGTGTTCCAATACCTGAGCCTCCTCCCGACTCTCCTGATGCGAGGCTACCTCATGGGATGCGAGGGGAGCACCTGAAAACCTTTCCCGATGGAGCAGAGAAATGGCCCCTCATCTGGAGCTCAGCAGGGGAAAACGGGGCTCCTCTTGAGTCATGGCAGGACCCTCAGAGTTCCTCTTGAGTGGGGACGGATGGGGCGGGGCACTTCCTATGTCACAACAAGGGTAGGAATGAGCATTGCGAGGTCTAAGAGGGAAGGGGTGATTTGCCCCGAGATGCTGCAGTGGCAATGGACTCACCGTCCCTGCAGGAGTGAAGCTTCTGGTTTCTCTCTAGTTGCAGCGGGGTCCTCTCGATTTACGACGGGGAACCCAGGGACCTGCTGCTGCGGCCTCAGGAGAGGCAGTCTTCATGTGAGTTGCGAGGCACCTGTGGGGATTCCGCCCGAGACGTCACCAGGTCCTCAGTCCTCGTGTGATGCTGAGGCCGGAGCCTGTGCTTGCTTTGCCCATGCTGACGTGTCTTGAGGTTCGCCTGGAGCCCCCATAGGGGAGTCAGGCCTCGACTCGCCTGGGGATGTGCACACAGCCACTTTCCTCCCCAACTGCAGCAAAAGTGTCAGGATCCTGTCGGGCAGATACAGTGATCAGTGTCTTGACCTAGAAGTACCCCTGGGCTATCACACGTACCAGTGTGCCGGAGTCGAGCCTTGGGGTGACAGTCGAGGCAGTGCAGGGCAGTCAGGTTCATCTGAGTGGACAAGGCCTTTGGGGGTCTTGGGGAATGGTGGCCAAACCTGTGAGACTCCTCCCGACATTCCAGGTTCGAGCACCTCCTCTTGTGATGCGAGGGGAACACAGTGAAAACATTCCCGATGGAACAGGGAAAGGACCCGTCATCTGGAGCTCAGCAAGGGAAAACGGGGCTCCTCTTGAGTCTTGGCGGGACCCTTGGGGTTCATCTTGAATGGGACCTGGGGAGGGAACTTCTTGGGTCACAGCAAGGGTGTGAAGGAGCCTTTTTTGAGGTCCTAGAGGGAAAGAGTGATTTCCCCCGAGATGCTGCAGAGGAAAAGGGACTCACCCTCCCTACAGGGCAGAAGCTTCTGGTTTTTTCTCGAGTTGTGGCTAGGTCCACTTGAGTTACGTTGGCGACCCCAGGGAACCGGCCCTGTGGCCTCGGGAGAGGCCAGTCGCCATGCGAGTTGTGAGGCCCCTTTGGGGTTTCCTCCCGAGACGTTGCTGGGTCCTCAGTCCTCCTCTGGTGCTGAGGCCGGAGCCTGTGCTTGCCCGGCCCATGCTGAAATAGGTCTTGGGGTTCCCCTGGAGCCCCCTTAGGGGAGTCAGGCGTCGTTTCACCTGGGGACTTGCACAGACACTTTCCTCCCCAACTGCAGCAACAGTGTCCGGGTCCCTGTCGAGCGGATACAGGGATCAGTGGCTTGACCTCGAGGTACCCCAGGGCTATCACACGTGCCAGTGTGCCGGAGTCGAGCATCGGGGAGACAGTAGAGACAGTGCAAGACAGTGAGATTTATTTGGAGTGGACTAGGCATTTTGGGGTCTTCCAGATATGTGACCCGATGCCTGAGGCTTCTCTGGACTCGCCTGGTGTGAGTGCCTCCTCTTAGGATGGGAGGGGAGAGCCAGGAACCCTTTCCAGATGGAGCAGTGAAAGAGCCCCTCATCTGGAGCTGAGCATGAGAAAATGGAGCTANCTGAGGCTGGAGCCTGTGCTTGCCTCGCCCATGCTGGCATAGGTCTTGGGTTCCCCTGGAGCCCCCATAGGGGCGTCAGGCCTCGTCTCGCCTGGGAATGTGCACAGACTCTTTCCTCCCCAACTGCAGCAACAGTGTCCGGGTCCCTGTCGAGCGGATACAGGGAACAGTGGCTTGATCTCTTGGTACCTCAGGGCTATCACACGTGCCAGTGTGCCGGATTTGGGCCTTGGGGTGACAGTTGAGACAGTGCAGGAGAGTCAGAATCATCTGGAGTGGACTAAGCATTTGTGGGTCTTGCGGAAATGTGATCCACAGCCTGAGTCTCCTCTGCACTCGCCTGGTGTGAGTGCCTTCTCATGGGATGCGGGGTGAGACCGAGGAACCCTTTCCTGATGGAGCAGTGAAAGGGCCCCTCATCTGGAGCTGAGCATGGGAAAATGGAGCTCCTCTTGAGTCACGGCCAGACCCTAGGCGGACCTCTCGAGTGGGCACGTGAGGGGCGGGGAACTTCTTGGGTCCCAACAAGGATGTGAAAGAGCATTTCGAGTTCCAAGAAGGAATGGGTCATTTTCCTCAGGACACCGCAGCAGACAAGGGCCTCACTCCGCCTGCAAGGGTGAAGTTTCTGGTTTTTCTCGAGTTTCAGCGGGGTCCTGTCGAGCTACGACGGGGACCACAGGGATCCGCCCCTGTGGCCCCAGGATAGGCTAGTCTCCATGCGAAGGGCGAGGCACATCTGGGGATTCCTCCCCAGTGGCGCCAAGTCCTCAGTCCCCTTCTGGTGCTGAGGCTGCAGCCTGAGATTGCCTCGCCCATGCTGACATATTTATTGGGCTTCCCCTGGAGCCTGCAGAGGGGAGTCAGGCCTCGTCTCAACTGGAGACGTGCACAGCCACTTTCCTCCCCAACTGCAGTAACAATGTCCGGGTCCCTGTAGGGCAGATACAGGGATCTATGGCTTGTTCTCAAGGTACCCTAGGGCTGTCACACATGCCAGCATGCCAGAATTGAGCCTCGGGGTTACTGTCGAGGCAGTGCAGGCACAGTCAGGTTCATCTGAGTGGACAAGGCCTTTGGGAGTCTTGAGGAATGGTGGCCAAACCTGTGAGACTCCTCCCGACTTTCCAGGTGTGAGCACCTCCTCTTGAGATGCAAGGGGAACACTGCGAAACCTTTCCGAACAGAGCAGGGAAAGAGCCTGTCATCTGGAGCTCAGCAGGGGAAAACTGGGCTCCTCTTGAGTCTTGGCCGGACCCTTTGGGTTCCTTTCGTGTGGGGTCGGTTGGGGCGGGGAACTTCTTGCGTCACAGCAACGGTGTGAAAGAGCCTTTCGAGGTCCACGAGGGACGGGGTGAATTCCCCTGAGATGCTGTTGCAGACAAGGGCCACACCTGGCCTGCAGGGGAGAAGCTTCCAGTTTTTCTCGAGTTGTGGCGGGGTCCTCTCGAGTTAAGACGGGGACCCCAGGGACCCACTCCTGTATCCTCAGGAGAGGCCATTCTCAGTGCAAGTTGCGAGGCACCTATGGGGATTCTTCCCCAGTCCTCGCTGCATCCTCAGTCCTCGTCTGGTGCTGAGGTCGGAGTCTGAGATTTCGTCGCTCATGCTTTCATAGGTTTTGAGGTTACTCTGGATCCCCCACAGGGGAGTCAGGCCTCTTCTCGCCTGGAGACTTGCATGGCCTCTTTCTTCCCCAACTGCAGTGGCAGTGTCCGGGTCCCCGTAAAGCAGACACAGGGATCTGTGGCTTGCAATCAAGGTACTCCAGGGCTGTCTCATGTGCCAGTGTGTTGGGAGTCGAGCCTTGGTTGACAGTCGAGATAGTGAAGGACAGTCATGTCCATCTGGAGTGGACGATGCATTTGGGGATCCTGGGGGTTGGTGTTCCAATACCTGAGCCTCCTCCCGACTCTCCTGATGCGAGGCTACCTCATGGGATGCGAGGGGAGCACCTGAAAACCTTTCCCGATGGAGCAGAGAAATGGCCCCTCATCTGGAGCTCAGCAGGGGAAAACGGGGCTCCTCTTGAGTCATGGCAGGACCCTCAGAGTTCCTCTTGAGTGGGGACGGATGGGGCGGGGCACTTCCTATGTCACAACAAGGGTAGGAATGAGCATTGCGAGGTCTAAGAGGGAAGGGGTGATTTGCCCCGAGATGCTGCAGTGGCAATGGACTCACCGTCCCTGCAGGAGTGAAGCTTCTGGTTTCTCTCTAGTTGCAGCGGGGTCCTCTCGATTTACGACGGGGAACCCAGGGACCTGCTGCTGCGGCCTCAGGAGAGGCAGTCTTCATGTGAGTTGCGAGGCACCTGTGGGGATTCCGCCCGAGACGTCACCAGGTCCTCAGTCCTCGTGTGATGCTGAGGCCGGAGCCTGTGCTTGCTTTGCCCATGCTGACGTGTCTTGAGGTTCGCCTGGAGCCCCCATAGGGGAGTCAGGCCTCGACTCGCCTGGGGATGTGCACACAGCCACTTTCCTCCCCAACTGCAGCAAAAGTGTCAGGATCCTGTCGGGCAGATACAGTGATCAGTGTCTTGACCTAGAAGTACCCCTGGGCTATCACACGTACCAGTGTGCCGGAGTCGAGCCTTGGGGTGACAGTCGAGGCAGTGCAGGGCAGTCAGGTTCATCTGAGTGGACAAGGCCTTTGGGGGTCTTGGGGAATGGTGGCCAAACCTGTGAGACTCCTCCCGACATTCCAGGTTCGAGCACCTCCTCTTGTGATGCGAGGGGAACACAGTGAAAACATTCCCGATGGAACAGGGAAAGGACCCGTCATCTGGAGCTCAGCAAGGGAAAACGGGGCTCCTCTTGAGTCTTGGCGGGACCCTTGGGGTTCATCTTGAATGGGACCTGGGGAGGGAACTTCTTGGGTCACAGCAAGGGTGTGAAGGAGCCTTTTTTGAGGTCCTAGAGGGAAAGAGTGATTTCCCCCGAGATGCTGCAGAGGAAAAGGGACTCACCCTCCCTACAGGGCAGAAGCTTCTGGTTTTTTCTCGAGTTGTGGCTAGGTCCACTTGAGTTACGTTGGCGACCCCAGGGAACCGGCCCTGTGGCCTCGGGAGAGGCCAGTCGCCATGCGAGTTGTGAGGCCCCTGTGGGGTTTCCTCCCGAGACGTTGCTGGGTCCTCAGTCCTCCTCTGGTGCTGAGGCCGGAGCCTGTGCTTGCCCGGCCCATGCTGAAATAGGTCTTGGGGTTCCCCTGGAGCCCCCTTAGGGGAGTCAGGCGTCGTTTCACCTGGGGACTTGCACAGACACTTTCCTCCCCAACTGCAGCAACAGTGTCCGGGTCCCTGTCGAGCGGATACAGGGATCAGTGGCTTGACCTCGAGGTACCCCAGGGCTATCACACGTGCCAGTGTGCCGGAGTCGAGCATCGGGGAGACAGTAGAGACAGTGCAAGACAGTGAGATTTATTTGGAGTGGACTAGGCATTTTGGGGTCTTCCAGATATGTGACCCGATGCCTGAGGCTTCTCTGGACTCGCCTGGTGTGAGTGCCTCCTCTTAGGATGGGAGGGGAGAGCCAGGAACCCTTTCCAGATGGAGCAGTGAAAGAGCCCCTCATCTGGAGCTGAGCATGAGAAAATGGAGCTAATGTTTAGTTTTGGCGGGACCCTCTGCAGTCCTATTGATTGGGGACTTTTGGGGAGGGAAACTTCTTGGGCCACAGCAAGGGTGTGAAAGAGCATTTTGAGGTCCAAAAGGGAACAGTTGATTTCCCCCGGGACGCCGCAGCGGACAAGGGCCTCACTTCGCCTGGAAGGGTGAAGCTTCTGGTTTTTCTCGAGTTGCGCCAGGGTCCTCTCGAGTTATGATGGGGACCACAGGGATCTGCCCCTGTGGCCCCAAGATAGGCCAGTCTCCATGCGAGGGGTGAGGCACATCTGGATATTGCTCCCCTGTGGCGCCAAGTCCTCAGTTCCCTTCTGGTGCTGAGGCTGCAGCCTGAGATTGTCTCGCCCGTGCTGACGTTTGTATTGGGCTTCCCCTGGAACCCGCAGATGGGAGTCAGGGCTCGTCCGGACTGAAGACGTGCATGGCCGCTTTTCTTCCCAACTGCAGTAACAGTGCCTGAGTCCCTGTCGAGCGGATGCAGGGATCTATGACTTGTGCTCGAGGTACCCTGGGGCTGTCACACGTACCAGTGTGCTGGAGTTGAGCATCGGGGTTACAGTCGAGGCAGTGCAGGGCAGTCAGGTTCATCTGAAGTGGACGAGGCATTTGGGGGCCTTGGGGAATGGTGGCCCAAACTGTGAGACTCCTCCCGACTTTCCAGGTGCTAGCACCTCCTTTTGGGAGGAGAGGGGAACACCTCAAAACCTTTCCCGACGGAGCAGGGAAAGGGCCCCTCATCGGGAGCTCAGCAGGGGAAACGGGGCTCCTCTTGAGTCTTGTCGGGACCCTTGAGGTTCCTCTCTAGTGGGTACCGGTCAGGCGGGGAATGTCTTGGGTCATAGCAAGGGTGTGAAGGACCCTTTCAAGGTCCACGAGGGAAGGGGTCAGTTCCCTGAGATGCCATTGTGGACAAGGGCCTCATCACGCCTTCAGGGGAGAAGCTAATGGTGTTTCTCGAGTTCCTGCTGTGTCCTCCAAGTTCCGATGGGGAACCGACGGACCTGCCCCTGTATCCTCAGGAGAGGCCATTCTCAGTGTGAGTTGTGAGGCGCATCTGGGGATTCCTCCCCAGTCATTGCCGGGTCCTCAGTCCTCATCTGGTGCTGAGGTCGTAGCCTGAGATTTCCTCGCTCATGCTTTCATAGGTCTTGAGGTTCCTCTGGAGCCCCTAAAGGGGACTCAGGCCTCTTCTCGCCTGGAAAATTTCACGGCCGCTTTCTTCCCCAACTGAAGTGGCAGTGTCTGGCTCCCCATTAAGTGAACACAGGGATCTGTGGCTTGCCATCGAGGTACTCCAGGTCTGTCTCACGTGCCAGTGTGATGGGAGTCGAGGTTCGGGGTGACAGTCGAGACAGTGCAGGGCAATCATGTTCATCTGGAGTGAAAGGGGCATTTTGCAATCCTGGGGAGTGGTGTTTGGACACTTGAGCCTCCTCCCGACTCTCCTGATGCAAGGCTACCTCTTGGGATGCGAGGGGAGCGCCTGAAAACCTTTCCCGATGGAGCAAAGAAAGGGCCCCTCATCTGCAGCTCAGCAGGGTAAAATGGGGCTACTCTTGAATAGCTGCAGGACCCTCGGCAGTCCTCTGGAGTGGGGACGTGTGGGGCGGGGAACTTCTTGGGTCACAACAAGGGTGTAAAAGAGCAATTCGAGTTCCAAGAGGGAACGGGTGATTTCCCCGGGACGCAGCAGTGCACCAGGGCCTCACACCGCCTGCAAGGGTGAAGCTTCTGGTTTTTCTCAATTTGCGGTGGGGTCCTCTCAAGTTACGACTGTGACCACAGGGATACACCCCTGTGGCCCCAGGATAGACCAGTCTCTGTGCGAGGGGCAAGGCACATCTGGGGATTCCTCACCAGTTTCACCAGTTCCTCAGTCCCCTCTGGTGCTGAGGATGCAGCCTGAGATTGCCTCGCCCATGCTGACATTTGTATTGGGCTTCCCCTGGAGCCCGGAGAGGCGAGTCAGGCCTCATCTCGACTGGAGACATACACGGCCACTTTTCTTCCCAACTGCAGTAATAGTCCAGGTCCCTGTCGAGCGGATACAGGGATCTATGGCTTGCGTTCGAGGTACCCTGGCACTGTCACATGTGACAGTGTGCCGGAGTAGAAACTTGGGGTTACAGTCGAGGCAGTGCAGGGCAGATATGTTCATCTGAAGTGGACGAGGCAATTGGGGGCCTTGGGCAATGGTGGCCCAACATGTGAGACTCCTCCTGACTGTCGAGGTACGAACGCCTCCTCCTGGGATGTGAGCAGAACACCGCGAAACCTTTCCTGAAGGAGCAGAGAAAGGGCCCGCCATCAGGAGCTCAGCAGGGGAAAACTGGGCTCCTCTTGAGTCTCGGCAGGACCCTTGTGTTTCCTCTCGAGTGAGGACGGGTGGGGCAGGGTACTTCTTGGGTCACATCAAGGGTGTTAAGGAGCCTTTCGAGGTCCACGAGGGACTGGGTGAATTCCCATGAGATGCCTTGTGGACAAGGGCCACAACATGCCTGCAGGTGAGAAGCTTCTGGTTTTTCTCGAGTTGTGGCGGGGTCCTCTCGAGTTATGACGGGGTCCCCAGGTACCCGCCCCTGTATCTTCTGGAGAGGCCATTCTCAGTGCGAGTTGTGAGGCACCTCTGGGGATTCCTCCTCAATCATCGCCGGGTTCTCAGTCCTCATCTGGTGCTGAGGTCGGAGCCTGAGATTTCCTCGCTCATGCTTTCATAGGTCTTGAGGTTACTCTGGAGCCCCCATAGGGGCGTCAGGCCTCTTCCCGACTGGAGACATGCGCGGCTTCTTTCTTCCCCAATTGCAGCAGCAGTGTCCGGCTCCCCGTAAAGCAGACACAGGGATCTGTGGCTTGCCATCGAGGTAGTCCAGGGCTGTCTCTCATGCCAGTGTGTTGGGAGTCGAGCCTCAGGCTGACAGTCAAGACAGTGCAGGGCAGTCATGTTCATCCTGAGTGGACGAGGCATTTGGGGAACTTGTGATGTGGTGGTCGGACACCTGAGGCTATTCCCAACTCTCCTGAATCGAGGCCGCCTCTTGGGATGCGAGGGGAGCGCTGGAACACCTTTCCAGATTGAGCAGGGAAATGGCGCCTCATCTGGAACTCAACGGGGCTCCTCTTGAGTCTCGGCGGGACCCTCGGGTTTCCTCTCAAGTGGGGACGGTTGGGACAGGGAACTTCCTAGGTCACAACAAGAGTATGAAGTAGCCTTTGTAGGTCCAAGAGCGAAGGGCTGATTTCCCCCGAAATGCTGCAGCGAACAAGGGACTCAACCTCCCTGCAGGAGAGAAGCTTCTGGTTTTTCTGGAGTTGTGGCAGGGTCATCTCGAATTATGACGGGGACCACAGGGACCCGCCCCTGTGGCCTCAGGAGAGGCCAGTATCTATGGGAGTTGTGAGGCACCTGTGGGGATGCCTCCCGAGACATCGCCGTGTCCTTAGTCCTCGTCTGGTGCTGAGGCCAGAGCCTGCGCTTGCATCACCCATAATGACATAGGTCTTGGGGTTCCTCTGGAGCCCCAATAGGGGAGTCAGGCCTCATCTTCCCTGGGGACGTGCACAGCCACTTTCCTCGCCAACTGCAGCAACAGTGCCCGGGTCACTGTTGAGTGGATACAGGGATCAGTGGCTTGACCTCGAGATACCCCAGGGCTATCACACATGCCAGTGTTCCAGAGTCAAGCCTCGGTGTGACAGTCGAGGCAGTGCAGGACAGTCAGTTTCATCTGGAGTGGACTAAGTATTTGTGGGTCTTGCGTTAATGTAACCCGACGATTGAAGCTTCTCTGGAATCGCCTTGTGTGACTGCCTCCTTTTGGGATAAGAGGGGGGAGCTGGAAATCGTTTCCCGATGGAGCAGGGAAAGGGCTCCTCATCTGGAGCTGAGCATGGGAAAGTTGAGCTCCTGTTGACTCAAGGAGGGACTCTCGTTGGTCCTCTCGAGTGGGGACGTGTGGGGCGGGGAAATTCTTGGGTCACAGCAAGGCTGTGAAAGTTCATTGCGAAGTGCAAGAGAGAACGGGTGGTTTCCCCCGGGTCACCGCAGTGGACAAGGGCCTCACTCCACCTGCAAGGGTGAAGCTTCTGGTTTTTCTCGAGTTGCGGCGGGGTCCTCTTGAGTTACGACAGAGACCACAGGTATCCGCCCTTGTGGCCCCAGGATAGGCCAGTCTCCGTGCGAGGGGCGAGGCACATCTGGGGATTCCTCCCCAGTGGCGCCAAGTCCTCAGACCCCTTCTGGTGTTGAGTCTGCAGCCTGAGATTGCCTCGCCTGGGCAGACATTTGTATTGGGCTTCCACTGGAGCCCGCAGAGGGGAGTCAGGCCTCGTCTCGACTGGAGACGTGCATGGCGGGCCACTTGGGGTTCCTCTCGAGTGGGGACGGGTGGGGCGGGAAACTCCTTGAGTCACAGCAAGGGTGTGAAGGAGCCTTTCGAGGTCCACGAGGGACGGGGTAAATTCCCCTGAGATGCCATTGCAGACAAGGGTCACACTACACCTTCAGGAGAGAAGCTTCTGGTTTTTCTCGAGTTTTTGTGGGCTCCTGTCGAGTTTCGATGGGGACCCCAGGGACCCGCCCCTGTATCCTCAGGAGATGCCATTCTCAATGCGAGTTGTGAGGTGCTTCTGGGGATTCCTCCCCAGTGATCGTCGGGTCCTCAGTCCTCGTCTGGTGCTGAGGTCAGAGCCTGAGATTTCCTCGCTCATGCTTTCACAGGTCTTGAGGTTACTCTGGAGGCCCCAGAAGGGAATCAGGCCTCTACTCGCCTGGAGACTTGCACAGCTTCTTTCTTGCCCAACTGCAGAGGCAGTGACTGGCTCCCCGTAAAGTGCACAGAGCGATCTGTGGCTTGCCATTGAGGTACTCCAGGGCTGCCTCACGTGCCAGTGTGTTGGTGGTCAAGCTTCGGGGTGACAGTCTAGATATTGCAGGGCAAACCTGTTCATCTGGAGTGGACGAGGCATGTGGGGATCTTGGGGAGTGGTGACTGGACACCTGAGGCTCCTAGTGACTCTCCTGATTCAAGGACACCTCTTGGAATGCAAGGGGGGCGCTAGAAAACCTTTCCAGATGGAGCAGGGATAGGTCCCCTCATCTGAAGCTCAGCAGGGGAATACAGGGCTCCTCTTGAGTCACGGCGGGACTCTCAGGGTTCCTCTTGAGGGGGGACGGTTGGGGCAGGGAACTTCCTAGGTCACAACAAGGGTACGAAGGAGATTTTCGAGGTCCAAGAGGGAAGGGGTGATTTCCCCTGAGATGCTGCAGCAGACGAGGAACTCACCCTCTCTGCAGGGGAGAAGCTTCTGGTTTTTCTCGAGTTTCGGCGGGCCCCTCTCGACTTACGACACAGACCCCAGGGGCCCGCTGCTGTGGCATCAGTAGAGGCCAGTCTCCATTCTACTTGTGAGGCCCCTGTGGGGATTCATCCTGAGATGTCGCCGTCTCCTCAGTCCTCGTCTGTTGCTGAGGCCGGAGCCTGTGCTTGCCTTGCCCATGCTCACATAGGTCTTGGGGTTACCCTGGAGCCCCATAGGGGAGTCAGGCCTTGTATTGCCTGGGGACGTGCACAGCCGCTTTCCTCCCCAACTGCAGCAAGTGTCCGGGTCCCTGTCGAGCAGATACAGGGATCAGTGGCTTGACCTCGAGGTACCCCAGGGCTGTCACACGTGCCAGTGTAGCAGAGTCGAGAATTGGGGTGACAGTCGAGGCAGTGCAGTACAGTCAGATTCAACTAGAGTGGACTAGGCATTTGGGGGTCTTGAGGAAATGTAACCCGATGCCTGAGGCTTCTCTGCACTCGCCTGGTGTGAGTGCCTCCTCTTGGGATGCGAGGGGAGAGCCGGGAACCTTTTCCTGATGGAGCAGGGAAAGGGCACCTCATTTGGAGCTGCGCAGGGGAAAATGGAGCTCCTCTTGAGTCAGGGCGGGATTCACTTCGGTCCTCTCGAGTGGGGACGTGTGGGGCGGGAAACATCTTGGGCCACAGCAATGGTGTGAAAGAGCATTTTGAGGTTCCAAGAGGGAACGGGTGATTTCCCCCGGGACGCCGCAGTGGACAAGGGCCTCACTCCGCCTGCAAGGGTGAAGCTTCTGGTTTTTCTCCAGTTGCGGCGGGGTCCTGTCGACTTAGGACGGGGACCACAGGGATCCGCCCATGTGGATCGACGAGAGGCCAGTCTCCATGCGAGGGGCGAGGCACATCTGGGGATTCCTCCCCAGCGGCTCCAAGTCCTCAGTCCCATTCTGGTGGTGAGGCTTCAACCTGAGATTGCCTCGCCAGTGATGACATTTGTATTGGGCTTCCCCTGGAGCCTGCAGAGAGGAGTCAGGCCTCATCTCGACTGGAGACGTGAACGGCCGCTTTCCTTCCAAACTGCAGTAACTGTGTCCGGGACCCTGTCTAGAGGATACAGGGATCCATGGCTTGCGCTCGAGGTACCCTAGGGCTGTCACACGTGCCAGTTTGCCGGATCGAGCCTCAGGGTTACATTCGAGGCAGTGCCAGGCAGTCAGGTTCATCTGAAGTGCACAAGGCATTTGGGGCTCTTGGGGAATGGTGGCCCAACCTATGAGACTCCTCCCGACATTCCAGGTTCGAGCACCTCCTCGTGGGATGTGAGGGGAATACCGCGAAACCTTTCCCGATGGAACAGGGAAAGGATCCCTCATCCGGAGCTCAGAAGGAAAAACGGGGCCCCTCTTGGGTCTTGGCGGGACCCTTGGGGTTCCTCTCGACTGGGGACGGTGGGGCAGGGAACTTCTTGGGTCACAGCAAGAGTGTGAAGGGGCCTTTCAAGGTCCAGCAGGGATGGGACCAAATCCCTGATATGACACTGCGGACAAGGGCCACACCACGCATGCTGGGGAGAAGCATCCAGTTTTTCTCTAGTTGCAACAGGGTCCTCTTGAGTATGACGGGGACCCCAGGGGCCCGGCCCTGTATTCTCAGGAGAGGCCAGTCTCAGTGCAAGTTGTGAAGCGTCTCTGGGGATTCCTCCCCAGTCGTCGCCCCGTCCTCAGCCCTCGTCTGGTTCCGAGGTCAAAGCCTGAGATTTCCTCGCTCATGGATTCATAGACCTTGAGGTTACTCTGGAGCCCCCACAGTATAGTCAGGCCTCATCTCGCCTGGAGACTTGCAGGGCCTCTTTCTTCCCCAACTGCAAGAACAGTGTCAGGGTCCCTGTCAAGAGTATACAGGGATCTATTGCTTGATCTCGCGGTACACCAGCGCTGTCACATATGCAAGTGTGCCGGAGTCGAGCCTCAGGGTTACAGTCGAGGCAGTGCAGGGCAGTCAGGTTCACCTGGAGTGGACGAGGCATTTAGGGGTCTTGGAGAACGGTGGCCCAATCTGTGAGACTCCTTCCGACTCTCCAGGTGTGAGCACCTCCTCTTGGGATGCGAGGGGAACACCGCGAATCCATTCCTGACGGAGCAGGGAAAAGGCCCCTCACATGGAACTCAGCAGGGGAGAACTGGGCTGCTCTTGAGTCTTTGTGGGACCCTCGAGGTTCCCCTCGAGTGGGGACGGGAGGGGCGTGGAATTTCTTGAGTCACAGCAGGGGTGTGAAGGAGCCTTTCGAAGTCCACGAGGGACCGGGTGAATTCCCCGTAGATGCCGCCGCGGACAAGAGCCACACCATGTCTGCAGTGGAGAAACTTCCGGTTTTTTTCGAGTTTTGCTGGGGTCCTCTCGAGTGACGACGGGGACCCCAGGGACCTGCCCCTGTATCCTCAGGAGAGGCCATTCTCAGTGCAAGTTGTGAGGCGCCTCTGGGGATTCCTCCTCAGTCATTGCTGGGTACTCAGTCCTAGACTGGTGCTGAGTTAGGAGCCTGAGATTTCCTCGCTCATGTTTCATAGGCCTTGAGGACACTCTGGAGCCCCCATAGGGGAGTCAGGCCTGTTCTCGCCTGGAGACTTTCACGGCCTCTTTCTTCCCCAGCTGCAGCATCAGTGACCCGGCTCCCCATCAATGGGACACAGCGATCTGTGGCTTGCCATCGAGGTACCCCAGGGCTGTCTCACGCGCCAGTGTGTCGGAGGTCGAGCCTCGGGGTAACAGGCGAAACATTTCATGGCAGTCATGTTCATCTGAAGTGGACTAGGCATTTGGGGAGCTTGGGGAGTGGTGGTCAGACACCTGAGGCTCCTCCCAACTCTTCTGAAACGAGGCCACCCCTTGGGATGAGAGGGGAACACCGCAAAACCTTTCTGACTAATCAGGGAAGGGCCCTTCATCTGGAGCTCAGCAGGGGAAAATGGGGTTCCTCTTGAGTCACGACAGGACCCTTGGGGTTCCTCTCGAGTGGGGACGGTTGGAGTGGGGAACTTCCTAGGTCACAACAAGATATGAAGGAGCCTTTCGAGGTCCAAGATGGAAGGGGTAATTTCACCTGAGATGCCGCTGTGGACAAGGGATTCACCCACCCTGCAGGGGAGTAGTTTCCAGTATTTCTCGAGTTGCGGCGGGGTCCTCTCAGGTTATGATGGGGACCCCAGGGACCTACCGCTGTATCCTCAGGAGAGGCCATTCAGAGTGCGAGTTGCGAGGCGCCTCTGGGGATTCCTCCCCAACATCGCCAGGTCTTCAGTCCTCATCTGGTGCTAAGGCCAGAGCCTGTGCGTACCTCGCCCATGCTGACATAGGTCTTGGGTTCCCCTGGAGCCCCCACAGTGGAGTCAGGCCTCGTCTCGACTGGAGACTTGCTCAGCCGCTTTCCTCCTACACTGAAGCAACAGTGTCCGGGTCCCTATCGAGCGGATACAGGGATCAATCTCTTGCCCTCGAGGTACCCCAGGGCTATCACCAGGGCCAGTGAGCCAGAGCCGAGCCTCGGGGTGAAAGTCGAGGCAGTGCAGGGCAGTCAGGTTCATCTGGAGTGGACGAGGCATTTGGGGATCTTGGGGAATGGTGGCCCAAGCAGTGAGATTCCTCCCGACTCTCCAGGTGGGAGCGCCTTCTCTTGACATGCGAGGGGAACACAGTGAAACATTTCCCGTCGGAGCAGGGAAAGGGCCCCTCATCTTGAGCTCAGCAGGGGAAAACGGGGCTCCGCTTGAGTCTTGGCAGGATTCTCGGGGTTCCTCTCGAGTGGGGACAGGTGGAGAGGGGAACTTCTTGGATCACAGCAAGGGTGTGAAGGAGCATTTCGTGGTCCAAGAGGGAAGGAGTGATGTCCCCGAGATGTCCCATCAGACAAGGGCCTCTCTCCACCTGCAAGGAAGTGTCTGGATTTTTTCGAGTTGTGGAGGGGTCCTCTCAAGTTACGACAGCGCCCCTGGGAGCCACCCCTGTGGCCCCAGGAGAGGCCAGTCTCCGTGCGAGGGGCCAGGCACATCTGGGCATTCTTCCCCAGTGATGCCAAGTCCTCAGTCCCATTCTGGTGCTGAGGCCGGAGCCTCTGCTGTCCTCACCCTTGTCTACGTAGGTCTTGGGGTTTTCCCGGAGCCCCCTGAGGGGAGTCAGACGTCGTCTCACCCATAGACGTGCAGGGCCGATTTACTCCAGGGTGCAGCGGCCGTGTCCGGCTTTCTGTCGAATGGACAAAGGGATCTGTGGCTTGCCCTCGAGGTACCCCAGGGCAATCACACATGCCAGTGTGTCGGCCGTCGAGTCTCGGGGAGGCAGTTGAGGCAGTGCAGGGCAGTTAGGTTCATCTGGAGTGGACGAGGCATTTGGGGTTCTTGGGGAAAGGTGATCAGACATATGAGGCTCCTCTGGACTCGCCTGGTGTGAGGGCCTCCTCTTGGGATGCGAGGGGAGAGCCGGGATCCTTTCCTGATGGAGGAGGGAAAGGCCCCTCATCTGGAGCTGAGCATGTGAAAATGGAGCTCCTCTTGAGTCGCGGCGGGACCCTCAGTGGTCCTCTCTAGTTGGGACGTGTTTGGCGGGGAACTTCTTGGTTCACAGCAATGGTGTGAAGGAGCATTTCGAGGTCCAAGAGGGAACTGGTGCTTTCCCCCGGGACGCCGCATTGGACAAGAGCCTCACTTCGCCTGCAAGGGAGAAGCTTCTGGTTTTTCTCGAGATGTGGCAGGGTCCTCTTGAGTTATGACCGGAACCCTAGGGACCCACCTCTTTGGCCTCAGGAGAGCCCAGACTCCATGCGAGTTGCCACTGAGTAATCCTCCCCAGTCGTCGCCAGTTCCCCAGGCCTCATCTGGTGCTGAGGCCACAGCCGGAGCTTGCCTCGCTCATGCTGACCTAGGCCTTGGGGTTCCCCTGAAGTTCCGACAGGGGAGTCAGGCCTTGTCTCGCCTTGAGATGTACACAGACGCTTTCCTCCCCAACTGCAGCAGAAGTGTCCAGCACCCCTTCGAGCAGCCACAGGGATACGCCACTGCAGATAAGGGCCACACCACGCCTGAAGGGGAGAAACTTCTGGTTTTTCTCGATTTGCAGCGGGGTCCTCTTGAGTTATGACGAGGACTCCAGGCACCCGCCCCTGTATTCTCAGGAGAGGCCAGTCTCTGTGCAAGTTGGGAGGCGTCTCTGGGTATTCCTCCCCAGTCGTCCCCGAGTCATCAGTCCTCTTCTGGTGCTGAGGTCGGAGCCTGAGATTTCCTCGCTTATGGTTTCATAAGCCTTGAGGTTACTCTGGAGCCCCCAAAGGTTAGTCAGGCTTCGTCTCACCTGGAGACTTGCAGGGTCTCTTTCTTCCCCAACTGCAGCAACAGTGTCAGGGTCCCTGTCGAGCATATACAGGGATCTATTGCTTGCCCTCGAGGTACACCAGGGCTGTCACACATGCAAGTGTACCAGAGTCGAGCCTCGGGGTTACAGTCGAGGCAGTGCAGGGCAGTCAGGTTCATCTAGAGTGGACTAGGCATTTGGGGGTCTTGGAGTATGGTGGTCCAACTTGTGAGACTCCTCCCAACTCTCCAGATGTGAGTACCTCGTCTTGGGATGCGAGGGGAACACCGGGAATCCATTCCCTATGGAGTAGGGAAAAGGCCCCTCATCTGGAGCTCAGCAGGTGTAAACGGGTCTGCTCTTGAGTCTTGGCGGGATCCTCGAGGTTCCTCTCGAGTGGGGGCGGGTGGGGCGGGGAATTTCTTGAATCACAGCAAGATTGTGTAGAAGCCTTTCGAATTCCACGGGGGACCAGGTGAATTCCCCTGAGATGCCGCCGCGGAGAAGGGCAAGACTATGTCTGCAGTGGAGAAGCTTCTGGTTTTTTTCGAGTTTTGGTGGGGTCCTCTTGAGTGAGGACGGGGACCCCAGGGACCCGTCCCTGTATCCTCAGGAGAGGCCATTCTCAGTGTGAGTTGCGAGGCGTCTCCGGGGGTTCCTCCCCAGTAGTTGCCTTGTACTCAGTCCTAGTCTGGTGCTGAGGCCAGAGCCTGAGATTTCCTCTCTCATGCTTTCATAGGTCTTGAGGATACTCTGGAGCCCCCATAGGGGAGTCAGGCCTCGTCTCGCCTGGAGACTTGCACGGCTTCTTTCTTCCCCAACTGCAGCAGCAGTGACCCGGCTCCCCATCAATGGGACACAGCGATCTGTGGCTTGCCATCGAGGTATCCCAGGGCTGTCTCACGCGCTAGTGTTGGGAGTCGAGCCTCGGGGTAACAGTCGAAAGAGTTCAAGGCAGTCAGGTTCATCTGGAGCATTTGGGGAGCTTGGGGAGTGGTGGTCAGGCACCTGAGGCTCCTCCCAACTCTCCTGATTCGAGGCCACCCCTTGGGATTAGAAGGGAACAACGCAAAACCTTTCTGACGAATCAGGGAAGGGCCCCTCATCTGGAGCTCAGCAGGGGAAAACGGGGTTCCTCTTGAGTCGCGACAGGACCCTTGGGGTTCCTCTCCAGTGGGGACGGTTGGGGCGGGGAACTTCCTAGGTCACAATAAGGGTATGAAGGAGCCTTTCGTCGTCCAAGAGGGAAGGGGTGATTTCGCCTGAGATGCCACCGTGGACACGGGACTCACCCTCCCTGCAGGGGAGTAGCTTCCGATATTTCACGAGTTGCGGCGGGGTCCACTCAAGTTACGATGGGGACCCCAGGGACCTGCCGCTGTATCCTCAGGAGAGGCCATTCTCAGTGCGAGTTGCGAGGCACCTCTGGAGATTCCTCTCCAGAAGTCGACAGGTCTTCAGTCCTCGTCTGATGCTGAGGCCAGAGCCTGTGTTTGCCTCGCCCATGCTGACATAGGTCTTGGGTTCCCCTGGAGCCCTCAAAGTGGAGACAGGCCTCATCTCGATTGGAGACTTGCTCAGCAACTTTCCTCCCACACTGAAGCAACAGTGTCCAGGTCCCTATCGAGTGGATACAGGGATCAGTGTCTTGCCCTCGAGGTACCCCAGGGCTGTCACACATGCAAGTGTGCCAAGGTCGAGCCTCAGGGTGACTGTCGAGGCAGTGCAGGGCAGTCAGGTTCATATAGAGTGGACGAGGCATTTGGGGGTCTTGAGGAAAGGTGGCCCAAACTGTGAGACTCCTCCCTACTCTCCAGGTGCGAGCACATCCTCTTGATATGCGAGGGGCGAGCCGGGAACCCTTTCCCGATGGAGCAGGGAAAGGGCCCCTCATCTGGAGCTGAGCATGGGAAAATAGGGCTCCTGTTGAGTCGTGGCCGGACCCTCGGGGTTCGTCTCGAGTGGGCACGGGTGGGGCAGAGAACTTCCTGGGTCACAGAAAGGATGTGAAGGAGCATTTACAGGTCCAAGAGGAAACGGGTGATTTCCCCCAGGACGCCGCAGCAGACAAGGGCCTCACTCCGCCTGCAAGGGAGAAGCTTCCAGTTTTCTCGAGTTGCAGCGGGGTCCTCTTGAGTTATGACGGGGACCGCAGGGATCCGCCCCTGTGGCCCCAGGATAGGCCAGTCTCCGTGCGAGGGTAGAGCACATCTGGGTATTCCTCCCCAGTGGTGCCAGGCCCTCAGACCTCTTCTGATGCAGAAGCTGGAGCCTGAGATTGCCTCGCCCATGCTGACATTTGTCTTGGGCTCCCCCTGGAGCCCACAAAGGGGAGTCAGGCTTCGTCTCGACTGGAGACCTTCACGGCTGCTTTCCTCTCCAACTACAGGAAAAGTGCCCTGGGCCCTGTCTAGCGGATACAGGTTCCTATGGCTTGCGCTCAAGGTACCCCAAGGNGTCAGGCTTCGTCTCGACTGGAGACCTTCACGGCTGCTTTCCTCTCCAACTACAGGAAAAGTGCCCTGGGCCCTGTCTAGCGGATACAGGTTCCTATGGCTTGTGCTCAAGGTACCCCAAGGCTGTCACACGTGCCAGTGTGCAAAAGTGGAGCCTCGGGGTTAGAGTCGAGGCAGTGCAGGGCAGTTAGGTTCATCTGGAGTGGACAAAGCATTTGGGGATCTTGTGGAGTGCTGGTCGGACACCTGAGGCTCCTCCCGACTCTCCTGATGCAAGGCCACCTCTTGGGATGCGAGGGGAACACCATGAAACCTTTCCCGATGGAGTAGGCAAAGGGCCTCTCATTTGGAGTTCAGCAGGGGAAAACGGGGCTCCTCCTGAGTCGCAGCGGGACCCTCGGTGTTCCTCTCCAGTGGGGACGGTTTGGGCGGGGTACTTCCTAGGTCACAACAAGGGTATGAAGGAGCCTTTCGAGGTCCAAGAGGGAAGGGGTCATTTCTCTGAGATGCTGCAGCGGACAAGGGACTCACCCTTCCTGCAAGGGAGAAGTTTCTGGTTTTTCACAGGGTGCAGCAGGGACCTCTCGATTTCTGAAAGGGACCCCAGGGACCTGCCGCTGTGGCCTCAGGAGAGGCCAGTCTCCGTGTGAGTTGTGAGGCACCTCTGGGGATTCCTCCCCAGACGTCGCCGTGTCCTCAGTCCTCGTTTGGTGCTGAGGCCGGAGCCTGTGCTTGCCTCGCCCATGCTGACATAGGACTTGGGGTTCCCCTGGAGCCCCCACAGGGGAGTCAGGCCCCATCTCGCTGGGAGATGTGCACAGCCGCTTTCCTCCCCAGCTGCAGGAACAGTGTCCGGGTCCCTGTCCAGCGGATACAGGGATCAATGGCTTGCTCTCGAGCTACCACAGGGCTATCACATGTGCCAGTGTGCTGGAGTCGAGCCTCAGGGTGACAGTCGAGGCAGTGCAGGGCAGTCAGGTTCATCTGGAGTGGAAGAGGCATTTGGAGGTCTTGGGGAATGGTGGCCCAAGCAGGGAGACACCTCCCAACTCTCCAGGTGGGAACACCTCCTCTTGACATGTGAGGGGAACACCGCAAAACCTTTCCATACAGAGCAGGGAAAGGGCCCCTCATCTGGAGCTCACCAGGGCAAAACGGGGCTCCTCTTGAGTCTTGGTGGGACGCTCAGGGTTCCTTTCGAGTGGGGACGGGTGGGGCGGGGAACATCTTGGGTCACAGCAAGGGTGTGAAGGAGCCTTTCCAGGTCTAGGAAGAAAGGGGTGGTTTCCCGAGATGTCCCCGTGGACAAGGGCCTCACTCCACCTGCAGGCTAGAAGATTCTGATTTTTCTCAACTCCCGGTGGGGTCCTCTCGAGTTACGTTGGGACCCCAGAAACCCTCCCTTGTGGCCACAGGAGAGGACAGTCTCCGAGCAATTTGCGAGACACTTCTGGGGATTCATCCCCAGTCATCGCTGGGTCCTCAGTCCTAGTCTGGTGCTGAAGCTGGAGCCTGAGCTTGCTTCACCCATGCTGACATAGACTTGTGTTTCCGCTGGAGCCCCCACACGGGAGTCAGGCCTTTTATTGCATGGAGATGTGCACGGCCGCTTTCCTCCCCAACTGCAGCAACAGTGTCCGGGTCCCTGTCTAGCGGATACAGGGATCTGTGACTTTCCCTCGAGGTACCCCAGGGCTGTCACACATGCCAGTGTGACGGAGTCGAGCCTCAGGGTGACAGTCAAGGCAGTCCAAGGCAGTCAGGTTCATCTGGAGTGTATGAGGCATTTGGGGATCTTGGGGACTGGTGGCCCCACCTTGGAGATTCCTCCCGACTCTCCAGGTGTAAGCACAACCTCTTGGGATGGGAGGGGAACACCACAAAGCCTTTCCCGATGGAGCAGGGAAAGGGCCCCTCATCTGGAGCTCAGCAGGGGAAAATGGGGCTCCTCTTGAGACTTGTCGGGACCATGGGGGTTCCTATCTAGTGGGGACGTGGACCTGTGAACTTCTTGGGTCACAGCAAGGTTGTGAAGGAGCCTTTCGAGGTCCAAGAGGGACGGGCTGAATTTCCCCGAGACGCTGCCACCGAAAAGGGCCTCACACCGCCTACAGGGGAGAAGCTTCTCTTTTTTCTTGAGTTACCCCTAGGTCATCTCTAGTCATAGCTGGGGCCCCAGGGACTCACCTCTGTGCCTTCAGGAGAGGCCAGTCTCTGAGTCTGTTGAGAGGATCCTCTGGGGATTCCTCCACAGTCGTCGATGTGTCCTCAGTCCTCGTCTAGTGCTGAGGGCGGAGCCTGAGCTTTCCTTGCCATGCTGATGTAGGACTTGAGGTTCCCCAAGAGCACCCTCAGGGGAGTCAGGCCTCGTCTCGCCAATAGACTTGCAGGGCCGCTTTACTCCAGGGTGCGGCAGCCCTGTCCTGCTCTACATCGAGTGGACAAGTGATCTGTGGCTTGTCCTGGAGGTACCCCAGGGCTATCACACGTGCTACAGTGTTGGCAGTAGAGCCTCGGAGAGGAAGTCGAGGCAGTGCAGGGCACTCAGGTTCATTTGGAGTTGACGAGGCATTTGGGGTTCTTGGGGAAAAGTGACCAGAGGCCTAAGGCTCCTGTCGACTCACCTGGTGTGAGGGCCTCCTCTTGGGATGCGAGGGGAGAGCTGGGAACCCTTTCCCAATGGAGCAGGGAAAAAGCCCCTCATCTGGAGGTGAGCAGGGGAAAATGGAGCTCCTCTTGAGTCGCAGCGGGATGCTCAGCGGTGCGTTCGAGTGGGGACGGGTGGGACGGGGAACTTCTTGGGTCACAGCAAGGGTGTGAAGGAACATTTCAAGGTCCAAGTGGGAACAGGTGATTTCCACCGGGAAGCCGCAGTAGACAAGAGCCTCACTCTGCCTGCAAGAAAGAAGCCCATGGTTTTTCTCAAGATATGGCGGGGTCCACACGAGTTACGACGGTGACCCCAGGGACCCGCCTCTGTGGCCTCAGGAGAGGCCAGTCTCCGTGCAAGTTGCCACTGGGTATTCCTCCCCAGTCGTCGCCCAGTCCCCAGGCCTCTTCTAATGCTGAGGCCACAGCCTGAGCTTGCCTCACCCATGCTCTCCTAGGTCTTGGCTTTGCCCTGGAGCTCCCACAGGGGAGTCAGGCCTTGTTTTGCCTGGAGACGTGCACGGCCACTTTCCTCCCCATCTGCATCAGAAGTGTCCAGCACCCAATTGAGCCGACACAGGGATCTGTGGCTTGCCCTCGAGGTACCCCAGGGCTGTCACACGTGCCAGTGTGCCAGAGTTGAGCCTCAGGTTGACAGTCGAGGCAGTGCAGGGCAGCCAGGTTCATCTGGAGTGGAAGAGGCATTTGGAGGTCTTGGGGAATGGTGGCCCAAGCAGGGAGACACCTCCCAACTCTCCAGGTGGGAACACCTCCTCTTGACATGTGAGGGGAACACCGCAAAACCTTTCCATACAGAGCAGGGAAAGGGCCCCTCATCTGGAGCTCACCAGGGCAAAACGGGGCTCCTCTTGAGTCTTGGTGGGACGCTCAGGGTTCCTTTCGAGTGGGGACGGGTGGGGCGGGGAACATCTTGGGTCACAGCAAGGGTGTGAAGGAGCCTTTCCAGGTCTAGGAAGAAAGGGGTGGTTTCCCGAGATGTCCCCGTGGACAAGGGCCTCACTCCACCTGCAGGCTAGAAGATTCTGATTTTTCTCAACTCCCGGTGGGGTCCTCTCGAGTTACGTTGGGACCCCAGAAACCCTCCCTTGTGGCCACAGGAGAGGACAGTCTCCGAGCAATTTGCGAGACACTTCTGGGGATTCATCCCCAGTCATCGCTGGGTCCTCAGTCCTAGTCTGGTGCTGAAGCTGGAGCCTGAGCTTGCTTCACCCATGCTGACATAGACTTGTGTTTCCGCTGGAGCCCCCACACGGGAGTCAGGCCTTTTATTGCATGGAGATGTGCACGGCCGCTTTCCTCCCCAACTGCAGCAACAGTGTCCGGGTCCCTGTCTAGCGGATACAGGGATCTGTGACTTTCCCTCGAGGTACCCCAGGGCTGTCACACATGCCAGTGTGACGGAGTCGAGCCTCAGGGTGACAGTCAAGGCAGTCCAAGGCAGTCAGGTTCATCTGGAGTGTATGAGGCATTTGGGGATCTTGGGGACTGGTGGCCCCACCTTGGAGATTCCTCCCGACTCTCCAGGTGTAAGCACAACCTCTTGGGATGGGAGGGGAACACCACAAAGCCTTTCCCGATGGAGCAGGGAAAGGGCCCCTCATCTGGAGCTCAGCAGGGGAAAATGGGGCTCCTCTTGAGACTTGTCGGGACCATGGGGGTTCCTATCTAGTGGGGACGTGGACCTGTGAACTTCTTGGGTCACAGCAAGGTTGTGAAGGAGCCTTTCGAGGTCCAAGAGGGACGGGCTGAATTTCCCCGAGACGCTGCCACCGAAAAGGGCCTCACACCGCCTACAGGGGAGAAGCTTCTCTTTTTTCTTGAGTTACCCCTAGGTCATCTCTAGTCATAGCTGGGGCCCCAGGGACTCACCTCTGTGCCTTCAGGAGAGGCCAGTCTCTGAGTCTGTTGAGAGGATCCTCTGGGGATTCCTCCACAGTCGTCGATGTGTCCTCAGTCCTCGTCTAGTGCTGAGGGCGGAGCCTGAGCTTTCCTTGCCATGCTGATGTAGGACTTGAGGTTCCCCAAGAGCACCCTCAGGGGAGTCAGGCCTCGTCTCGCCAATAGACTTGCAGGGCCGCTTTACTCCAGGGTGCGGCAGCCCTGTCCTGCTCTACATCGAGTGGACAAGTGATCTGTGGCTTGTCCTGGAGGTACCCCAGGGCTATCACACGTGCTACAGTGTTGGCAGTAGAGCCTCGGAGAGGAAGTCGAGGCAGTGCAGGGCACTCAGGTTCATTTGGAGTTGACGAGGCATTTGGGGTTCTTGGGGAAAAGTGACCAGAGGCCTAAGGCTCCTGTCGACTCACCTGGTGTGAGGGCCTCCTCTTGGGATGCGAGGGGAGAGCTGGGAACCCTTTCCCAATGGAGCAGGGAAAAAGCCCCTCATCTGGAGGTGAGCAGGGGAAAATGGAGCTCCTCTTGAGTCGCAGCGGGATGCTCAGCGGTGCGTTCGAGTGGGGACGGGTGGGACGGGGAACTTCTTGGGTCACAGCAAGGGTGTGAAGGAACATTTCAAGGTCCAAGTGGGAACAGGTGATTTCCACCGGGAAGCCGCAGTAGACAAGAGCCTCACTCTGTCTGCAAGAAAGAAGCCCATGGTTTTTCTCAAGATATGGCGGGGTCCACACGAGTTACGACGGTGACCCCAGGGACCCGCCTCTGTGGCCTCAGGAGAGGCCAGTCTCCGTGCAAGTTGCCACTGGGTATTCCTCCCCAGTCGTCGCCCAGTCCCCAGGCCTCTTCTAATGCTGAGGCCACAGCCTGAGCTTGCCTCACCCATGCTCTCCTAGGTCTTGGCTTTGCCCTGGAGCTCCCACAGGGGAGTCAGGCCTTGTTTTGCCTGGAGACGTGCACGGCCACTTTCCTCCCCATCTGCATCAGAAGTGTCCAGCACCCAATTGAGCCGACACAGGGATCTGTGGCTTGCCCTCGAGGTACCCCAGGGCTGTCACACGTGCCAGTGTGCCAGAGTTGAGCCTCAGGTTGACAGTCGAGGCAGTGCAGGGCAGCCAGGTTCATCTGGAGTGGAAGAGGCAATTGGGGGTCTTGAGGAATGGTGGCCCAAACTGTGACTCCTCCCGACTATCCTGGTGTGAGCTCCTCCTCTTGGGATGTGAGGAGAACACCGCAAAATCTTTCCTGACAGAGCAGGGAAAGGGCCCCTGATCTGGAGCTCAGCACGGGAAAACCGGGCTCCTCTTGAGACTTGGCGGGACCCTCAGGGTTCATCTCGACTGGGGAGGGGTGGAGCGGGAAATTTTGGGGACACTTCAAGGGTGTGAAGGAGTCTTTTGAGGTCTAAGAGGGACGGAGTGAATTCCCCTGGGATGCCGCAGTGGACAAGGGCCACACCACGACTGCAGGGGAGAAGCTTCCAATTTTTCACGAGTTGCATCGGGGTCCTCTCGAGTTAAGATAGGGACCACAGGGACCCGCCCCTGTATCCTCAGGAGAGGTCAGTCTCAGTGCGAGCTGTGAGGCGCCTCTGGGGATTCCTCCCCAGTCGTCACCGGGTCTTCAGTCCTCGTCTGGTGTGGAGGTCGAAGCCTGAGATTTCCTCGCTTATGCTTTCATAGGTCTTGAGGTTACTCTGGAGCCCCCACAGGGGAGTCAGGGCTCTTCTCGCCTGGAGACTTGCACGGCCTCTTTCTTCCCCAACTGCAGCAGCAGTGTCTGGCTCCCCGTCAAGTGGACACAGGGATCTGTGGCTTGCCATCGAGGTATCCCAGGGCTGCCTCACGTGCCAGTGTTTTGGGAGTCGAGCCTCAGGGTGCCAGCTGAGATAGTGCAGGGAATTCAAGTTCATCTGGAGTGGACGAGACATTTGGGGATCTTGGGGAGTAGTTGTTGGACACCTGAAGGTCCTCCTGACTCTCCTGATTCGAGACCACCTCTTGGGATGCGAGGGGAACACCGCGAAACCTTTCCTGATGGAGCAGGGAATGGGTCTGACATCTGGAGTTCAGCAAAGGAAAATGGGGCTCCTCTTGAGTCATGGCGGGACCATCGGGGTTCCTCTCGAGTGGGGACCTGTGGACCTGGGAACTGCTTGGGTCACAGCAAAAGTGTGAAGGAGCCTTTCGAGGTCCAAGAGGGACGGGTTGAATTCCCCCGAGACCCCACAGTGGACAAGGGCCTCACACCACTTGCAGGGGAGAAGCTTCTGTTTTTTCTTGAGTTGCTCCAGGGTCAACTCAAGTTATAACTGGGACCCCAGAGACTCGCCTCTGTGCCCTGAAGAGAGGCCAGTCTCTGTGTGTGTTGCCAGGCTCCTCTGGGGTTTCCTCCACAGTCATCACGGGGTCCTCAGTCCTTGTCTTGTGCTGAGGCCGGAGCCTGAGCTTTCCTCGCCATGCTGATGTAGGTCTTGGGGTTCCCCTGGAGCGCCCTCAGGGGAGTCAGACTTTGTCTCGCCCATAGACGTGCAGGGCCGATTTACTCCAGGGTGCATCTGCCCTGTCCGGCCCTCCATCGAGCAGACAAAGGGATCTGTAGCTTTCCCTGGAGGTACCGAGGACTATCACACGTGCTAGGGTGTTGGCAGTCGGGCCTCAGGGAGGCAGTGCAGGCAGTGCAGGGCAGTCAGGTTCATCTGGAGTGGACGAGGCATTTGGGGTTCTTGAGGAAAGGTGAATAGAGGCCTGAGGCTCCTCTGGACTCGCCTGGTGTGAGGGCCTCCTCTAGGGATGCAAGGGGAGAGCCGGGAACCCTTTCCTGATGGAGCAGGGAAAGGGCCCCTCATCTGGAGCTGAGCAGGGTTAAATGGAGCTCCTCTTGAGTTGTGGCAGGACCCTTGGCGGTCCTCTCGAGTGGGGACAGATGGGGCGGGGAACATCTTGGGGTGTGAAGCAAGGCTGTGAAGGAGCATTTCAAGGTCCAAGAGGGAACAGCTGATTTCCACCGGGACGTCTTAGTGGACAAGGGCCTCACTCCTCCTGAAAGGGAGAAGCTTCCTGTTTTTCTCGAGATGCGGCGGGGTCCTCTCGAGTCACCACGGGGACCTCAGGGACACGCCCCTGTGGCCTCAGGAAAGTCCAGTCTCCTTGCGAGTTGCCACTGGATATTCCTCCAAAGTCGTCGCTGGGTCCCCAGGCCTCCTCTGGTGCTGAGGTTACAGCCTGAGCTTGCCTCTCCCATACTGACATAGGTCTTGGGTTTCCGCTGGAGCCCCCACAGGGTAGTCTGGCCTCATCTCGCCTGGAGACGTGCACAGACACTTTCCTCCCCAACTGCAGCAACGGTGTCCGTGTCCCTGTCGAGCAGATACAGGAATCTGTAGCTTACTTCTGAGGTATCCCAGGGGTGTCACACGTGCCAGTGTGTCAGAGTCGAGCCTCAGGGTGACAGTCCAGGAAGTGCAGGGCAATCAGGTTCATCTGAAGTGGAGGAGGCATTTGGGGGTCTTGGGGAATCATGGCCCAATCTGTGAGACTCCTCCCGACTCTCCAGGTGTGAGCACCTCCTCTTGGGATGCGAGGGGAACACCGCGAAACCTTTCCCTTTGGAGCAGGGAAAGGGCCCGTCATTTGGAGCTAAGCAGGGGAAATCGGGGCTCCTCTTGAGTTTTGGCGGGACCTTCAGGGTTCCTTTCGAGTGGGGACGGGTGGGGCGGGGAACTTCTCTGTTCACAACAAAGGTGTGAATGAGCCTTTTGAGGTCTAGGAGGGAAGGGGTCATTTTCCCTGAGTGCCCCCCTGGACAAGGGCCTCATTCCACCTTCATGGGAGAAGTTTCTGATTTTTCTCAAGAGCCGGTGGGGTCCTCTCGAGTTATGACAGGACCCCAGAAACCCGCCCTTGTGGCCAAAGGAGAGGATAGTCTTCAAGAGATTTGCGAGGCGCCTCTGGGCATTCATCCTCAGTCATCGCCGGGTCCTCAGTCCTGGTCTGCTGCTGAAGCTGGAGCCTGAGATTGCCTCACTAATGCCGACATAAGTCTTGGGTTTGCGCTGAAGCCCCCACAGGTGAGTCAGGCCTCGTCTACTTGGAGAGGTGCACGGCCGCTTTCCTCCCCAATGGCAGCAACAGTGTCCGGGTCCCTGTTGAGCGGATACAGGGATCTATGACTTGCCACTGAGGTACCCCAGGGCTGTCACACGTGCCAGTGTGTTGAAGTCGAGCCTCGGGGTGACAGTCGAGGCAGTGCAGGGCAGTCAGGTTCACCTGAAGTAGACGAGGCATTTAGGGGTCTTGGGGAATGTTGGCCCAGGCTGTGAGACTCCTCCAGACTCTCCAGCTGTGAGCACTTCCTCTTGGGATGTGAGGGGAACACCGTGAAACCTTTCCTGACAGAGCAGGGAAAGGGCCCCTCATCTGGAGCTCAGCAGGGGAAAATGGGGCTCTTCTTGAGTCGCGGTGGGACCCTCGGTGTTCCTTGCGAGTGGGGACGGGTGGGGCGGGGAACTTCTTGGATCACAGCAAGGGTGTGAATGAGCCTTTCGAAGAGCACTAGGAACAGGGTGAATTTCCCAGAGATGCCCTCGTGGACAAGGGGCACAGCACGCCTGCAAGGGTGAAGCTTCTGGTTTTTTTCGAGTTGCACCGGGGTCCTCTCGAGTTACGATGGGGACCACAGGGAACTGCCCTTGTGGCCCCAGTATAGGCCAGTCTCCATGCGAGGGCCGAGGCACATCTGGGGATTCCTCCCCAGTGGCGCCAAGTCCTCAGTCCACTTCTGGTGCTGAGGCTGCAGGCTGAGATTGCCTTGTCCATGCTGACATTTGTATTGGGCTTCCCCTGGAGTCCACAGAGGGGAGTCAGGCCTCGTCTCGACCGGAGACGTGCCTCTTTCCTTCCCAACAGCAGTAACAGTGTCTGGGTCCCTGTCGAGCGGATACAGGGTTCTATGTCTTGCGCTCGAGGTACCCTAGGGCTAAAACATGTGCCAGTGTGCCAGAGTCGAGCCGCGGGGATACAGTCGAGGCAGTGCAGGGCAGTCAGGTTCATCTGAAGTGGACGAGGCATTTGGGGGTCTTGGGGAATGGTGGCCCAACCTGTGAGACTCTTACCGACTTTCCAGGTGTGAACACCTCATCTTGGGATGCGAGGGGCACATTGGGAAACCTTTCCAGATGGAGCAGGGAAAGGGCCCCTCATCTGGAGCTCTGCAGGGAAAAACAGGTCTCCACTTGAGTCTTGGCGGGACCCTTTAGATTGCTCTCGTGTCAGGACGGGTGGGTTGGGGACTTCTTGGGACACAGCAAGGGTGTGAAGGGCCCTTCGAGTTCCACGACAGAAGGGATGAATTCTCCAGAGATGCCATTGTGGACAAGGGCCACACCATGCTTGCAGGGGAGACGTTTCCGGTTTTTCTCGAGTTGTGGCGTGGTCCACTCGAGTTACGACAGGGACTCCAGTGACCCGCCCCTGTATCCTCAGGAGAGGCCATTCTCAGTGCGAGTTGCGATGCGCCTCTTAGGATTCCACCCCAGTCAGCGCCGGGTCCTCAGTCCTCGTCTGGTGCTGAGGTCGGAGCCTGAGATTTCCTCGCTCATGCTTTCATAGCTCTTGAAGTTACTCTGGAGCGCCCACAGGGGAGTCAGGCCTCTTCTCGCCTGGAGTCTCGCACGGCCTCTTTCTTCCCCAACTGCAGCTTCCTGTAACGTGGACACAGGGATCTGTAGCTTGGCATCGAGATAATCCAAGGTTGTCTCAAGTCCCAGTGTGTTGGGAGTCGAGCCTCGGGGTGACAGTTGAGACAGTGCAGGGCAGTGGGGTTCTTCAGGAATGGAAGAGGCATTTGGGGGTCTTGGGAATGATGGACCGACCCCTGGGCTCGTTCTGTCTCTCCTCGTTCGAGCCCCTCTTCTTGAGATGCCAGGGGAGAGCCGTGAACACTTTCCCGACAGAGCAGTGAAAGGGCCGTCATCTGGAGGTGAGCAGGGGAAAACGGGGCTCCTCTTGAGTCTTGGTGGGACCCTCGGGGTTCCTCTCCAGTGGAGACAGGTGGGGCGGTGAACTTCTTTGTTCACAACAAGGGTGTGAAAGAGCCTTTCGAGGTCTAGGAGGGAAGGGTTGATTTCCACCGAGATGCCCCCGTGGACAAGGGCCTCACTCCACCTGCAGGGGAGAAGTTTCTGGTTTTTCTCGCATGCCGGTTGGGTTCACTTGAGATACAATGGGATCCCAGAAACCTGCCCTTGTGGCCACAGGAGAGGACAGTCTCTGAACGATTTGTGAAGCGCCTCTGGGGATTCATCCCCTGGCGTCGCCGGGTCCTCAATCCTGGTCTGGTGCTGAAGCTGGAGCCTGAGCTTGCCTCGCCCATGCTAACATAGGTCTTGGGTTTGCGCTGGTGCCCCCACAGGGGAGTCAGGCCTCGTCTCGCCTGGAGACGTGCACGGCTGCTTTCCACCCCAACTGAAGCAACAGTGTCTGGGTCCCTGTCAAGCGGATACAGGGATCTGTGGCTTGCCCTCTAGGTACCCCAGGGCTGTCATATGTGCCAGTGTGCTGGAGTCGAGCCTCGGGGTGACAGTCAAGGAAGTGCAGGGCAGTCAGGTTCTCTGGAGTGGACGAGGCATTTGGGGGTCTTGGGCAATGGTGACCCAATCTGTGAGCCTCCTCCCGACTATCCAGATGTGAGCACCTCCTCTTGGGTTGCGAGGGGAACACTGAAAAACCTTTCCCGACGGAACAGAAAAAGGGCCCCTCATCTGGAGCTCAGCAGGGCAAATCGGTTCTCCTCTTGAGTCTTGGTGGGACCCTCAGGCTTCATCTCTAGTGAGGACGGGTGGGGCAGGAACTTCTTGGGTCACAGCAAGGGTGAGAAGGAGCATTTCGAGGTCCAGGAGGGAACGGGTGATTTCCCCCAGGATGCCGCAGTGGACAAGGCCCTCACTCTGCCTGCAAGGGAGAAGCTTCTGGTTTTTCTCGAGTTGCGGCGGGGTCCTCTCGAGTTATGACGGGGACTCCAGGGACCCACTTCTGTAGCCTCAGGAGAGGCTAGTCTCCGTGTGAGTTGCCACTGGGTTTTCCTCTCCAGTCGTCGCCGGGTCCCCAGGCCTTTTCTTGTGCTGAGGCCGCAGCCTGAGCTTGCCTCGCCCATGCTTGGGGTTGCCCTGGAGCTCCCACAGGGGAGTCAGGCCTCTTCACACCTAGAGACGTGCATGGCCGCTTTCTTCCCCATCTGAAGCAAAAGTGTCCAGCACCCCTTCCAGCGGACACAGGGATCTGTGGCTTGCCCTCGAGGTACCCGAGGGCTATCACATGTGCCAGTGTTTCTGGAGTCGAGTTTCGGTGTGACAGTCGAGGAAGTGCAGGGCAGTGAGGCTCATTAGGAATGGGCGAGGCATTTGGGGGTCTTGGGAATGATGGACCGACCCCTGAGGCTCGTTCTGTTCTCCTCGTTCAAGGTCTTCTTGGGATGCCAGGGGAGAGCCGTGAACAATTTCCCGAAAGAGCAGGGAAAGGGCCTGTCATCTGGAGCTCATCAGGGAAAAACGGGGCTCCTTTTGAGTCTTGGCGGGACCGTCGGGGTTCCTCTCGAGTGTAGACAGGTGGGACGGTGAACGTCTTTGGCCACAACAAGGGTGTGAAGGAGCTTTTCGAGGTCTAGGAGGGAAGGGGTGATTTCCCACGAGATGCCCCCGTGGACAAAGACCTCACTCCACCTGCATGGGAAAAGGGTCTGGTTTTTCTCTAGTCCCAGTGGGGTCCTCTCGCGTTAAGACGGGACCCCCAGAAAGCCGCCCTTGTGGCCACAGGA
>SJYW01028187.1:142523-161475 GCA_006410735.1 Raphicerus campestris | reverse complement strand
GGAGGAGCCTGGTGGGCTGCAGTCCATGGGGTCGCGAAGAGTCAGACATGACTGAAGCGACTTAGCAGCAGCAGCAGCAGCAGCATGGCTGGTGTAACAAATTACATGTTGGCAGGGGTGTGTTTATTCTGAAGGTTCTAGGGGAGAATCAGTTCTTTGCCTTTTTCAACTTTTCATGGGTATCTGCATTCCTTAGCTCATGGCCCACTTCCAGCAATGGCATCTCGCTGCTACTGCTGCTAAGTCGCTGCAGTTGTGTCCGACTCTGTGCGACCCCATAGACGGCAGCCCACCAGGCTCCCCTGCNTGCATTCCTTAGCTCATGGCCCACTTCCAGCAATGGCATCTCGCTGCTACTGCTGCTAAGTCGCTGCAGTTGTGTCCGACTCTGTGCGACCCCATAGACGGCAGCCCACCAGGCTCCCCTGCCCCTGGGACTCTCCAGGCAAGAACACTGGAGTGGGTTGCCACTTCCTTCTCCAATGCATGAAAGTGAAAAGTGAAAGTGAAGTCACTCAGTCATGCCCGACTCTTAGCGACTCCATGGACTGCAGCCTACCAGGCTCCTCCATCCATGGGATTTTCCAGGCAAGAGTATTGGAGTGGACTGCCATTGCCTTCTCCGGCATCTCGCTAACCTCTGCTTTATCACTAGCCAGTCTCCTCTTTCTCTCTCTTCAGCTTTCTTCTTCCATCTTTTAAGGACTCTTGTTGTAACAATGATCCCACCTAGATTATCTAGAATAATATTCCTATTTTAAAGTCTTTAAAGTTCCTTCTGCCATATAAAGTAACATATTCACAGGTTCTGGGGATTAAAACATGAACATCTTTGGAGGGTCTTTATTCTATCACATAATCCTAAAAGCAAAAAGTGACATTTGCTGATGAATCACAGTTTTAGCTGTTTCCTTTATACCCCGCAAGATATTCTAAATCTAAACATTGTCACCAGTTTCAATCATTTCTCCTTTTCCCCCAAAGAGCTAATAATGTTGTTAATATTATTTAATAAACTTTCCTAAAAATTTATGTCACTTTTGATGTTTTTCCCAAAAGAGTAGCACAGTTTTCCTCACTAATTCCAGTGATATTTTCCTCAGTAGAAATTTAGAACACGTGGGTTAAGTAGTTTATGTGAGTGACTTCCTACTCTGACTAAATGATCTCTCAACAAGAAAGGCTAAAGCCTTTATGCAAGTGCACAGGGTCATTACAGATGATGAAATACATTCATTTGGGGGTTTCCCAGGAGGTGCAGCAATAAAGAATCCTCCTCCCAATGTAGGAGACACAAGAGACTCAGGTTTGATCCCTGGGTCAGAAAGACCCCCTGGAGGAGGAAATGGCAACCTACTCTAGTATTCTTGCCTGGTAAATCCCATAGACAGAGGAGCCTGGTGGGCTACAGTCCAGGGGGTTACAAAGAATCAGACATGACTGAGTAAACACGCACACAGATGTGCATACTGTATACACGTTACGTGTGATGATAGGGTCATGAAGGCTCTCAAAGCCTATTTATTGCTTCTGCATCTTTTCCATACTGCAAGTATAAGCCACATCAGTCAATTACATAGATCAGAGAATTTCCAACCATATGTCCTATAAGATGGACCCAATATATTAGACTTAAATAATTGTGGAGTTTTTCCCATGGAAAAAAGTTATAGTAATGAATAGAATTTGAGTGTTTTTCATTAATTTTCCTTAATACTGGTACCTCCTACTGTTTGTCTGTTGGCACATGCTAGCTGACAAAAAAAGAAATGCACAAGAAGCCAAGTAATATTACTAGAAAACTTCAGAGATAAGAGATAACAAATCATGTCTGGATTGATAGCACATGGTGCTTTTTAAATAATTTTATGTTGCATACATAGAAATATTTTGCTAGTCAAAATGCTTTCTTATGTACAGACTCTGTGTGTAAAGGATAAATATCTTTCCCTAAGTATGACAGAGCCTTCTACTATTTCTTCGTTGTACTGAAGAGTCTTTACAAAAAGAAGCCATTTCTGTCTTGTAAAAGACTAATATAATTTTGGAGAGGCAAGAATATGGGCTTTGGAACTAGGTCAATATGAGTATGAACATCTTACCAGCTGTGTGACTTCAAATATATTGCTTAACTGAACAATTTGAATTAGGAATTACATTAGGTTATTTGCAGAAGATCACAATTAGAACAACTTAAATATGAAAGCAGCTTATTTCTTCCTCAAAACAGAGAAGTGAAGAGGTAGGTAGTTTGGGACTAGTGTGATGTCTGTTTGATCATGAAGTTTCTAGGTTCTTCCTTTCTGCATCCCCCACCACCTTTAGTACGCAGCTTCCATATCCAGGTCACTCGTGGTCTGCTGTGGCCTCTGATGCTCTAGCCACCTCGTCTGCTTTCCAAGCAGCAGGAAGGATAAGGAGCAGGCAAAATGTTTCAGGAAGCCCCGCTCAGTGACTTCTGCCTCTGTCTATCTGGCTGCTCCTCTCTGCAAGGGCAATGGAAAACATAGTTTCTTAACTGGACAGACTGCTCAAATTTGGAAGGAGAGGATCACATTGGGTTCTGTGGCAGAGATGCCTAAACAACCCCTAACACCGAGGATTTCCCTCTTCTTTTAGTAATAGAATCACCACCATACCTACCCACCACTGGGTTTACCTGGCTAGTGGCTACTAAGTAGAGGCTATATTTTTCAGCCTCTCTTGCAGTTAGTTGTAGCCACGTGACCATGGCCTTTCTGGACCATGTGACCTGAAGTGTCTATCTGCAGTTTCCTGAGAAAAGGAAAGTCCTTCAACTTCCCTCTTCCTCCTTCCCACAGGTTTGGACATGCCTGGGTAGCAGTGAGCCAGCTTTTACGATACAGCTGAGGATAACACTCTTGACAGTGATCAAGTAGCAAGAAAGTACTGGGTTCCTGGATAACTGTGTGAGGCAGAGCTGCCTGCTATCCTGGACCTTTGGTGTAACTATGCTGTGTTTTATGAGAGAGAAATAAGCCTCCACTTTGTTCAAGTCACTGTATTTTGGTATTTCTTTGTTATAGCAACTTAGCCTATATCCTATTGTGCCTCAATTTATTTTTCTGACCAGTCCATTCTGAAGGAGATCAACCCTGGGATTTCTTTGGAAGGAATGATGCTAAAGCTGAATCTCCAGTACTCTGGCCACCTCATGCGAAGAGTTGACTCATTGGAAAAGACTTTGATGCTGGGAGGGACTGGGGGCAGGAGGAGAAGGGGACGACCAAGGATGAGATGGCTGGATGGCATAACGGACTCAATGGACGTGAGTCTGAGTGAACTCCTGGAGTTGGTGATNTAGTAATGAATAGAATTTGAGTGTTTTTCATTAATTTTCCTTAATACTGGTACCCTCCTACTGTTTGTCTGTTGGCACATGCTAGCTGACAACAAAAGAAATGCACAAGAAGCCAAGTAATATTACTAGAAAACTTCAGAGATAAGAGATAACAAATCATGTCTGGATTGATAGCACATGGTGCTTTTTAAATAATTTTATGTTGCATACATAGAAATATTTTGCTAGTCAAAATGCTTTCTTATGTACAGACTCTGTGTGTAAAGGATAAATATCTTTCCCTAAGTATGACAGAGCCTTCTACTATTTCTATGTTGTACTGAAGAGTCTTTACAAAAAGAAGCCATTTCTGTCTTGTAAAAGACTAATATAATTTTGGAGAGGCAAGAATATGGGCTTTGGAACTAGGTCAATATGAGTATGAACATCTTACCAGCTGTGTGACTTCAAATATATTGCTTAACTGAACAATTTGAATTAGGAATTACATTAGGTTATTTGCAGAAGATCACAATTAGAACAACTTAAATATGAAAGCAGCTTATTTCTTCCTCAAAACAGAGAAGTGAAGAGGTAGGTAGTTTGGGACTAGTGTGATGTCTGTTTGATCATGAAGTTTCTAGGTTCTTCCTTTCTGCATCCCCCACCACCTTTAGTACGCAGCTTCCATATCCAGGTCACTCGTGGTCTGCTGTGGCCTCTGATGCTCTAGCCACCTCGTCTGCTTTCCAAGCAGCAGGAAGGATAAGGAGCAGGCAAAATGTTTCAGGAAGCCCCGCTCAGTGACTTCTGCCTCTGTCTATCTGGCTGCTCCTCTCTGCAAGGGCAATGGAAAACATAGTTTCTTAACTGGACAGACTGCTCAAATTTGGAAGGAGAGGATCACATTGGGTTCTGTGGCAGAGATGCCTAAACAACCCCTAACACCGAGGATTTCCCTCTTCTTTTAGTAATAGAATCACCACCATACCTACCCACCACTGGGTTTACCTGGCTAGTGGCTACTAAGTAGAGGCTATATTTTTCAGCCTCTCTTGCAGTTAGTTGTAGCCACGTGACCATGGCCTTTCTGGACCATGTGACCTGAAGTGTCTATCTGCAGTTTCCTGAGAAAAGGAAAGTCCTTCAACTTCCCTCTTCCTCCTTCCCACAGGTTTGGACATGCCTGGGTAGCAGTGAGCCAGCTTTTACGATACAGCTGAGGATAACACTCTTGACAGTGATCAAGTAGCAAGAAAGTACTGGGTTCCTGGATAACTGTGTGAGGCAGAGCTGCCTGCTATCCTGGACCTTTGGTGTAACTATGCTGTGTTTTATGAGAGAGAAATAAGCCTCCACTTTGTTCAAGTCACTGTATTTTGGTATTTCTTTGTTATAGCAACTTAGCCTATATCCTATTGTGCCTCAATTTATTTTTCTGNACTGAACAATTTGAATTAGGAATTACATTAGGTTATTTGCAGAAGATCACAATTAGAACAACTTAAATATGAAAGCAGCTTATTTCTTCCTCAAAACAGAGAAGTGAAGAGGTAGGTAGTTTGGGACTAGTGTGATGTCTGTTTGATCATGAAGTTTCTAGGTTCTTCCTTTCTGCATCCCCCACCACCTTTAGTACGCAGCTTCCATATCCAGGTCACTCGTGGTCTGCTGTGGCCTCTGATGCTCTAGCCACCTCCTCTGCTTTCCAAGCAGCAGGAAGGATAAGGAGCAGGCAAAATGTTTCAGGAAGCCCCGCTCAGTGACTTCTGCCTCTGTCTATCTGGCTGCTCCTCTCTGCAAGGGCAATGGAAAACATAGTTTCTTAACTGGACAGACTGCTCAAATTTGGAAGGAGAGGATCACATTGGGTTCTGTGGCAGAGATGCCTAAACAACCCCTAACACCGAGGATTTCCCTCTTCTTTTAGTAATAGAATCACCACCATACCTACCCACCACTGGGTTTACCTGGCTAGTGGCTACTAAGTAGAGGCTATATTTTTCAGCCTCTCTTGCAGTTAGTTGTAGCCACGTGACCATGGCCTTTCTGGACCATGTGACCTGAAGTGTCTATCTGCAGTTTCCTGAGAAAAGGAAAGTCCTTCAACTTCCCTCTTCCTCCTTCCCACAGGTTTGGACATGCCTGGGTAGCAGTGAGCCAGCTTTTACGATACAGCTGAGGATAACACTCTTGACAGTGATCAAGTAGCAAGAAAGTACTGGGTTCCTGGATAACTGTGTGAGGCAGAGCTGCCTGCTATCCTGGACCTTTGGTGTAACTATGCTGTGTTTTATGAGAGAGAAATAAGCCTCCACTTTGTTCAAGTCACTGTATTTTGGTATTTCTTTGTTATAGCAACTTAGCCTATATCCTATTGTGCCTCAATTTATTTTTCTGACCAGTCCATTCTGAAGGAGATCAACCCTGGGATTTCTTTGGAAGGAATGATGCTAAAGCTGAATCTCCAGTACTCTGGCCACCTCATGCGAAGAGTTGACTCATTGGAAAAGACTTTGATGCTGGGAGGGATTGGGGGCAGGAGGAGAAGGGGACGACCAAGGATGAGATGGCTGGATGGCATAACGGACTCAATGGACGTGAGTCTGAGTGAACTCCTGGAGTTGGTGATAGACAGGGAGGCCTGGTGTGCTGCGATTCATGGGGTCGCAAAGAGTCGGACACGACTGAGCGACTGAACTGAACTGAACTGAAAATAGCAATAGAATTATGTTCTCCACTGAGTTATTGTGAGAAAAGAAATATAAGTAAGACACCTGGCCTGTGGTTATTATATGTGATCGATATTGACAAGTTTCACAAGAGAGTTCTGAAAAGGTGACTAAAGAGGTGGGAGGATATAGGACCAGTGTAACGGAGGCCCATTACATGTGACTGGATCTTGATTTAGCCACAAAAGCATAAGAACAATAAATGCCTTGAATTTAAATGTGAGCAAGCTAGTTAAAACATTTAGAAATACTACCTGAAACATTTTCCCTTCCTAGCAATTTGGATTGTTTCCCTGCCTGAGGCTGAGATGAGGGAGGGACAGAATGCTTGGAGGATGAATCAGTAGTATATACCAGACTGATGCTCCAAAAGAGAAGGGGGAAACAGCCTTCCCTTGGCAGGCTTCAGAAGTGGGATCCAGGAAAGAACTCAGGACAGTGTGGGTTTCTTCCTTTGCTCTTATGAGGGGGAAAAACAGTCAGCAGGAAGTGTGAATTCTGAATTGACAAAAAGTTAATTTAAATTCAGTTGGGGTGATCCTGTGGAGAAGGTAATGGCTACCTGCCCCAGTAATCGTGCCTGAAGAATTCCATGGACAGGGGAGCCTGGCGGGCTACAGCCCATTGGGTTGCAAAGCATCGGCCATGACTTTTACAAAGTCGGACAGCAACTTTTACAAAGACATAAACACATTGTTTACTGTGCTATTAGCAGGAGTAGAGGCTTGAGTCTAAGAATTAGTTGTGAAAAATAACTGGGGTCACAAAGAGTCTGACACAACTTAGTGGCTGAACAACAATAATGAACATTATATTCATTTGCACACCTGAGTCATGGCATGTAAATTTCTATCCTGCTAGATGACACAAGGTTAATACAAAAAAAAAACAAAAACCCCACTATTATAGGTCAATTTCATTTATGAATATGNCTGAGAACTTTTATTATCTGAGAGTCATGTGTATGCCCAAGATTTATTGGAACAGAGAGGAAAGATTCCCCAATGAAAAAGATTTAAAGGCACATTGTGAATCAGATTCGAAAAGCATAAACTTTGTAAAAAATCGGTAAATTAGATTTCATGAGAATTTAATATTTGGGGAATGTATCTACACAACAGAATGCTATTCAGCAAAAAAACGTGTGAGCTACTAGCAACTAAATAACAGGTATAGTAATATGAGTGAATCATAAAAACAATACGCTCAGTGAAAACAGCCAGACACAAAAGCACAGGTACTATATGATTTCATTACATAAAATTCTAGAAAAGGGAATACCAAACTACAGTGACAGGAACCAGATCAGTGATTGCTTAGGGGCTACAAAGTTCATCATAGCACTATTCATAATCACCCCAAAATAGAAACAACTCAAATGTCTGTCAGCTGATGCATGCCTAAATAAAATGTGGTATAGCCATACAGTGGCATATTATTTGATAATAAAAAAGAACAAAACACAGATACATGCTACAACCTGGATAATCACTGAAACATCATGCTAAGTGAAAGGAGCCAATTACATAGGACCGCATGTTGTGTGATGCCGTTTATACGAATTGTCCAGAACAGGCAAATCTGTAGTGACAGAAAGTAGATTAATGGTTGTCTCAGGCTGCAGGAAGAGCTGGAGTAAAAAGGGTTATGAGGTTTCTTTTGGAGGTGATAAAAATGTTCCAAAATTTATTATAGTGATGATTGTGCTACTCTGTGAATATACTAAAAAAAAATTGAATTGTACTTTTAAAATGTGAATTATCTCTCAATAAAGAGAGATTATCTCTCAACAAAGTTAATACTCAAAAAATGTTGTTGGAGATGACTGGAAATCCTTTTATAGAAGAGTCAAGTTGAATTCTTACCAATACCACTAAAAATATACATTTCTGATAAATTAGAAACCTAAATATAAAAAAATGCTAAGAAGAACTTCCCTGGTGATCCAGTGGTTAAGATTCTGCACTTCCAATGCAGAGGGTGCAGGTTCGATTCCTGGTCTGGGAACTAAGATCCCCTATGCCACGAGGTGCCCCAAAAAATAAATTTAGAAAAAAAGAGAATTTTTTTTTTTTTAAGTCATGAATTTATTAGGAAAAAAAACTGTAGAAAAATGTTTATGGCCTTAGGAGTAAGGAAAAACTTACAGAAGATTCAAAGAGAAAAAAATGTATAAAAGTGATACATTTGACTATATCAGTAATAAAAACTTTAAAACAATAAATACTTTTATGATATATAAAGCTTAAGGTATATAATAGACCAAGAGAAAATAGTTTTTAAGTTTCTGAGAACTAAGATTAATAATGCATAAAAAACCACTATCATTAATTTTCAAGAAAATAGGATACCAACAATTTACAAATGGGAAAACACAAATAGCTAATATACATACTAAAATATACATTTGAACAACTCTCCTAGGAATCAAGGAAATTAAATTTAAAATAAAAAACTTTTGAGACTCTCTTGGTGGCCCAATGGTTAGGACTCTGCACTCTCACTGCCAAAGGTCCAGGTTCAATTGCTGGTTGGGGAACTAAAATCCCATAAGCTACATGGCATGGCCAAGAAGTAAATAAATAAAAATGTCACCCATCAGATTGTTGAGGAATTTAAAAGATTATTAAAACTATTAGGAAGAAATGAAAAACTTTCACAGAGGTCACAGGCAATTTTCAAAAAGACTGCAGGTAGGAATATAAATTGGTGCAGCCTCTTTGGAAGGCAAACTGGCAGCATAGACTGAAATTTTAAATGTGTGTATTCTGTGATTTAGGAAATCCCCCTCTAGAGCTTCCCTGATGGCTCAGATGGTAAAGAATCCACCTGCAAGGCAGGAGACCTGGGTTTGATCCCTAGGTTGGGAAGATCCCTTGGAAGAGAGCATGGCAACCCACTCCAGTATTCTTGCCTGGAGAATCCCCATGCACAGAGGACCCTGGTTGGCTGCAGTCCATAGGGTCACAAAGAGTCAGACACGACTGAGTGACAAAGCACACACACACACCTCTAGGCATCTGCCAGAGTAAAGCATTTATCCAAGTGCACAAAATGTTTGTATAAAGGAGTTTACTGTAGCATTGCATTCACAGACAAACTGGGAACAATCTGAAGTCTATCAGAAGTAGACTGGCTATGCAAAATTTAAAAGAAAAGGTTGATTTCTATCTATAGAGAATGACCTCCAGGATTTATAACTGGGTGACAAAACAAAGCTAGGGAACAATGTTTGCTACGATGAAGGTAAAAGTGAGTCAATCAGTCCTGTCCGACTCTTTCTGACCTTATGGACTGTAGCCCATCAGGCTCCTCTGTCCATGGATTTCTTCAGGCTAGAATACTGGAGTGGGTAGCCTTTCCCTTCTCCAGGGGATCTTCCTAACCCAGGGATTGAACCTGGGTCTCCCACATTACAGGCATATTCCTTACCAACTGAGCTACCAGAACTACCAGGTTTAATAAAAGCAAACTCACATAAAACAATGTTATCTGCAGGTTTATCTTATTTAAAACATAAGAGAAAGTCTGATACTGTTGAACTGAAAATAATAGCGAATGGTTGCTTAAATTAACATGATATTGAATGCTTTCTAGTAAAGAAATTGCTCTAAGCCCTTTGTCACATTTAACACCTTCAAGCCTACAACAACTCTATAAGGTGAAGTGAAGTTAAATAACTTGGCCAGAGTCATGAATAAGTTGCAAAATCCATATTCAAACTTGGACACTCTAGCTCCAAGAGCTATCAGTCTTAACTTTGGTTATGTGTAGGAAGCGGGACTGGAATTGGGGTATGCTTGAAGGCAACCATGGCCTAATTTGTAATGTCTTTATTTTGTACTAAGTATAAAAACACATAAAAGAAAGCTAAACAATGAATTCAGGATGATTGTTACAGATGGAGAGAGTGAAATAGAAATAAAATCGATGTGGAGTGTGCAGAAGGTACATGAATTTTTTGTGTTAATAAAATTCATTTAAAAAGAAATATGACAATTTACCAATGATTATAGCAGATTAGAGAGAGAACTCTGATCCCACTTAATTCATTATTCTTAGAAGAGACATAAGCGTTAACTTAGAATGCTTTGAAAACTGGAGATGACTACTTTCTGACACAACAATGAATAAAATGCTCTTAATTTGGAAACTACAGTATGTTAAAGTTGAGATTCAGACAAAATTTAAGCACCTCTTTCTTACCACAAACTATCTTTCTAACCTTTCCCTCCCCTCCTCCTACAAATGATAGGAGAAATCCATGCTCCATTTCCTGCCCATGTTTTGCTGAGTTCCCATTTTATCCTCTGCTCAAGATGTTTGCACCCCACTTCTTTGGTTCACTCAGTCCTTTGGGGAACCATCTGCACCTAATCGATACACAGCATACAGGCTTTTAACATATGTTAATAGATTTGGGAAAGATTGAAGACAAGAGGAGAAGTGGACAACAGAGGACGAGTTGATTGGATAGCATCACTAACTCAATGGACATGAGTTTGAGCAAGCTCTGGGATATGGTGAAGGACAGGGAAGCCTGGCATTCTGCAGTCCATGGGGTCTCAAAGAATCGGACATGACTGAGCGACTGAACAACAGCTACAAATAAATCTGGAATGACTGCAGTAGAAATCTCTCTTTTTTTTCCCTTGCAGTAGAAATCTTATCCAACAGGATTCAGGACTGGAAATGGAATAATTCAGTTAAAGTCAGAAATCACAAAATGTGATCTATATTTACATTAAATATTTTTGACTTCAAGCATATTATACATTCACTCACCAATGTTATAATGTAAAGAAAGGTTGAGAAGGAGGACTGAATCCCTGCATTAACTTTCTTGAACATACAACATTCACAGCATGCATTTTTATAATTTAAGATTGGCTTTCTTTAAAGTGGAGCAAGAACTTAAACACACCTGGGAAAGAAATCTGTGTACCGGACTTTAAATTACTTAGAATTATTTACCCAACTTCTTACAATTGTTTTACCCACACTTATTTCAATGGTAGCTTTTGTTTTTTTTTTTTACTAACACAGTCTTTATTGAATCTTTTCAAAGCATTCCACTAAGTTTAAAAACAATTTAATGAAATGACGCAAACAGAAAAGAAAAATAGAAAGGACACCTGTTCCCACACTCAGCTCTATGAATGTTACCATTTTGCTGTACTTGGTTCAGATTTTTCAAAAAGGAATCAATATTACAGATAGAATTGGAACCTTCTGCACACTCCACATTGATTTTATTTCTACGTCACTCTCCCCATCTCTAACAATCATCCTGAATTCACTGTTTAGCTTTCGTTTGTGTGTTCTTATACTTAGTACATATATGTACCAATAAATTGATATATTTATATAGCTTTGTTTTACATGTTTTGACTCTATGTGTAAATTGTATCATACTGTATTTTTCTCTCATCATGTGTTTGAGATTTATCCTTGTTGCTATTTGTAGCTCTAGTCTACTCATTTGAACTGTTGCATTGTATTCTATTTTGCAAATATCCCAAAACGTATTTATTTTCTCTCTGGTTGACTATTTGGGTTATTTCCATTCCCCCTCTTCACAATAAACAATACTGCACTGATCATTCCTTCATACATCTCCTTGTATATATATGTGAAAGTTTCCCTAATAAATATAATAAGAAATGGAATGTGGGGGATTTTCCTGGTGTCTAGTGGCTAAGACTCCACACTCTCAATGCAGGGGCCTCAGGTTCCATCTCTGGTCAGGAAACTGGATTCCACATACTGCAACTTAAACAAGAGATCCTGCATGGTGCAACTAAAGATCTCCCATGCTGTAACTAAGACCTAGCGCAACCAAATAAAATGAATAAATAAATAAATATTTTTAAAAATTTATTTAAAAAGAAATGGAATTTTGGTGTCAAAGGGCATGCACATCTTCACATATATTGTCAAGTTATTTGCTAATATGGTTATAACAATTATGCTTTCACTAGCAGTGAGTGAGTTCATTGCTCTATAGCCAATACTTATGCTATCNACCAATCTTATCACATGAACCACAGCCTTGTTTAACTCAATGAAACTACTGTCTCTTATACACATCTTGTTCCCACACTCAGCTCTATGAATGTTACCATTTTGCTGTACTTGGTTCAGATTTTTCAAAAAGGAATCAATATTACAGATAGAATTGGAACCTTCTGCACACTCCACATTGATTTTATTTCTACGTCACTCTCCCCATCTCTAACAATCATCCTGAATTCACTGTTTAGCTTTCGTTTGTGTGTTCTTATACTTAGTACATATATGTACCAATAAATTGATATATTTATATAGCTTTGTTTTACATGTTTTGACTCTATGTGTAAATTGTATCATACTGTATTTTTCTCTCATCATGTGTTTGAGATTTATCCTTGTTGCTATTTGTAGCTCTAGTCTACTCATTTGAACTGTTGCATTGTATTCTATTTTGCAAATATCCCAAAACGTATTTATTTTCTCTCTGGTTGACTATTTGGGTTATTTCCATTCCCCCTCTTCACAATAAACAATACTGCACTGATCATTCCTTCATACATCTCCTTGTATATATATGTGAAAGTTTCCCTAATAAATATAATAAGAAATGGAATGTGGGGGATTTTCCTGGTGTCTAGTGGCTAAGACTCCACACTCTCAATGCAGGGGCCTCAGGTTCCATCTCTGGTCAGGAAACTGGATTCCACATAACTGCAACTTAAACAAGAGATCCTGCATGGTGCAACTAAAGATCTCCCATGCTGTAACTAAGACCTAGCGCAACCAAATAAAATGAATAAATAAATAAATACTTTTTAAAATTTATTTAAAAAGAAATGGAATTTTGGTGTCAAAGGGCATGCACATCTTCACATATATTGTCAAATTATTTGCTAATATGGTTATAACAATTATGCTTTCACTAGCAGTGAGTGAGTTCATTGCTCTATAGCCAATACTTATGCTATCAGTCTTTAAAGTTTTTTCCCATTTAGGTGAGTGTGGAATGGTATCCCAGGTGGTTTTATTTTGATCTGGCTTATCTACAATGAGATGAATGATCTTTCCATACGTTTGTTGGCCATCTAGATGTCCTTTTCTCATAATTGCTTGCTTCTCTCCTTTGCCCATCCCTCCATTATTTATCTTTTATTTCTGATCTGCAGAAACTTTGTTAAGTTCTAGATACCTATCTTTGTCACGTAAATGAATTGCAAGTGACTTTCTCAGATTGCAGCTCGTAATTTATCTTTGTTCGTGTCATATTTTGTTGCATAAATATTTTAAAAATAGAGGTAATCACATTTAATAGTCTTTTCTGTCATGGTTTATGCTTTTGAGGTTTAGGAAATACTTACCTGAGAGAAAGAGTCTCCTTACATATTCTTCAAAATGTTTTGAAGCTTTATTTTTTTATATTTAAGTGGCTTGTTTTACTTAGATATGGTTTTTGGTGTGTGGGGATAGGGACCTTCCATCTTTCCTTTCTCCCTATTTATTTCTCTTCTCTATATACATACAGTCATCTTACCCTAGGTTCTCTGAAAAACAGAGCCTGAGGCACCACCTACATGCTGAGGTACTGAGAGGGGCAATCCTAGGGCAGCAATAACTAAGGAAAAGAGAAGTGAGGTGTGGGAGAAAAGAACGCAAGTACGAGCTTGATATGTTACCAGGCTGGTCACGGCTTCCCAAGGGAATCCACCCTTGGTCACCCAGGACATTGTCCCAGCACATTCTGTGGAGGCATCACACCTCAGAACTGTCAGTCAGAGAGAGGAAGAAGGGGTAACAGGTTATCTGCTGGCTCCTCTTTTCTCCTTCCTCTTCATGGTTGAAGGTTATTCCGTTGGAAGTTAAGTCACTTCTGGGTTGCTATACCAACCTAATGGGGAAGCCAGTCTCCAGGACCCTTACGTGGTCCTTGATGCTTTGTTTGAACTGATAGTGATGGAAGAGCCTGAGTCCGGCAGGGTGAGACCTGAGCAGTGGAGGCCACACCCAAGTCAGGCTCTCACTCACTGAGACAGCTGGAAGGATTAAGAGATGAAGAAACCCCAGTAGTGACTGGGGCTCCCAGTGGGGAAGTGGGTCCAGGTAAATTATTTGGATCCTTAACAACCAATTTTCTACTTATTTAATAGCTAATCTGTAATGCCACCAGGACCCAGGGGAAAGAGCAGTGACCCCACAAGAGACTGACCCAGACTTGCCCGTGAGGGTCCAGGAGGTCTCCGGCAGAGACGTGGGTTGGCTTTGGCCTGCTGCAGGGTTGGGGGAACTGAGTGTAGCAATGTCTGCATGGGACCTTTTGAAGGATGTCCCCATTATCTTCATTACCTCCACCATAGTTTGGCCTCAGGTCAAATAACAGGGAGGGAACACAGCCCCGCCCATCAACAGAAAATTGGATTAAAGATTTACTGTGCATGGCCCCGCCCATCAGAACAAGACCCAGTTTCCCCCTCAGTCAGTCTCTCCAACCAGGAAGCTTCCAAAAGCCTCTTATCCTTCTCCATTAGAGGGCAGACAGACTGAAAACCACATCACAGAAAACTAACCGATCTTATCACATGAACCACAGCCTTGTTTAACTCAATGAAACTACAAGCCATGCTGTGTAGGGCCACCCAAGACAGACGGGTCATGGTGGAGAGGTCTGACAAAACGTGCTCCACTGGAGAAGGGAATGGCAAAGCAATTCGGTATTCTTGCCTTGAGGACCCCATGAACAGTATGAAAAGGCAAAAAGATAGGACACTGAAAGAGGAACTCCCCAGGTGGGTAGGTGCCCAATATGCTGCTACTGAAGATCAGTGGAGAAATAACTCCAGAAAGAATGAAGAGACAGAGCCAAAGAAAAACAACACCCAGCTGTGGATGAGACTGGTGATGGAAGNTGTTTCTTCCAGTCCAGCGTTTCTCATGATGTACTCTGCATAGAAGTTAAATAAGCAGGGTGACAATATACAGCCTTGATGTACACCTTTTCCTATTTGGAACCAGTCTGTTGTTCCATGTCCAGTTCTAACTGTTGCTTCCTGACCTGCATACAGATTTCTCAAGAGGCAGGTAGGTGATCTGGAATTCCCATCTCTTTCAGAATTCTCCACAGTTTATTGTGATCAGGATAGACATATTAGTGAGTGGAACAGAAAAGAGACCCCAGAAAGAGATTCATGAATATATGCAGACTTGATATATTCCAAGGTGGCATTTCAGTTCAGTTCAGTCGCTCAGTCATGTCCAACTCTTTGGGACCCCATGGACTGCAGCACACCGGGCTTCCCTGTCCATCACCAACTCCCAGAGTTTACTCAAACTCATGTCCATTGAGTCGGTGATGCCATCCAACCATCAAATCCTCTGTCGTTTCCTTCTCCTTCCACCTTAAATCTTTCCCAGCATCAGGGTCTTTTCAAATAAGTCAGTTCTTCGTATCAGGTGGCCAAAGTATTGGAATTTCAGCTTTAGCATCAGTTCTTTCAATGAATATTCAGGACTGATTTCCTTTAGGATGGACTAGTTGGATCTCCTTGNTTTTCAAATAAGTCAGTTCTTCATATCAGGTGGCCAAAGTATTGGAATTTCAGCTTTAGCATCAGTTCTTTCAATGAATATTCAGGACTGATTTCCTTTAGGATGGACTAGTTGGATCTCCTTGTTGTCCAAGGGACTCTCAAGAGTCTTCTCCAACACCACAGTTCAAAAGCATCAGTTCTTTGCTGTTCAGCTTTCTTTATAGTCCAACTCTCACATCCAAACATGACTACTGGAAAAACCATAGCTTTGACTAGATGGACATTTGTTGACAAAGTAATGTCTCTGCTTTTTAATATGCTGTTTTGGTTGGTCATAACTTTCTTTCCAAGGAGCAAGCGTCTTTTAATTTCATGGCTGCAGTCACCATCTGCAGTGATTTTGGAGCACCCCAAAATAAAGTCTGCCACTGTTTCTACTGATTCCCCACCTATTTGCCATGAAGTGATGGGACCAGATGCCATGATCTTATTTTTCTGAATGTTGAGTTTTAAACCAAATTTTTCACTCTCCTCTTTCACTTTCATCAAGAGGCTCTTTAGTTCTTCGCTTTTTGCCATAAGGGTGGTGTCATCTGTATATCTAAGGTTATTGATATTTCTCCCAGGAATCTTGATTTCAGCCTGTGCTTCATCCAGCCCAGCATTTCTCATGATGTACTCTGCATATAAGTCAAATAAACAGGGTGACAGTATGGAGCCNGCTGAGTTTTAAACCAAATTTTTCACTCTCCTCTTTCACTTTCATCAAGAGGCTCTTTAGTTCTTCTTCTCTTTTTGCCATAAGGGTGGTGTCATCTGCATATCTAAGGTTATTGATATTTCTCCCAGGAATCTTGATTTCGCCTGTGCTTCATCCAGCCCAGCATTTCTCATGATGTACTCTGCATATAAGTCAAATAAACAGGGTGACAGTATGGAGCCTTGACGTACTCCTTTTCCTATTTGGAACCAGTCTATTGTTCCACGTCCAATTCTAACTGTTGCTTCTTGATCTGCATTCAGATTTCTCAGGAGACAGGTCAGGTGGTCTGGTATTCCCATCTCTTTAAGAATTTTCCACAGTTTATTGTCATCCACAAAGTCAAAGGCTTTGGCATAGTCCATCAAACAGAAGTAGATGTTTTTCTGGAACTAGCTTTTTCAGTGATCCAACAGATATTGGCAATTTGTTCTCTGGTTCCTCTGCTTTTTCCAAATCCAGCTTAAATATCTGAAAGTTCATGGTTCATATACTGTTAAAGCCTGGCCTGGAGAATTTTGAGCATTATTTTGCTAGCATGTGAGATGAGTGCAACTGTGCGGTAATTTCAACATTCTTTGTCTTTGCCTTTCTTTGGGAATGGAATGAAAACTGACCGTTTCCAGTCCTGTGGTCACTGCTGAGTTTTCCAAATTTGCTGCCATATTGAGTGCAGCACTTTCACAGCATCATCTTTTAGGACTTAAATTGCTCAACTGGAATTCCATCACTTTCACTAACTTCGTTCGTAGTGATGCTTCCTAAGGATCACTTGACTTCGCATTCCAGAATGTCTGACTCTAGGTGAGTGTGAGTGATCACACCATTGTGATTATCTGGGTCCTGAAGATTTTTTTTGTATAGTTCTGGGTATTCTCACAACCGCTTCTTAATGTCTTCTGCTTCTATTAGGTCCATACCATTTCTGTCCTTTATTGTGCTCATCTTTGCATGAAATGTTCCCTTGGTATCTTTAATTTTCTTGAAGAGACCTCTAGTCTTTCCCAGTCTGTTGTTTTCCTCTATTTCTTTGCATTGATTGATCACTGAGGAAGGCTTTCTTATCTTTCCTTGCCATTCTTTAGAACTCTACATTCACATGACTATATCTTTCCCTTTCTCCTTTGCCTTTCACTTTTCTTTTCACAGTAAGGCCTCCTCAGACAACCAATTTTCCTTTTTGCATTTCTTTTTCTTGGAGATGGTCTTGATCACTGCCTCCTGTACAGTGTCACAATCCTCCATCCATCCGTCCAGTTCTTTGGGCACTCTGTCTATCAGATCTAATCCCTTGAATCTGTTTGTCACTTCCACTGTATAATCAAGGGATTTGGTTTAGTTCATAACCTGAATGCTTTTTGTTTTCCCTGCTTTCTTCAATTTAAGTCTGAATTTGGCAATAAGAGTACATGATCTGAGCCACAGACAGCTCCTAGTCTTGTTTTTGCTGACTGTTTAGAGCTTCTCCACCTTTGGCTGCAAAGAATATAATCAATCTGATTTCCCTGTTGACCATCTGGTGATGTTCATGTGTAGAGTCTTCTCTTTTGTTGGAAGAGGGTGTTTGCTATGACCAGTGCATTCTCTTGGCAAAACTCTATTAGCCTTTGCCCTGTTTCATTCTGTAATCCAAGGCCACATTTGCCTGTTACTCCAGGTATTTCTTGACTTCCTAGTTTTGCATTCTAGTCCCCTATAATGAAAAGGACATCTTTTGGGGGTGTTAGTTCTAGAAGGTATTATAGGTCTTCACAGAACCGTTCAACTTCAGCTTCTCCAGCATTCCTTGTCAGGCCATAGACTTGGATTACTGTGATATTGAATGGAATGCCTTGGAAATGAACAGAGATCTTTCTATCATTTTTGAGATTGCTCCCAAGTACTGCATTTTGGGCTCTTTTGTTGACTGTGATGGCTACTCCATTTCTTCTAAGGATTCTTGCCCACAGTAGTAGATATGATGGTCATCTGAGTTAAATTCACCCATTCCAGTCCATTTTAGTTTGCTGATTCCTAAAATGCCAATGTTCACTCTTGCCATCTCCTGTTTGACTACTTCCAGTTTGCCTTGCTTCATGGACCTAACATCCCAGGTTCCTTTGCAGTAAGTATTGCTCTTTACAGCATCAGACTTTTCTTCCATCACCAGTCTCATCCACAGCTGGGTGTTGTTTTTCTTTGGCTCTGTCTCTTCATTCTTTCTGGAGTTATTTCTCCACTGATCTTCAGTAGCAGCATATTGGGCACCTACCCACCTGGGGAGTTCCTCTTTCAGTGTCCTATCTTTTTGCCTTTTCATACTGTTCATGGGGTCCTCAAGGCAAGAATACCGAATTGCTTTGCCATTCCCTTCTCCAGTGGAGCACGTTTTGTCAGACCTCTCCACCATGACCCGTCTGTCTTGGGTGGCCCTACACAGCATGGCTTGTAGTTTCATTGAGTTAAACAAGGCTGTGGTTCATGTGATAAGATCGGTTAGTTTTCTGTGATGTGGTTTTCAGTCTGTCTGCCCTCTAATGGAGAAGGATAAGAGGCTTTTGGAAGCTTCCTGGTCGGAGAGACTGACTGAGGGGGAAACTGGGTCTTGTTCTGATGGGCGGGGCCATGCACAGTAAATCTTTAATCC
>SJYW01028187.1:121351-138467 GCA_006410735.1 Raphicerus campestris | reverse complement strand
AGATAGTATATTCAAAAACAGAGACATTACTTTGCCGACTAAGGTCTGTCTAGTCAAGGCTATGGTTTGTCCTGTGGTCATGTATGGATGTGAGAGTTGGACTGTGAAGAAGGCTGAGCACCGAAGAATTGATGCTTTTGAACTGTGGTGTTGGAGAAGACTCTTGAGAGTCCCTTGGACTGCAAGGAGAGCCAACCAGTCCATTCTGAAGGAGATCGGCCCTGGGATTTCTTTGGAAGGAATGATGCTAAAGCTGAAACTCCAGTACTTTGGCCACCTCAAGTGAAGAGTTGACTCATTGGAAAAGACTCTGATGCTGGGAGGAATTGGGGGGCAGGAGGAGAAGGAGACAACAGAGGATGAGATGGCTGGATGGCATCACGGACTCGATGGACGTGAGTCTGAGTGAACTCTGGGAGATGGTGATGAACAGGCAGGCCTGGCGTGCTGCGATTCATGGGGTCGCAAAGAATAGGACACGACTGAGCGACTGAACTCAATTGAGCTGAATTGATACCAATATGAGGCCATCTTGAAACCTATATTTTTACATTGACATCTGGTAGGACAGTCTTTCTGTTTTGTTCCTCATCTTCAAAATTGTCTGGTCCCTTTCCTCTTCTATATAAATTTTAAGATTAGTCTGTTTAGTTCCATAAATAGTCATACTTAGGTTTTATTTAGAATTATATTGAATTCATAAACTAATTTGGGGAGAATTTACAACTTTATAATAATGAATCTTTCACAAACATGATGGATCTCTTTATTTATTCAGGTGTATGTGTTTGTTTTCTTCAATTTTTATACTTTTCTTCATGATGATCTTACACACTTGCTGATTAGCTCCTAGGAATCTTGTTATTGTTGTCACTATTGTGAGTGGGATCTTCTTTCTTCCTACAATTTCTGATTATTTACTGATGTGAAAGGCTACTGATTTTTTCATACTGATCTTGAGTAGGGCAAATTTGCTAAACTTCTTTATTAGTGTTTTTTTTTTCCTGAACTTTAAACTTATTAGTTTTAATAGATTCTATTCTGTGTATTATTTTTGGAATTTGCACATAATCAGTTATATTATCTGTAAATGAGGACAGTGGCCTTCAGATCCCAGTTTTAAAGATTTGTAAAAATCACAAATGGGTGTTAAATTTTGTTGATGTACTTTTGAAATTTATTGGAATGATAAATTTTTCTCCTTTACTCTGTTTAAATGTTCTGTAGATTTTAGGATGCTACACTTCCTAGTATTTCTGGGATAATCAACTTAGTCTTTGTAGAAACAGTTCTTTTGATATTCATATGACATTGTTTTACATAATTTTAATTTAAATTATGTAACTCTACTATCAAATGCACCTTGCATCAATAGGTTATGAACTAAAATACAATCTACACTGGATGAGCAGAAAAGTGTACAATAGCCCCTTACCTAGCAGGATTACACTGATCTTCTAAGAAGAATGGGGGGCTTCCCCAGTGGCTCAGTGGTGGAGAGTCTGCCTGCCAATGCAGGAGACATGGGTTCGATCCCAGATCCAAGGTGATTCCACCTGCCGTAGAGCAACTAAACCGGTACAGCACAACAGTTGAGCCTGTGCTCTGGAGCCTGGGAGCTGCAGCTGCTGAAGCCCACGTGCCTTAGAGCCCATGCTATGCAACAGGAGAAGCCACCACGCACTGCGACTAGAGAAAAGCCCACGCAGTGACAAAGACCCAGCAAGAACAACGAAAGTGACAGAACGAGAGTATCACTCAAGTAGAATCAATTAACAAAGTGTTCACTGTTTAAGGAAATCAGTGGCTGCGGTGACAAAGCTCATGCTCTGTAAGTCAACATGAGTTGTCTCCATCCAACCACATTCAAGAAATAGTTATTGAGAAATCACTGTACATTAAGTACCATGTTAGGCATCATGGTTACACACAGAAGTGAAGGAGGTAATTCCTGTTCACAAAATAGTTTCCAGTCTAGTAGAAAGGTTAAGACTAAGTCCTTATATATATCATGAAGAGATAGAAAGAGTAAGACAGATGTCTGCTACTGCTGCTGCTGCTAAGTCGCTTCAGTCGTGTCCGACTTTGTGCGACCCCAGAGACGGCAGCCCACCAGGCTCCCCCGTCCCTGGGATTCTCCAGGCAAGAACACTGGAGTGGGTTGCCATTTCCTTCTTCAGTGCATGAAAGTGAAAAGTGAAAGTGAAGTCCCTCAGTCATGTCCTACTCTTAGAGACCCCATGGACTGCAACCCACCAGGCTCCTCCGTCCATGGGATTTTCCAGGCAAGAGTACTGGAGTGGGTTGCCATTGCCTTCTCCGGGACAGATGTCTAAGGAAGCAAAAAAGCTATCACGGGAGTAAGTAAGGTGTCACTGGGAGGAAACAGTGATCAGGAAAGGAGTCTAAGAGGAGGTAGATTCTGCTGTGAGCTATGAAAGGAGTTGGACCTTTGATATTCACACCAACTGGCCCCTTTAACTGCTCCCTGTCAGCAATTGCTTTGAAAGCAGAGCTACCCTCTGATCTGCTCTGATGACCATTTCTTTTCTTGTTGGCCTTGCACACAGATTCTCCCTCTCTGTCCAGCCCTTTGAGATGAGATGTCTACTTCCTAGTCCCTGAAAACTGCCACCATGTTATCTTACATGACAATGGAGAATGAAGATCCAAGATGAAAACAAAAACAAGAACAACTAATCAGCTGATTTTCAGATTGGGAAGTTAGCCTGAATTATCCTGATGGGTCTGGTGTAATCAAAAGGGTTCTTTGAAGTGAAAGAGGAAGTGGGAGAATCAGTGCCAGTATGACGCAGCGTGAGGAAGACTTGGCCGGTCATCAGAGCCAAAGAATCCTGGCTGCCATTGGAAACTGGAGACGGAAAGGAAGCGGCTTCTCTCCTGAGGCTCCGGAGGACTGCAGCCCTGAGACACTTTGATTTTAGCCCAGTGCAAACCATTTCAGACTTCTGACCTGCAGAACTAGAAGATCATACATTTTGTTTTAAGCCACCAAGCTTGTGGTAATTTGTTACAGCAGCAACGAGAAAGCAATACAAAAGGTTAACTGATCAGGAGAAAGAACAGGTTTTGAGAGTAAGTTTCTGGCTTTGTTGTTGCTGAGCTGAGGAGCTGGTGGTTATCTGTGAAGGGGCCAGAAGGCTGAGAAAAGAGGTTGGGATCTGAGATCCTAGAATCATTTCATCAAGGAGATACTTGACAGCTCCAGCAAGGCTGTGATGGCTTTCAGGAGAAAGCTTAAGCACCCAATAGAAATAAAATATAAGCCACAAATGTGAGTCAGATTTGCAATGTAGATTTTTCAGTAACCACATTAAAAACATATAAAAAATCATATAAAATTAAATTTTAATAATATATTTTATACTCACATATCCAAATTACCACCATATAATTACTATAAAAATTATTAATGAGATATTTTACATTCTTTTTCTTGGTTTAAAGTCTTTAATATCTGGTGAGCATTTTTCACTCACCACATATCTNAGACCCCATGGACTGCAACCCACCAGGCTCCTCCGTCCATGGGATTTTCCAGGCAAGAGTACTGGAGTGGGTTGCCATTGCCTTCTCCGGGACAGATGTCTAAGGAAGCAAAAAAGCTATCACGGGAGTAAGTAAGGTGTCACTGGGAGGAAACAGTGATCAGGAAAGGAGTCTAAGAGGAGGTAGATTCTGCTGTGAGCTATGAAAGGAGTTGGACCTTTGATATTCACACCAACTGGCCCCTTTAACTGCTCCCTGTCAGCAATTGCTTTGAAAGCAGAGCTACCCTCTGATCTGCTCTGATGACCATTTCTTTTCTTGTTGGCCTTGCACACAGATTCTCCCTCTCTGTCCAGCCCTTTGAGATGAGATGTCTACTTCCTAGTCCCTGAAAACTGCCACCATGTTATCTTACATGACAATGGAGAATGAAGATCCAAGATGAAAACAAAAACAAGAACAACTAATCAGCTGATTTTCAGATTGGGAAGTTAGCCTGAATTATCCTGATGGGTCTGGTGTAATCAAAAGGGTTCTTTGAAGTGAAAGAGGAAGTGGGAGAATCAGTGCCAGTATGACGCAGCGTGAGGAAGACTTGGCCGGTCATCAGAGCCAAAGAATCCTGGCTGCCATTGGAAACTGGAGACGGAAAGGAAGCGGCTTCTCTCCTGAGGCTCCGGAGGACTGCAGCCCTGAGACACTTTGATTTTAGCCCAGTGCAAACCATTTCAGACTTCTGACCTGCAGAACTAGAAGATCATACATTTTGTTTTAAGCCACCAAGCTTGTGGTAATTTGTTACAGCAACAACGAGAAAGCAATACAAAAGGTTAACTGATCAGGAGAAAGAACAGGTTTTGAGAGTAAGTTTCTGGCTTTGTTGTTGCTGAGCTGAGGAGCTGGTGGATATCTGTGAAGGGGCCAGAAGGCTGAGAAAAGAGGTTGGGATCTGAGATCCTAGAATCATTTCATCAAGGAGATACTTGACAGCTCCAGCAAGGCTGTGATGGCTTTCAGGAGAAAGCTTAAGCACCCAATAGAAATAAAATATAAGCCACAAATGTGAGTCAGATTTGCAATGTAGATTTTTCAGTAACCACATTAAAAACATATAAAAAATCATATAAAATTAAATTTTAATAATATATTTTATACTCACATATCCAAATTACCACCATATAATTACTATAAAAATTATTAATGAGATATTTTACATTCTTTTTCTTGGTTTAAAGTCTTTAATATCTGGTGAGCATTTTACACTCACCACATATCTCTGTTTGGGACATCTATAATGAATTTCAAGGGCCTGAACCATCACGTGGCTAGTGGATACAATACTGGACAGTGCAGTTTAGAGAAGATGCACAAAGAGTGGAGACTTGAGAGACTTCTGCCTTTAGGAGATAGGTGAAGGAAAGGACAGAGGTGGGGCAACGTTTATAGTGTATAGTGGATACAATACTGGACAGTGCAGTTTAGAGAAGATGCACAAAGAGTGGAGACTTGAGAGACTTCTGCCTTTAGGAGATAGGTGAAGGAAAGGACAGAGGTGGGGCAACGTTTCNTGGACAGTGCAGTTTAGAGAAGGTGCACAAAGAGTGGAGACTTGAGAAACTTCTGCCTTTAGGAGATAGGAGGAGGAAAAGGAGCCGGTGAAGGAAAGGACAGAGGTGGGGCAACATTTCAAAATCCAAGGGAATTTTACTTCGGAAAATGTGGTGGCGGAAAAGCACCACATGATTTCTTTCTTCAGTGCTCTAGCTCATTCACCTCTTCCATTTTAGAAGTGTTCCCCCTGTCTGCAGTGAAGTTTTTCACTACATTTTCGTTTTCCCTGCCTTTAATGGTCTCATATATATATACATGTAGTCATAAATTTAGGGGCTCAGATACAGATGGCTAGGGATAACAGGGTGACTAGCAGAAAGAATAAAGTCACACTAAGGTGGTATGAGGTGGTTGGAGGATGTGATGATTTGGAACAGGTGCCTGGTGGGAGTAAGATGAAGATCATGTTGCCATGACAACTGATTATTTCATTGGTCCAATGACCAGTTGCTATGGTGACAAAATCTTTGTGTCAGTGTGACATGGATCCCAAGGGAGAGGATGCTTGTGCAAAGGACCCTTTGCTCATTGGTAAAGCTTTTATGTTTGCAATAATTTCTGCACTGTTTGACGAAACCTCCCCCAGGAACTCCAGTCAACATTGAGATCCTCCCTCCTTCCTGTTCATTTACAACAACTATTGCTTGTGAAATGCACACATTTTCATTGTTCATGCTTTATACAATGCTTCAGTATCTGAGAGTCCTTAATTGTTTGTTGATTTAACTCTTTCTCCTCCATAGATATAATCCTATTGAAGGTAGGGATCATTCTTATAATTCAGTTGTGTTTTCAAAAGACTAGGGGTTAGTGGAAAAGACAGACTTTTGGGAGCCAGACAAATGTGGGTTTACATACCATCTCTGCTTCTGCCATTTGCAAAGGGCGTGGCCTTAGGAAAGTCATTTCATCTTCTTGAGATTTTATTCTATAAAGTGAGGATAATAAAACTTGTACTGTGAGATTGTTATGATGATTACAGATAACCCACATAAAGTAGCTGGCTTACAGTAGGGACTCAGTAAATGGTCTTAATTATTGTAATATCATGTCCAGCCCATGTTATAATGAGCACTTAGTAATACTTGATGAGTAATAAGATAATAATGACAGATGACAGGATAACAATAGGACTAAGCTTAATCTTCAGGATTCTTAAAGATCAGCTGTCCTATAGTAGTCCAGCTATACATCACCTACAGTCTTAAATGTCAATCCAAGTTATGTTGGTTGTAACATCTTGGGAGAAAAGAATTTAAAGTAATTAGAAAACATGAGGGAAGAGATAACCAGATATTACGTGCCTCCTGATGAAAGAACATGCAACCAATGAACTACTAATAATTATGTCTAAAACAAAACAAAACATCACACATGAATGTAATTCAGCCTCTCCACCTAATTACTGATTTCCAAGAAACACAGAGGACAGAGTGTGTGTATATTCAGCTGTGTCTGACTTTTTGCAACCCCGTGGACTGTAGCCCACCAGGCTCCTCTGTACACAGGATTTTCCAGGCAAGAATACTGGAGTGGGCTGCCATTTCCTCCTCTAGGGTATCTTCCTGACCCAGGGATCAAACCTGCATCTCCTGTGTCTCCTGCCTTGGCAGGTGGATTGTTTACCACTGAGCCACCTGGGAAGCCCACAGAGGGCAGAGTCCATGTTAAAAACCACCATAGGGAAGCAATCAGCAAGATTCAAATTGTAGGAAATACTATAGTAAAAATAATGTAGTTTCTTTGACAAACACATTGGGGAAAAAGGGACAGAGAGGGAACTTATATATTAATAAGATTTAAGAGACATATCATTAATTTCCATGTGTTACTTGAGCTCTGATTCAAACAAACATTTTAAAAATTCATAAGATGACTGAAAATTTAAATACTGACAGGATGGGTCCAAGATATATTTTAATACCAGTGACTTCAGAAATTCTCATTAATTTTAGATAAGAGAATGATATATTTTGGTATAATAAGAGCTCTTATCTTTTAGAAATAAGACCCTGATGTTGGAAAAGATTGAAGGCAGGAGGAGAAGGGGACGACAGAGGATGGAATGGTTGGTCACCGATTCAATGGACATGAGTCTGAGCACCCTCCAGGAGATGGTGAAGGACAGGGAAGCCTGGTGTGCTGCAGGCCATGGGATCACTTGAGGTCTCAAGAGTTGGACACAACTGAGCGACTGAACAGCAAATCTTCTGGAAATACAGGTTTAAAATATATGTGTATTGACGAAGTATGATGTTGGCAGTTTGCTTCAAAATAACATTGATGGAACAATGTCAGTGTGAGGGTAGGAATCAAAATAGAAGAAGATTAGCTACTGTTTGATAATTGTTGAAGCTGAATAATGACTATGGGGGTTCATTGTGCTATTTGTCTATTTGCACAACTGCTTGAAGTTTTTCACAGAAAATAAAGGTATTTGGAAAACATTAAGGAGTCATATTTAAAACATTAAGTGCATTTATCTAAGACTGTAGGCACAATAAGGGCTTCTCTGGTGTCTCAGCAGTAGAGAATCTGCCTGCAGTGCAGGAGACACAGAAGACATGGATTCAGTCCCTGGGTCAGGAAATTCCCTGGAGGAGGAAATGGCAACCCACTCCAGTATTCTTGCTGGGAAAGCCCAGAGAGTCTCGTGGGCTTCAGTCCATGGGACTGCAAAGAGTTGGACACAACTGAGCGACTGAGCACAGCACCCACAGCATGTGAGCAAAAACGATGCTCAAATGTAAGAAAATACAGAATATTCTCTGGTACAGTGGTGGACAAATGCATTTTTATGGCTTAATGAATAAATTCATAGATATTTCGCCTAGCTAGTCCTCCAAAGTGCCATTTCTACATTGGACACATCAATATTTTTCTATTTCAAATTACAGTCAGTACCACTCATGTTGTTGTAGGTTACATTCCTAGAAAAAAAAAAATTCCCTAAGGAGGAATGGGTGGACAAGATGTTTTTTAGGAGGAAGATGATAGATAGGTGTGCTTTTGTGATCAGTCCTAGTCGAGGAGTAAAGAGGTAAGGGCAGAGGAAGGAGTTGAATGGTAGTGATAGGGTTGTCAAGCAGATTTCATCTGAATCAGCCTCCCAACCCCCTGGGAGCTCAGGAGATGGAAGGGCCCTTTTCAAATGTACCACTTTGAGCAATGGGGCCAGACCTTTATACTTGGAATCATCCTCCTGCCTACCTTGCCCCAACAAACTTGAACTCATCCTTTGAGGCTGAGCTCAAATGTTTCTGTGTCTGCAAACTCTTCCTTAAAACATTAATCCCCAGTCAGACTCATTTCCTTCCTCCACACTCCTTTCTCTATGACCCATACAGGGGAATAGGAAGAGCTCACATTTGTAACATTTATGATGAACTAGGCACGGAGAAGGCAATGGCACCCCACCGCAGTACTCTTTTACTGGAAAATCCCATGGATGGAGGAGCCTGGTGGGCTGCAGTCCATGAGGTCACACAGAGTCAGACACAACTGAAGTGACTTAGCAGCAGCAGGCACGGCGTTAAGGACTCTGAATGTGCAGCTGCAGTTGGTTCTATTATTCCCATTTCCACATGAGGAAACTGAGTCTCAGAGAAGCTGAGCAATTTTACCTAGCTAAAGCCATTGAGCTAGTAGTGAGGAACAGGGCTAGTGAGGGCAGTTTAATGCCTAACGAAGGAGCCCACCATACTCACTCACTTTTCACCATTACTCACTTATCACAGCACATACTCAATCACTATTGTGCTGGACTGCCCCCTAGCTACTGCTTTTATCCTTGTACTCCAAGCCCTGAGCCCAGTTACCCAACCTAGAGTTAGCATTTAATAAATGTTTACCGAATAAATGGATAACCATCTGATCAGCATTTGTAGAAAATTTCACTTTGGAACCAAATCAAATCCAGAAGCAATTTATAGGCACAAGGAGGATGACATATTTCAAGGTAACAAGGAACAAGAAATCCCACTTAAAGGTCTAAGATTGCCTATACCCAATATGGCAGAAAAAGAGATTGGGTGAAGGGAGTGGGCATGTAGGCCATAAATTAACTGCTAAGTGGTTTAAAAGGAAAAACTGTACTTAGGTTCTTGAACCAAGGCTTTGTGTCTGGGCATGCAGATCTTTTGTCTTCTCTTGCTTTAAAAATCATTACAAAAAGAAATATTCCACATTCCTTCCACTATGCTGAATAGTGGGAACAAGTCACAGGTAGAGCATGAATTTAGATTAAATAAAATTAAAACTACTTCCTGAGTCAAGAAGTCTGTAAAACAGTTGCTCAAAAGGGGAGATGAACCTATAAGGAGAAGAAGATACATGAATTATACATGTTTCTATTATATAGAAAAACAACTCTTCTCCTTTTCCATTAAAATATTAGAATCTGAGAAAATATATTTAGAGAATCAGTGTGGAAAATTAGGAAAAGGAAAAATTTGGAAGTCATTGAATCGAAGCTCAAGTTTGTTCTTTTTAAAATTGACTTGGCTGCACCAGATCTTAGTTGTGGCATACAGGATCTAGTTCCCCGACCAGGGGTTAAACCCAGGTCCCCTGCATTGGAAGCATGGAATCTTAAACACTGGACCATTAGGGGAGTCCTAAGGCCTAGGTCTTTATATTGCTATTTGCTAGGAATGTGACTTCAGTTTTGGGGTGGTTTTTTTTTTTTTTTGCCTGTAAAATGAGGACAGTGATCTCCATCTTTTAGGATCATTATGGGGATTTAAGTAAGGTAAAATATGACCACCTCTAAACTTCTATAGAAATCAACATTTTGCCTGTCTTCTTTCATAGGTCTACCACACATTTTTTCTGGAGTATTTCAAAGCAAATCTCAGTCATCATGTCAATTCACCTTAAGTATTTCATTTGCAAGGTTTTCTGCTATTTTTACCAAAAGAAACCCCAGTGTAAATTCCTGACAAAAAAAAAAGAGAGAGAGAGAGAGAAAAATTTTTGGTACGTGTTACTAAGTTTGGTTTACCTGTTAAGTTTAACCCTAACAGGTTCACTGGATCACTCTTCATTTCTCTGCTTTGTATATGTCCTTTGAATAAACTAATTATGCTCAGTGCTGTTATAATTTGGAATCAGCTGCATGTCATGTATGCAGTGTCTTAACTGTTAAAGTGAGTGTTAATAACAGCTTCTCTTTCTGGTTTTGAAGCACTGATCTGGGTAGTCCTAATTCACTTGCAGGGCTTTCTTCACTGCTTGCTTCAAAGATGTTTCATGGAAGGTTTTCCAATTACTGTCCTGTACTCTTTGGAGATGCTCCTTCATTTGCCTGAGTTTAACCTTCACCTGTGTATTCTCTTAATCAGGCCTGTTAAGAAACGTGATTCACGGTGCACTTTAAGCTGTATTTCTCCTTGCCAAGTCCACTGGGCTCTTCTTCAAGGTTTTCTACTCTTCATAATTTCCTTCAGGAGATTTGTGCACCTTAACTGCCTATCTTACCCTAGCCCTGCAGATCTCAATGTCCCAGCTATTTTTCATTTATGTGGCATTTCAAATAAATGAGGTGCATATCATTTGTAAAGTATTATATAAAAATTGGCTAATAAAATTACCACAGCCATCCCCTTGAGATCCCTTAACCCAGTGGGCAATACACTACAACACAGAAAGCCTTTGTGGGGAGTTAGGAGACGTTAGTTATTTTCCCAGATAATTCCTTAGCATTAGTTTTAAAAAATTATAAAAATGTATTGAATGCCTAGTGGGTGCCAGGTACCCAGTAGGGTGCTAGGTTTAAAAATGAATGAGGTGGCTCTTGCTTCAAGAACAGGGACTATACTGTAACCATCTTTGTAACTTCCTCTGGGACGTGACACAGTCCATGGAACCTATCTTATAAAGGCTTGTCTAAGCCCACAGATCAGGATTGAGCTTCAAATCCTGTATTCTAAAACCGTTCACTATGTTATGCCACGGACATGAATCTGAGCAAACTCCAGGAGATACTGGAGAACAGATGAGCCTGGTGTACTGCAGTGCGTGGTATTGCAAAGAGTCAGACAGTACTTAGTAACTGAACATCAAGAGACATTCCATCAACCATCCATTTCCTCTATTTTCACGTAATTCCCAAACAAACTCTTTTACATGGGGATGACTCCAGAAATTTGGATCAGCAAAAGAAAAAAAGTTGGGAAAGCCACTAGGCCATTCAGGTATGACCTAAATAAAATCCCTTATGATTATACAGTGGAAGTGACAAATAGATTCAAGGGATTAGAATTGGTAGACAAAGTATCTGAAGAACTCTGGACAGAGGTTTGTAACATTGTATAAGAGGCGGTGACCAAGAACCACACCAAAGAAAAAGAAATAAAAGAAAGCAAAGGGATAATCTGAGGAGGCTTTCCAAATAGCAGAGAAAAGAAGAGAAGCGAAAGGCAAGAGGGGAAGGGAAAGATACACCCAGCAGAATGCAGGGTTCCAGAGACTAACAAGAAGAGATAAGAAAGCCTTCTTAAGTGAACAAAGCAAAGAAAAACAGGAAAATAATAGACTGGGAAAGACTAGAGATCTCTTTAAGAAAATTGGAGATATCAAAGGAACATTTCATGTAAGGACGGGCACAATAAAGGACAGACATGGTATGGACCTAAGAGAGGCAGAAGATGCTAAGAAGAGGTGGCAAGAATACACAAAAGAGCTATACAAAAAAAGATCTTCATGACCCAGATAATCACCTAGAGCCAGACATTTTGGAGTGTGAAGTCAAGTGGGCCTTAGATGCATCACTGCGAACAAAGCTAATGGAGGTGATGGAATTCCAGCAGAGCTATGCTGCGATTCATGGGGTCGCAAAGAGTCGGACATGACTGAGCGACTGAACTGAACTGAACTGAAAAGATGATGCTGTGAAAGTGCTGCATTCAATATGCCAGCAAATTTGGAAAACTCAGCAGTGGCCACAAGGATGGAAAAGGTCTGTTTTCATTCCAATCCCAAAGAAAGGCAATGCCAAAGAATACTCAAACCACTATACAACTGCATTCATTTCTCATGCTAGCAAGGTAATGCTCAAAATCTGTTAAGCCAGGCTTCAGCAGTACATGGACTGAGAACTTCCAGATGTGCAGGCTGGATTTAGAAAAGGCAGAGGAACCAGAGCTCAAATTGCCAACATCCATTGGATCGTAGAAAAAGCAAGAGAATTCCAGAAAAACATCTACTTCTTCTTAATGGACTATGCTAAAGCCTTTGACTGTGTGGATCACAACAAACCGTGGAAAATTCTGAAAGAGATGGAAATACCAGACCACTTTACCTGTCTCCTGAGAAATCTGTATGTGGGTCAAGAAGCAGCAGTTAGAACTGGACATGGAACAATGGACTGGTTCCAAATTGGGGAAGGAATACAAGGCTGTATTTTGTCACTTTGCTTATATAACTTATATGCAGAGTACATCATGCGAAATGCTGGGCTGGATGAGTCACAAGCTAGAATCAAGATTGTGAGAAGAAATATCAATGGCCTCAGATATGCAGTGATACCACTCTGATCGAAGAAACTGAAAACAAACTAAAGAGCCTCTTGATGAGGGTGAAACAGGAACGTGAAGAGGCTAGCTTTAAATTCAGTATTCAAAAAACTAAGATCTTGGCATCCAGTCAAAGTGGAAACAGCAACAGATTTTATTTTCTTGGGCTCCAACATCACTGTGGAGGTGGTTCATACATACAGTCACTCCAAAATGACTGTAGCCATGAAATTAAGAGATGCTTGCTCCTTGGAAGAAAAGCTATGACAAACCTAGACAACCTGTTAAAAAGCAGAGACATCACTTTGCTGACAAAGGTCTGTATAGTCAAAGCTATAATTTTTCAGTCGTGAATGGATGCGAGAGTTGGACCATAAAGAAAGTTGAGTGCCAAAGAATTGATGTTTTTGAATTGTGGTGCTGGAGAAGACTCTTGAGAGTGCCTTTGACTGCAAGGAGATCAAACCAGTCAATCCTAAAGGAAATCAATCCTGAATATTCATTAGAAGGGACTGATGTTGAAGTTGAAGCTCCAATCCTTTGGCCACCTGATGTGAAGAGTCGACTTATTGGAAAAGACCCTGATACTGAGAAAGATTAAGGGCAGGGGGAGAATGAGATGACAGAGGATGAGATGGTTGGATAGCATCACTGACTCGAAGGACCCGAGTTTGAGCAAACTCTGGGATATAACAAAGGACAGGGAAGCCTGGACGCTGCAGTCCATAGAGTCACAAAGAGATGGATGTGACTTATTGACTAGACAATAACAACAGCAACAAGGCTCTGCGTTAGTCAGGACAGGCTGTTACGCTCCAGGAGCAACTTCCAGTTTTCAATGGCCCTATCAGCAAAAGTGAGTTTCCTCACTTAGGCTGAGTGTCACTCCCAGGTCAGCTTTGCTGCATGTGATCTTCCCTCTAGGACGAAGGCAGATGGATCACTCTCTGTCCTGAACATTGCTGGTCATCAGGGCAGCAGGAAAAGAAAACAAAGTGAAGTGCTCTGACTCAAAGCTTCCAGGTTGACACAAAGCTTCCACCTGGAGGTGGCTCGTCCATCCAGTCGCTCACATTTCACTGACTAATGCAAGTCGCATAACCAAACCTGCTGCTGAGGGAGCGGGGGAAGTACAATCCACCCTCCCAGAGAGACACAGGAAATGTTTGGGAACAATAATGTTTGGGCGCTTTACCCTTTCTTGATTGCAAAACAGATTTTTAGCCTCCTGCCCCCCTCTCTCAGCAAAGAATATTTGGACTGTGTTTGTTTCAATCGGAAAAATGAAAAGAATTCTTTGGGATTTTTCGTGTAGAGGTTTCCACCTCAGCTGTGTCTCTGATATGGTTTGAAAGGTTTCCTGAAGTGGTACTTGGATGTAAATACACCCCCCTGCAGTGGCTAGCACCCAGGAGGTTACATTTCTCATATTAATGTAAACTGACAGGTTAGAGCCACAGTCCTGGGTTCAAATTCCCACTGCATCACTCTCAAACCACTGAGCATTTGTTTTCCCCCTTCTTTAAAATGGGGATGAGCCACCTCATAGTTTTGCTCTAAGGATTAAGTGAAAATATCTGCAAAGGGTCTATTACATTCCTAATCACACAAGAAACAATAAATATTAGCCACTCCTTACCACTATCCCTCTAGCATTGGGGTTTCTTGATCATTCTTATTTAGCCTATCAGATGTGGAGAGGTTAAATAAGCTCACAATTTGAAATCAAATAGTTTCCTAAATATCATGTTTGTACCTGGAGTTTCAGGATCCTTTGGGCTGCAAATCTTGGCTGCTCTTTCCTGCTCACCAGGTTCCTTTCCTTCTATGATTCCAAGAGATGCTCCTAAGTCACTGGAAGAGAGGAGGGTTCCTCTGCCCCCATTCCACTTGAATATCTTCTGACTCACCCTTTCTAGCATCACCCAAACTTCATCTTCACCATTGCTGGTATGTAATGTATGTACCTTGATCTTTGCATTTGTTCAGCTGTTTCAGTGCCCTTGTGTCTTTCACTATGCTTTTAATTAGGTAGGTTGATTCTGAGAATGGAGGGAAGCCAAGGTTTAAACCAGGTGGTTACAAGGAAGATGGCTGGAAGGAGGGTGTGGGGGAGGTAGGTGGTATGAGCGCACTAGTGTAAATCCATTGCTAAGAAAAAAGATTTAGCCTTCCACTTTCTATTGGTGAGATGTAGTTTAAGTTACTCCTTTCTTGTGAGAATGATTAAGCAGTAGAGTGTTTGGGAAGGATCACATTTTGCCTTAGTGATAAAATCTGAGGTTAACCCCAAGCTCCTTGAGGGCAGGAACTCAATTTATGGATGGTTTACATAGAGCGATATGGTCTAGATTCATGAGTTAGCTCTTTTCATTAGCCATTAGTGTTTAATGACCACTTTTAAGACTGTAATTTCTGTGCCTCTACTTTTCTTGTATCCACCCAATCCCTGACTTTGCACAGGCTTTCGTCTACTCCAGATTTTCTTTCTTTACCCTCAGCCCTGCTTCTGTCTCTGTGGCAAACTCCTACCTATTTATTCAGACTTGGCCTTAATCTTATCTGTGAGAGTGAAACTCTCTCTGTGGTGCTCCCCTCCCCAACCAACCTGACAGAGTTAAGTCTTGCTTTTCCTTTCTTCCTGTGGCACAAGTACAAATCTCTGCACTGGGATTGACTGTTAACATGTCTGTTTTTCCAGAAGCCTAGGAGCCCACTGAAGATACAGAATTTACTTATCCCCTCTTGACTCCATAGTGTTCAGCCTAATACCTGTTATAGAGTAGTTGCTTGATAAATGGTTATTGAATGTTATTTAAGTGTGCATAGTGACCAACACCAAACACCCAAGCATTATCATTAAATAGCAGTTAGTGGTGCTAAAAGCCTCCCAGTAGCCTCTGTATAGCTTTTAAAAAAAAAGAAACCTAATACATGAAATATAAAGTATTATATAAAGATACCCAGGGAATCTAGAAAGCTCCACCAGGACTGGGAATGATGGGAAGGGCTCTTTCTTCCTTTGCAGGTCTTGTGTGTGTGCTAAGTCACTTCAGTCATGTCTGACTCTGTGACTCTACGGACTGTAGCCCACCAGGCTCCTCTGTCCATGGAATTCTCCAGGCAAGACTACTGGAGTGGGTTGCCATGCCCTCCTCCAGGGATCTTCCTGACCCAGGGATCGAACCTGTGCCTCTTTTATCTCCTGCATTGGCAAGTGGGTTCTTTACTACTAGCACCACCAATTCACTCCTTTTTTCTGCTTTTGTTTTATAATCAAGAGGGAGAAAGGATCAGGTAAACCTCATTTTTCTAATTGGCTGTGGGTCATGTGAAGTGTTGAACACCCTGCTTACTGACACACTGCCAGTGCTGAATTAAGGTTTTGTAGCTTGGAGAAGGAAATGACAACCCACTCCAGTGTTCTTGCCTGGAGAATCCCAGGGACAGAGGAGCCTGGTGGGCTGCCGTCTATGGGGTCACACAGAGTCGGACACGACTGAAGCGACGTAGCAGCATCAGGGCTATAGCAGTCCAGTTTGGGATTTTCTTTCAGGAAATTTATAACCAAGGTGAGGCTGGGAAAAGATTGCAAACAACACAAAACAATAAAACCTCTATCTCATTTCTCTTAACGTTCATCTCCCGAGGTGGATACCATTTTCTTTCTGAGGGCTCTCCCGCTCCACACTCTCCCTTCCAGGCCACTCTCATCTCTCAAGACTATGGATTACTCTTTTCTGTGCCAACACTCGACCTTGTACCTAGTAGTAACTGTCTTTGAGGGCCTTTATTTTATGGTAACTTGGGCACGGGCATGATCTCTTTTGCTATGCAGCTATGGTTATTTTTCCTACTTAATACACCTGGAAATAGAGACAAAGAGAAACTAAGTAACTTGATGTAGGCTCATAGGAAGTAAGATGTAAAACATGAGGTTGAACCCCAAATCTGCATTTCAATCTGAGCCTTAAGCTTTTCCTGCCCACCCCTGCTAACCCTGCCCCTACTATTCCAGAACCATTCCCCTCCATGCTATGGTCCTTACAACTTTTGGGGGTGGTGTAGGGGATAGGGTGGTCCTCAGCCTTTGACTTTCTGGAGCTTGTGATTCTTTCCTTCTCAAAGGCTGATTCCCAAGCCCCCAACCCCGTTCTGGGAGCTATCCAAAGTCTTTCTACTCTTTTATTCCATCATCTGGCTGACTCAACTCAAGTGGCTCAGAGAGATTCCTGGTTTGAGGAACTTGATTCCAAGTCTCAAGTTAAAACCTTGACTATTGGTCTTGTTTTCTTCCTCTGGCAAATAAGGATAATCCCATTCTTGCCCATCTCCTTAAATGCATGACCCAGACTGTTCTTCAGTAACTTTCTGCTCATAGCAACACTCAGATGATAGTGGGCTTCAAGCCTTGAAGGGCTGGGAAGAAGACACATGTTACCTATGTTATCAAGGATCCACCCAGTGACCCAACAAAGAAC
>SJYW01028187.1:39626-118705 GCA_006410735.1 Raphicerus campestris | reverse complement strand
ACATGGGTGTACTTATGGCTGATTCTTGATGATGTATGACAGAAAACCACAAAATTGTATAATTAACCTTCAACAAAAAATAAACAAATAAAATGGAAAAAAAATTCATCTGTTTTTCTAACATCTTTTCTATATTCCAGGAGTCCACAGAGGACCCCACTTTGCAAACAGTTGTCATGTCTTCTTCGTCTCCTCTAATCTATGACCTCCTTCATCTTCCTTCATTTTTTAGAATCTTGCCAACTTGAAGAGGACTAGTTAGTTGTTTTGTAGGCTGTGCCTCAGATTTTGGTTTGTCTGATGTTCCCTCATGATTGGATTGAGGATATGAATTTTGACAAAGAATAACAAGAAGTGATGTTCCTTTCTCAGTACATCATAGTATGTATAAAGTGATAGTGGTGGCTTGTCTTTTTATTGATGGCATTTACCTTNTTAAAACATCAGCCTTTAACACTTCAGTGTACAGAGACACGTTGTTGTTAGGCATCCAGGTACCTTTTTTCCTGTTTATCCCTGCTAATAGCCTCTCAAATCAGAGCTTGTATTTTCAGTGTTCCTCACTGTCAGCTGTGTTAGTCACTTAGCTTTCCACATTGCCACTATTCAGAAACCTTGGCTTAGGACAGCTGAAGCTTACTATAACTTCTCTCCTCAGCCTTCCTGTAGCTATGAATCTTTTTCATTTTGAACAGTTAGCCTTTCAGTCCTTAATGGACATACTCTTTGCCTCCTCCACCCCAAAACTCAGAAAACACCATGGAGGCATTTTATAGTAACTGTCAAAAATTTTGACCATCTTAATTGGCATAAATGGATTTTAGTGCACAAATAACAAGAACCAAAGCTTAATATTTTGGTTAAAGAGATTGACTTATACTGAAATTGGAAAAGGCATCTGCTATACAGGATTTTGGATTTAATAGAATTTGTTATAACCAGATCAGCAAAGCATTATTACTGTGGGCCATCTGCTGGGATATGGAAATAGCTTTGTTATTTGGAACCAGATGTATTTATAACAATGGAATTCTACTTATTTTAAGTAATCTTTTTAGTTAGGTACCTTTGGCTGCTGTTTTACTTGGCATGTCAGCTGATAACCTGAGAATGCAGTGTTTTTCAAAGTGATTATTTTCTATAGAATTGAGACAAAACAACTGAAATGGAGAGCAAATGAGACTCATATATGGTGTCTAGTACTGTAACAAGAGAAAATATAGGGGAGATATGAATTTGATATAAGATCATTAAGACCATATTCAGTAAGAACTCTGGCACTGTCAAGTTTAGTTTCCAACAATTATGAAACTACTCTGGTTGCTCTCAGAATTTTACTGTAATCTAAGTGACTTCATTTTGGTATAATCAGACCTACATTAACATTGCCCTAGTCTGACTTGCCCAGGTAAAGAAGTCTGTTATGGGATGCAGTAAGAGACACTATTGCTTAGAACATAGTCCTAGAAAACTCTTTTGAATTGAATGCTAATAATTTTGGAGATGGAGAACGTCCTTGGGTGGAAGTTTTTAGAGTCTGTAGAAATCTGACATATTGACTTGTCTTTGGGCTGCTGTAACAGAATGCCACAGACTGGGTAACTTATAAACAACAGAAGTGGATTGCTCACTGTTCTGGAAATTGAAAAGTCTGAGACCAAGTGCCGTCTGGTGAGGGTCTCCTTCTTGGGTCATAACTGATGCTTTCATGCTGTGTGGAAAGGGCAAGGGATCCCTCCTGGAGCCTCTCTTATAAGAGGCTAATCCTATTTATGGAGGCTCTGCCTTCATGACCTAGCCACCTCCCAAAGACCCCACCTCCTAATATGGTTAGGGGTTAGGATTTCAACATAGAAATTTTGTGGGGGACACAAATATTTAAGCTATAGCATTGGCTATTTTTTCATTATTTTCAAATAATATGTATGTCATGGATTCTATTGAAGAATTGATGATGATCCTAGGATGACTGTGTGTCTGAAGGAGACTTTACACAGTAAACTGGGTTTTAGTTGAAGTTTTTACCTGGAGTACAAAGCTGAAACCTGTAAATGAATTCTACTAACCAGAGTCCTGCCCAGAGGTATATAGTGGTGTCAAGGATATAAGATTGATCTTCTGATTGATTGGTAAAATGTGGTGCCAGTGGGACCTTGTTAAAGATTTCAGAAGTTGGAATTGGCATGTGGTGCCAATGTGACCTTATTAAAGATTTCAGAAGTTGAAATTGGCTTTTTCCTAAGGCTGAGACCTGGCCTTACTGTGGAACATAGATTTGTGAGAGAATGGATGGCGGAGGAAGACTGCTAAAACTCCGTGATAACAACTTCAAATTCTGTTTGCTTATAGAGAGAGGGGATTGGGAGTGGGGTGCAGTGAGATCCTAGATTTTGGCTGATGTGTATATGGGAACTAAAATGTTTCTGTGGCTTGGCTGTACAACTTTGGGAAATTACAGACATGGCAGTCAAGTATGCTGCAGTCATGAGCAGGTTGACTTTTCTGAGTGAAGATGGAGCAGACTGTCATGGCAGGAAAACAGTATCTGTGATTGGGTCTGTAAATTTGTGACGTGCTTTACCTGTCTACCCTGTGTAAGGGGCTGTTGGTGGTATTGTCTCATATGTTTGAACATAGATAGGAATCACTGTCAGANTGAAAAGTCTGAGACCAAGTGCCGTCTGGTGAGGGTCTCCTTCTTGGGTCATAACTGATGCTTTCATGCTGTGTGGAAAGGGCAAGGGATCCCTCCTGGAGCCTCTCTTATAAGAGGCTAATCCTATTTATGGAGGCTCTGCCTTCATGACCTAGCCACCTCCCAAAGACCCCACCTCCTAATATGGTTAGGGGTTAGGATTTCAACATAGAAATTTTGTGGGGGACACAAATATTTAAGCTATAGCATTGGCTATTTTTTCATTATTTTCAAATAATATGTATGTCATGGATTCTATTGAAGAATTGATGATGATCCTAGGATGACTGTGTGTCTGAAGGAGACTTTACACAGTAAACTGGGTTTTAGTTGAAGTTTTTACCTGGAGTACAAAGCTGAAACCTGTAAATGAATTCTACTAACCAGAGTCCTGCCCAGAGGTATATAGTGGTGTCAAGGATATAAGATTGATCTTCTGATTGATTGGTAAAATGTGGTGCCAGTGGGACCTTGTTAAAGATTTCAGAAGTTGGAATTGGCATGTGGTGCCAATGTGACCTTATTAAAGATTTCAGAAGTTGAAATTGGCTTTTTCCTAAGGCTGAGACCTGGCCTTACTGTGGAACATAGATTTGTGAGAGAATGGATGGCGGAGGAAGACTGCTAAAACTCCGTGATAACAACTTCAAATTCTGTTTGCTTATAGAGAGAGGGGATTGGGAGTGGGGTGCAGTGAGATCCTAGATTTTGGCTGATGTGTATATGGGAACTAAAATGTTTCTGTGGCTTGGCTGTACAACTTTGGGAAATTACAGACATGGCAGTCAAGTATGCTGCAGTCATGAGCAGGTTGACTTTTCTGAGTGAAGATGGAGCAGACTGTCATGGCAGGAAAACAGTATCTGTGATTGGGTCTGTAAATTTGTGACGTGCTTTACCTGTCTACCCTGTGTAAGGGGCTGTTGGTGGTATTGTCTCATATGTTTGAACATAGATAGGAATCACTGTCAGAGTGGCATCTGTGTGCATTAGCGCAAGTCAGATTTTATGTTTATTATAGGGCATGTGGGTATTGGAAAGATATCCACCTTAATTTGAATAATACTTTATGAAAAGCTTTTTCTCTGATCTGTTAGATTTTGGAGCCTCACTCAGTCCTGTGATGTAGGTAAGGCAACTAATAGTTGTTTTGACAAATGGAGAAAATGAGACACACGCTGAGACTGACGTAGTGTTCCTCAGTTATACAGAGCAGAGACAGTAGCCTGGGTCCTGCATTCTGTCTCCAGCCTTGTACTCTGTAGTAGAAAGCTGACAGGATTTTTATGAAGAACATACTTGGATTTTTAAGGTAGAAATTCAAGTTTAAGAACATCAAAGGACCTGGGCTACTTGGAGTAGAACTTGTCTTGTGATGATGTCAGACTGAGGGACAAAAACTGTTGGGAGCAGTGTTTTCCTTTGTTAAATGTGGATCCTTTTCCAGCAGTTGGATGTATTTTTACTTCAGCTTGCGTTCTTTGTGAATTCTGAAGGTAAGTAGGAGATGGAATCAGAAGGGCAACATCAAAGGATTACTAAATAGCAGATTTGGTCTTATTTTTATGAAAGTGTACATCTGTAAAAGTTAGAGATTGAGAAATTGTGCCTGGAACATGATTCTCCCGAGGATACTTGGGTTACTGCCATAGTGTGAATCTGTTTTCTCTTGTGCAGTGGGTAGGGAGAGTGACAGTATATAAAGAATTTTTAACTCCATAGAAAAAAAGACTGGGAAAGAAAGTATTTTTACATTAGGTAGTCTTTATTTTCTCCTTTGAACCTGTTTATATTTTCTAAGTTCTTTACCGTGAGCAGATAATCATTTTTATAATCTTATGTTTTCTAGTTTTTAACTAAAAACAACCTGATTTTTATGGTTCAAATGAGAATTTGAAAAATATGAAGCATGGCACTTTTGAAGAATAGTTTACTTGGTGGTATTATAAAAGTATTTTGTTTCTTGGTCAGTTATATTAATAAATCAGTTTTATAAATTATTTCATTATACTTTTATAGGTCAAGTTGTGGGTGTATTAAATGTTTTGGGTTTTTCTTTGCATTAGAAATTTGTCATTTAGCTCTGCTGATCAATAAATTAATTTTAGTCCCCCAGAAGCAATCAAGAACTTGGATTTACATATAAATAAATGATATAAAAATAGCACTTTTATAAAGTGAAAAACTAGATTTAAGAATCTACTCATTAGCTTTCATTTCCTTTGCAGATTTCTAGTAAGAAAAGCAAAACTGTTAGTGATACTTTATAAAGTACTTGTTTTCATCCAACAACACAGGACTTAGTTTTTCTCATTTGTTTGCTCATTTATTCAGTGTCTAGTATGTCCTGGGTACTGTACTAAAAGCTGGGGACACAAGTAACTGATAGGGTCCCTGCCGGCAAAGATGACCACTTTTGGTTTGGGAGAGACATCAGAGAGATATCCTAGGCCTTACAGAGACATCTGTTTTTTTCTGTTTTCTAGTTTTTAACTAAAAAGGCAGCATGACTAGCTTATTTCTTTGAAGAACTTAATCCTTTTAGTGGTTTGGTTAGATGACTTTAAGAGAAGCTTATGGCTTCATAATTAATTTTTCTTACTGCAAAATACTGAAAATCATTGACCTAAAGAATTTCCTTATCTAAGGAGCTTTGCTTGCAGAGGTGGGTGACCTGCGTGTTTGTATTTGTTCTGCTTTGGGAGCATAATTAAGAGACCTTGTGTTGATTCTTCTAGAATGGATACAGTGTCTCTTTTTTCTTTTATTCTCTCTACTGGTGATCCTTGAGCAATAAGGGTTTGAACTACACAGGTCCACTTGTACGTGAATACTTTTCAGTAGTGACTGCTGCAATACTACACGGTCCATGGTTTGAGTTCAGAGATGCAGAGGAACTGCAGATATGGAGGGGCAGCTGTAAGTTATACTCAGGTTAAACCTCACATTATTTGGATCAGTTGTACTAATAAATGAAAGGATATTTCATATTTGAGCTTAATTTTCAGAATTTAATGTATCAAAAGTTACTTTTTGTCTAATATAGATATCCATATAGACATACATCTTGAGTTAATCTTTTATTCAGGCCAGTGAGATATCCCACTAAAATGCTTGATACAGTCATTCACCTACTCTTAGAATACCTGTAGTCACTGTAGCTGTAAGGTAGCTTGCTTGTTACTAGCTCTAATGGGGGCAAAATTTGCTTCCAACTTTATCTCTTTTTCCTTTTCCTTTTCTGTGCAACATTGGAGACCTAGTTTGCCTTCTTTAACAAGATAACTCTTTACATATTTGAATGTGATTATTCATTCAGCAAATATTTTTTCAGCACCTACACATTGAAGACCTAGTTCTGGGCGTTGTGAGAGATCCAAAGGTAGTTCAGAGGCATAGTCTCTTCTCAAAGAACTGATGTAGAGAAAGAGTCAGGGTTTTGTTGAAGAGAGTGGTTTTGCTTATGACCTGGAAAGCTTCTTGGAAACAATAATGTTTGAAATAAGATAGTGAGAGGGTAGTCTACTCTGAGCACATAATCAGAAATCTAGAGGTGAGGTGGAACAATGCAAGTTAGAGAAGTAGCAAGAAGGCTCAGCCTGGCTTTTTCACACACTGTTCTCAAAGATCTTGAAAACGTTCATTATTGTATTCTCAGTGCCTGGAGAAGTGTTGGCAGGTGATAGGGGCTCAGTAAATATTTGTTGAATGAATGGTTACATTTGGGAAATACAGAATTTGAGTCATAAAGCGCTCTAGGATATAGAATACTTTGTTAAGTCCCTTAGAAAAGTATTTGACTCAGACTTTCTTGATATGGAATGCCTGTTAACATTTTTAAAACCCTCTGGAAAATATTGTACTGGGGTCTCTATGTTAGAGCTGACATGGAAGGCTGGAAAGTGTTCCCCCTCCCCCCAAGCTAAACACACCCATTTTCTTCAGTCATTCTACATTTGACATTTGGCTTGTAAACTCCTTGCCAGTCTGATATCCCTCCCTGCAAACTTTCTAGCTCATAAATGTTCTTAAAATGTGGTACTCAAAACAGAACACAATATCCCAGTTGTGAACTAACCGGTGAAGGGTGAATGGGACTGCTACCTCCTTGATCTCAATACTGTTCTTCTAATGAACCCTAAGATTGTGTTTTCTTTTTAGCAGCTGAGTCACTGTCTTGGCTCATACTCAGTCCTCATATTAATTTACAAGAAGTTCTTTGAGTCAATTCAGAGAGATTTCCTATTAGTAGAGCTAACAAATGAATGCCACCCCCCCCCCTTTAATTTTCTGATTGAGTCTAGGCTGTTTTCTCAGAAGTACTAGTCATTCTTAAGCTTCCTGAAATGTGAGGAAAAAAAGAGAAAGAGTTGATTGTACAGTGCTGCTGGAGTAACATTAAAGTCCAACTGTACTGCTGAGTGCACTCAAAGCTAGATAAAATGTAATGAATCCCTCTATACCTATTACAGATTTAAGTTATTAAGCTATATGCCATATTTGCCTCAACCGCCTTTTTTCCTTTTTCTGTTTTGCTTGAGTATTTTAAAGAAAACTGTAGACGTTGTCTTTTCATGCCTACAAAGCTTAGTATGCATGTCTAAAAAATACAGACATTTTCTTACATAACCATATGGTATTATTGTAGCTAACAAAATTAACTGCATTTCCTGTTAGTGTTGTCCACTGTCAGTTCATAGTAAAAATATCCTTGATTGTGTCTTTTTACAGTTTTTAATTGAGTCAAGATTCAGACGAGGTCTACACATTACATTTAGTTGTTACTGTTGTCTCTTTTAACCTGAGTTCCCCCCTTTCTTTTTGGCATAATTTCATCCTGTCCACTTCTTTGGATTTTCACGTTTCTGTACCAAGTTCTGTTATTATTACTTTGGAAATAGCTGTAAGAGTTTTCCTTCATTTATAGCAATTTAGTCAACATTTTGGACTATTACGTACAAAATATGTGCTCAGCATTATGGTAGGTAGAATGGTTAATTTGACATGTCCCTGGCCTACGAGGAGGCCTGCAATCCAGTGGCAGAGACAGGTACATACGGAAACAGTAGGAAAGAGATTATTTGCCTTTACATGGAGCATGCCTTGATCGTATAACTTCCCATTTATTTTCTTGGTAAGTGCTGCTAGTGGACATTACTTCAGTCATGTCCGGATCAGAAACCCACAGTTGATTTTTGTCTCTTGATTCAATCTATACTGTTTTGGGCCTGGCAGTCAGTGCTCCACTAATTCTCACCTTTACCTAAAGTGAAACTCCTCAAAGCACAACTACCTTTTTTTTTTTTTTTTTAAAGACCAAGTTTATATTGTCATGTAGAATTTTTCATTTCTCAAGCAAGATTATAGACATTCTGAGAGCAAAAGTCTTTGTATAATATTGGAAAGCTTTCTAATTACTTTTGAAGAGTTCTGGCACATAACGTTGGTGGGCCTGCTCTTACTGCCTGCAACCTTCCCAGAGAGAGCTTCTGCCAGTTGAAAGTAAATAATCCAATTCTGGATCTCTTACCCAAAAGCCTCCTTTAGAAAAGCCCGTTCAGTCAGTGATCTGAGTCACAGACGGCAGATCCATGGTTTGCATGTTGTCACTTCCCGATCACCATGTCCATGGCGAACTACTAGTTTCTTGTTTTTTTCAGACATGACCTTCTCTTCTCAGTGTAGCACTTCAGGCAACTACTACCTATTGAACATAATTGGCAAGTGATAGGAAACCTTTCTGCTATCCCAGCCATAAAGCAGTAGTTCCTGAATTAAGCTGTGCAACCAGAATCACCTGATACTTGTAATTAATAGATTCCCTAGGTTTCACCCTAGACTCTTGAATCAGGATTTCCAGGAATAGGATAGAAAGGATTCTTAAAAGTTGGCAGTTGGTCTGTGGACTGGCTTTGGGGACCAGACAGGCAATTCTTATTTTGTGAAAAAGCTGTAGGAGTGGAGACTATAGCTTCCCATCTTTCCCAGTTGTAGTATAGTATCTCATTCCTCTTAACAATCATGATGTTCCGATGTGTTCAATTTACGTTTCAGGGGTATGGTGGGTTTCTTCCTTTGAATTATACCAGGCAAAGCACATGAATCAAATGCCTGAGATAAAGATAAGGGATCCAGAGAGGTGGCATCTTGGTTTTCTAAATATAACTGAGCATAAATTTAAAGTCTCAAAACTGTTCAGTCCTCTGAGAGCTTATTCTTTCTCTATTTAATGAATACCTTTAGAAGTTTAAAGTGAAAGAGTTCAACATTTTTGGAGTGAACAGGTCTTTAGAATTTTTTTCGTATTTCATGTATATTCTTTAAAGATTTAAACATATAATATGATTTAGCTTCATATACCTTTGTCAGATTTTTCGTGAAAGTAAATCTACAAATTGGGGAAACATTCTTTGTTAGACCACATGATTTGATTTTGGGACTGGAAATTGTGGTTAAGTTATTGAGCAAAGTAGAGAGACTGAAGTTTCAAGATTGTCCAGTGAGTTAATAACAGACCCAGAAATAGAATCCTGTGTTATTTGCTTGGGTTATGATTTGGTTTGAAGAGGGCGGCCTGTGATCTGTTTACATAAATTTAGAGGTTTGGAAGAAGTTACAGTTCTGTGATGTTTAGCCAAGAAGCTCCCCTCCCCACATTTGCCACTTGTTTTATTGACACTAATCCTACACTATAGATGGTAAAGATGTAGTTCATATTTACACTTCTTACTTCTAAAACAGTCTTGTAAAGCTGAAGCTGATTGTTGGTTTGCCTGCTTTTTTTCATCTTCTGTTATTAGAGAATAACAACACCTTGCCCTAGTGTTTTTTTTTTTTTTTTTTAAGGAGGAGAGGTGGTATAGCCTAAGTAGTTGTTTTATAGTTAATGTTAGAGTGGTTTCCTATAGCATTTTTTCAGGGGTTATACAGATGTATACCTAAGTGTATTTTTGTTAAACATGTTTAATTAGTGTGTAGTTTGGAAATGGTGGAGCCCACCAGAAAACAAACTTTCCTGAACCACTAATGGTTGAAGGGGTTATAGATTTCAAAGTAATTGCTATAATAGAGTTGCTTTCTGATGAAGTCATTACTTTCACTTTCCCCTTTTCCAGAAATTTTATGGAATAGGGTCGGGGGGAGGTTCCTATGGCACTAGTGAGGAAAGAAGCAGGAACTTAACAGAACAAGGCAATATTTGTGTGTGAATATGTGCTTAAACTTGTGGGCAAGTTTAAGAAACTTAGGAAAAAAAACAAAGGACACCCCCCTCCCCCCCACCGCACCAGCNGTGAATATGTGCTTAAACTTGTGGGCAAGTTTAAGAAACTTAGGAAAAAAAACAAAGGACACCCCCCCTCCCCCCCACCGCACCAGCTTTATTGAGATAAAATTCACATACCATACAATATACCTATTTAAAGTGTAAAATTCAGTTTTTTCTAAACATTTTCATAGAGTTGTGTGTGTTTTCCTCTCCCTCTAAAACAAGCCCCACACTTAGCAGTAAGTCCACTTTACCTGCCTCCCTGTGCTTAGTCACTCAGTTGTGTTCAACTCTTTTCGACCCCATGGACTATATAGCCCACTAGGCTCCTCTGTCCTTGGGGATTCTCTAGGCAAGAATACTGAGTGGCTTGCCATGCCTTCCGCCAGGGGATCTACCCAACCCAGGGAGCGAACCTAGGTCTCCGACATTGCAGGCGGATTCTTTACTATCTGCCTACCAAGCCCACCTGCCTCCCTAGCTCTATGAAACTACTAATCTAACTACTAACCCATAATCTAATTTAATATAAATTTGTCTGACTTGGACATCTGATATAAATGAAATCATGTAATATATAGTGTAGTAACTGGCTTCTTTAACTTAGTATGTTTTCAAGGGTCATTTATGTCATAACGTGTACCATTCCTTTTTATTGGCAAACATTATTCTGCTGTATGATTATAACATCTTATCCATTCATCAGTTATTGGGCACTTGGGTTGTTTCCACTATTTTGCTGTCATTTAATGCTGCTGTGAACATTTGTGTATAGATTTTTCTGTGGTGGTATGTTTTCATTTCATGGGTATATTCCCTGTAGAACGGCTGTGTCATATGGTTACTCTATGTTTAACTTTTTGACAAACTGCCAAACATTTCCAGAGTGGCTTCACTGTTTTACATTTCCACTACCAGTGTATGAGAGCTTCAATTTCTTCAAATCTTTGCAACTTTTGTTATTTTTTTGTCTTTTTTTTATTATAGCCATCTGAGCTGAATATCTGATACTTTAGTATCTGATTACCTAGATGAAGTAGTAGTGTGATTGTGATATGTATTTCCCTAATAACTAATGATTCTGAACATCTTTTCGTCTTAACGAACATTTTAATATCTTTTTGAAGAAATGTGTATTCAAGTCTCTGCCCATTTTTTTCTTTTTTTGCAGTCAGATGCTCTACCTCTTTGCTCTATCTCCAAATATTTGAGCATTTTTAACTTGAGTTGTTTTTGTTGAGTTGTAGGAGTCCTTTATGTATTCTGGATACCCAACTTGTTCTTCTAATTGAATTTGTCTTAAATTGTTTGCTTCAGAGGCAGAGAGAATTAGTGGATACAAAGACTACATTAAAAAGATTTGGTGAGTTTTCAGTTATATCTTAGTTGTACTTCTTTTGGGTTTATTCTCTTTCCAATCTAGAGGAACTTGGTTTATTCATTCATATGAACAAATATGACCACAGACTATGTACTAGGATTTGGGGATATAACAGAGACTGAACCAGAAACTTAAATCTGCGTTCTAGTGGGACAGAAGTGAAGTGTGAAGTCACACAGTCCTATCCGACTCTTTGCGACCCCATGGACTGTAGCCTACCAGGTTCCTCCGTCCATGGGGTTTTCTAGGCAACAGAAGCAGACAGTAAAACAAAAGTCATTTTCAAGTCATATCAGATGACAAGAGCTATGAAGAATAAAAACAGGGTAATGGGGATATAGTGTGATGGATGAGCTTTCTAATATGTTCTTCACCTTTCTTGATTTCTTAATCCGTTCCTCTACTCTGTTTGACCTTATTGCACTTTATTTTCATTTTATGTAGTTTGTAGCTAAATTTTTATTCCACTCTTTCCTGATTCTTAACACCCTTCCAGTCTAGTTTTTGTTCCCACTGGTCTGCAGACCCCCCCCTCTATAGTGTTAAATGATCTTCCATTAAAAGCCTGTCTCGTGTTTTCAGTTTGTGTCCACCCTAATCTGTGTGTAACGCTTTCCCCATTAAATCGCTTGGTGCCGTATCCAGTACAGTTTTCTCAAGGGTGTTTTTAAAAACTTGTTCCTCTTTAAATCTGAGTTCTCCAAATTTAAGTTTTGGCCTTTCTTCTCCCTCTAACATTACCATGGTGAATTGATCATTCTCACATGATTTTGCTTTCTGAGAGCATGTGACTCTGAGTTCTCGCTTTTTGGCTATAGCTGCATCACTCCCTTTAGGTTCAACGAGTGGAGATGCGATGAACAGCTGATTGCTACTCACTCAACAGGATTCTTTCCCTTTACTCTTTCCTCTGGCAGATTTTTCCTGTTTAGGATGATTAAGACACAGGTTATTTCCGTGACTGCTTTAATGATTACCTGTGAGTAATGGTATAGCAATTCACAATGTTCAGTCAAGGAACCTGACTCAACAGGGTTGTTCCTTCATGAATGCTAGTAAATTTTTATTTTCAAGTCTTATGAAAGATAGAGCTGAATTCAGAAGTTTACTTTTTTTTAAGGAATGCTCTCTTGACTTACAGTGCTCTAGAATTTATTTTCAACAGAATTTTAATTCTTTTATATGTCATGGTGGTGGCTTCATTAAAGCTCCTGTTACAGTAACTTGAGGCATGAATTTTCCCTTTTAACAATATACCCAAAATTACAGTTGGGATTGCAGTCAAGGTCTTGGCTCAAGGTCATGCATGTTACAAGTTCTTTATAAATAAAAATACTTCCATTTCACCCCCTCCTCTCAAATAATATATTTTATAGACCTGTTAGTTTGTTAAACATCTGCTTCCTAGATGTGAATAGTTTGTAACTCGGTTTAATGTACACTTGCTGACTGCTTGTATTAAAAGAAATTCTATATTCTTCTGTTAGTGATGGTGTGTAATACAGTAGTTTCTGTTGGAGTGTGTGCATCAGTGCGTGACTGATTTTTACTCCCTGTACTCTGGTTATGTTATGCTACACAAAGTTTCTTGTTTGTTGATTTTCAAAGGATTTGCAGAAGATGCTAGTTGGTGCTGTTGGCACCAACTTAAACTGTATAAAATTTGGATGAAGTTGAATGAATTAATATAATTGTTCAACATATTTGAATTCAGAAATGTGAGTTTGTGATTTGGAGGAGACTGATTTCACTGTGAATCTTAGCCTTCTGTGAGCATTCCATGTTTCTGGACATTTGCCTGGATAGGGAGAATATTGGTGTATTTGTTCTTTCAGCTAACCTGACTGGTGTTCAAGACACCATGTAGGAGCAATAATCTTAAGTTAAAAGAGTGAAGAAAACGGAAACTAAGGCATCAAGGCTGCAGTAGATTAGAAAGATAAGGTTCACCATTTAAAAGTGTAAAATTTGGTGATCTTATACTAAAGGATTTTATTCACAAGGTTGTGCAACCCTCACCTCTAATTGCAGAGCATTTTTATCAGCTCTGAAAGAAACCAGTTAGCAGTCACTCTCTATTCGCATCCCTCCTCCCATCCCCCTATCTACTGGCTAATCTACTTTCTGTCTCTAAGATTTGCCTATTCTGGACATTTCATATGAATGATGGAGTCTTGCAATGTGTGGTCTTTTGTATCTGACTTCTTTCTTAACGCTAAGATGCTCAAGGTTCATTGATGTTGTGTCATGTAACAGTATATCCTTCCTTTCTGTGGCTGGATAATATTCCATAGTATATGGATACTGCGCAGATATGCCACGTTTGTGTATGTGTTCATCGGTTGGTGGACATTTGATTTCTTAACACTTTTTGACTTTATAAATAATACTGCTGTGAACATTTGTGTGAAGGTTTTTGTGTGAACGTATGTTTTAAGTTCTCTTGGTGGAGAGTGTATATTATATGAGTGTATATTATGTATTCCCAAGAGCATTTTATATATATTCGTGTATGTATATATTTGTGTGTATATATAATTTATATATATATAAATAGATATCTCTTTAAGGGTAGAATTGCTGGGTCATATGGTAACGTTTATAAGAATTAACCTTTGTTTTTGATAAAGCTGATAATGTAGAATGTGGTTTTGGTTTAAGAGCCAAATGTGCTGGCTGACTTTCCACATTCTCTTGTTCCTACCCACCCAATATAGACAGCTCACCTGATGTCTGGATTTGACTGTTGGAGTCAATAGGGCAGTCATACTCAGACAACTGCTTTGCAGAATCCTGGATATAGAGTCCTGGAGTTGGCTCTACCCACTTGGTGAGGAATGGCCTGAGAGCCCAGGGGTGTTTAGAAGTCATTCCTCATAGAAATCAAGAGTTGAAGTGTTCAGCTCTAACAAGGAAAAAGAAAGGTGTTAGACTAGAAACCTGAAAGCCATTCTTAGATAAAGGACCCTAAAGGTAGGAAATACTTTAAAGAAAGATGATGAATTCCGCTTTGGACATAGTAAATTTGGGATTTCTGGGAGATAATGTTAGTTATGTTTAGAGATTAGGAGATTGACCCCTAATAGGGATGTAGATTTGAAATTCATCTACATGTAGGCATTTGAAATATAAGAATAGGTAAGTCATTCATAAAATAAAAGCAATAGGGAAAAGTCTCATAATTTCCATATCTGAAGTCTGAGTTTTTGAGTCTGCCACCTGATGTTTCAGCTGTATCTTACTCTTGAGTGGCTTGTTTCCTACTGGTTTTGTGAATTTTGATTGTGAATTTATTTATCTTGGGACCTTATCCTTGAGAATTCTTCCAAGCCTGGATTGAAGGCAGATTGCCAGAGAGGATTTGTATTTGCATCTGTCAAGGTTGGGGGCCAGATAACACCATTCTAGGGCCACTCTAAAATTCTGCATATGAAGCTTTTTCAACCATAATCTAGGTGAGGGTCAGCTTCTGGTTGTATCTGAGAAGACACTGTTGAACTACTCTTGTAGCCCCCAGTCCCTCACCAACACTCAATGCCAAGGTAAAGAAATTTTCGCTGAGATTCTCTTGGATAACATCTGGACTTTGCCTCTTGTACCTTGAGCCCTAACAAGCTTTGGAATGGCAAGCTGAAATTGAGGATTTGGTGCAATGCTCTGAAGATTAATGAAAGCTCGTTTCAGTACTCTGCATACTTCTCTAGTTTCCCTCTTTCACTTAGTTTTTAGTCTTGATCATACTTTATTTTCTTTCAAGTTATTGATTAATATATAAAGGTTTAAAATTATCCAGTGTTATTTCACTGGGCATGTTGATCAAGCTATCTATTCTGTCGTTCTGGCAGAAGTAGAACATCTCTTGACAATTGTTGATAGATGCAGGGAGTGCAGTCAGCCTCTAAAATAAAAGTTATAAACTTGGGATAACCACCAATGTTTTGTTTGGCCCACACAGTGTTTAGAAAATAAAAATTGGGAGATTTCAAATAAAACTTTGGATATTTTGCTTTTCTTGAAACATTAGATATTCTTATATTTTGGGGGCTCCAAAATCACTGCAGATGGTGATTGCAGCCATGAAATTAGAAGATACTTACTCCTTTGGAAGGAAAGTTATCACCAACCTAGACAGCATATTAAAAAGCAGAGACATTACTTTGTCCACAAAGGTCCATCTAGTCAAGGCTATGGTTTTTCCAGTCATGTATGGATGTGAGAGTTGGGCTATAAAGAAGGCTGAGCGCCGAAGAATTGACGCTTTTGAACTGTGGTGTTGGAAGACTCTTGAGAGTCCCTTGGACTGCAAGGAGATCCAACCAGTCCATCCTAAAGCAGATCGGTCCTGGGTGTTCATTGGAAGGACTGATGTTGAAGCTGAAACTCCAATACTTTGGCCACCTGATGATAAGAGCTGACTCACTGGAAAAGACCCTGATGCTGGGAAAGATTGAGGGCAGGAGGAGAAGGAGACGACAGAGGATGAGATAGTTGGATGGCATCACCAACTCAATGGACATGGGTTTGGGTGGACTCCCAGAGTTGGTGATGGACAGGGAGGCCAGGTGTCCTGCAATTCATGGGGTTGCAAAGAGTCGTACACGACTGAGCGACTGAACCGAAAAGTATCGGGCTTACAGTCCTGTTCAGCAGCAGTTGGCTAGAACTGGAAAAGGAGCTGATCCTTTTAGAGTGAACCTGTTTTCTTTAGTTGCAAACAGTTGTATGCATATTATACCCTCCCATTGCAGCTTCTCTCATTCATATTTCTAGTAGACAATGAATGATCCTTGCGCTGGATTGTAGTGCTAATAGATAGTTTCACATTTGTTCAATGATTTAATTTTAATAACAAACCTGCAGTTTATCTCTTGATAAAGCTTTAGGTGATGCTATCCCCAAGCTACAGATGGAAAAAATGGAGGTTCTCTGCTGCTGCTAAGTCACTTCAGTCGTGTCCAACTCTGTGCGACCCCATAGACGGCAACCCACCAGGCTCCCCTATCCCTGGGATTCTCCAGGCAAGAACACTGGAGTGGGTTGCCATTTCCTTCTCCAGTGCATGAAAGTGAAAAGTGAAAGTGAAGTCGCTCAATCGTGTCCAACTCTTAGCGACCCCATGGACCGCAGCCCACCAGGCTCATCCGTCCATGGGATTTTCCAGGCAGGAGTACTGGAGTGGGGTGCCATTGCCTTCTCCGGGAGGTTCTCTGAGGATATGTAATTCTTCAAGGTTTCGTAATGTCATAGCTAGAATTTGAACAAAGCTTTTTCTGCTCAATGTTATTCTTAACTTTTTAATTAAGCAGTGGAACTGTTCTTCAAATCAAGTCTTAGTGAGGGCCATTCTGTGAAACCAACAAAGATATCACTGCTTTGATTGAAGGGTAGATGAAATGGGAGATGGGAACCTGTGAGGATGGGAATCTGCATGCTCAGCTCTTTGGTAGCCTTTAGGCACCCCTGAATCCTTCAGTTCAGTTCAGTCGCTCAGTCGTGTCCGACTCTTTGCGACCCCATGAATCGCAGCACACCACGCCTCCCTGTCCAGCACCAACTCCCAGAGTTCACTCAAACTCTTGTCCATCGAGTCGGTGATGCCATCCAGCCATCTCATCCTCTGTCGTCCCCTTCTACCTCCAGTCCTTTCCAGCATCAGGGTCTTTTCCAGTGAGTCAACTCTTCGCGTGAGGTGGCAAAGTATTGGAGTTTCAGCTTTAGCATCATTCCTTCCAAAGAACACCCAGGACTGATCTCCTTAGACTCTATTAAACCGTTTGGACTCTTTATCTGTAACTAAGCTTAATTTGTTAAATTTTGTGAGTTTTTACCTTCTTTGGACGTTAGAGTTACAGTATGCCTGTTTTTTCTGTGCTTCTTGGTATCTCAGTCTTCCTTAATGTAGTTCATCATATTGCTCAACAGCATTTTTAGTTTAATTTATTTTGATTTGTAGTTTATTTTGGAGCATCTGATAACTAACTCTTCTTTACTTTCCAGATTCTCTTTGTGGCCAGATGGGTTTGTATGGACAGGCTTGTCCATCTGTAACTTCATTAAGGTGAGTGCTGTTTTCTTTTTTCATTGGAACATGTAACATTTAAAAAGTTATGCTGGTCAAGTCATATTAGAATCAGTTTCACTGTCAGGCTTACAGTAAAAAACTGTGGTTTGTTTTGGGAAGTAGTGCTATTTTGTAAGATAGGGAGATACTTTTGCTTATAGATAAAGACTAGATAGTAATTGAAATTCCTTTCTAAAGGATGATATAAACAGGATACCTAAATTATCCTCATTTACAATAAATAAGTAAAATGTAAAAGAGTAGGAACTAAGTTGTATTCAACTCAGTGGTTTTATATTTTTTTGAAGTTGCTAAATACTCTGTTCAAATTAAATCTTAAGTGAAATCCTGTGAATAAAATAGATAAATGCTGGGCTTAGGCTTCCATGTTCTACCCCCATAGTTGCCCTTGAGGAATTACTGTAGTTCTGAGAGCATAGTCTGAAAACATAACGTAAATCTCACCTGTTAATTAAAATTTTTCAGACTGGAATGTGAATTGTTGATGGCAGCACCTACCAGTTGCATGTGGTGTTGCAGCTCACTACCATGTGTTGTTGCTACTATTTATTGGTTCAGCATATTGATCACCTAATACAGTGTCAGGAGCTCTCTGAATGCTGAGGCTGAGTAGTGAACATAATGGATTAAAAATCCTGTAATCTTTGGATTTATATTTTGGTGAAGGCATAATTAATAAAATAAGTAAGTGTTAGATACTGATAGTGATAAGAGCTAAATGAAAAATAGAGAAAGGGATTAGGAAATTCAGAGATAATGTGTTATTTTAGATAGAGTAGCCAGGGAAAGCTTTACCGAAAAAGTGACATTTGAACGAAGGCTTGAAAGAGTGATGGAACAAACCTTTCGTTGGATAGTAGAGGATGAACATTCCAGGCATAGGGAACCCAAGAAGTGCTGGGGCAGGAGACTTGCTTTGTATGTTGGAGGAACAGTGAGGCCATTATAGGTGGAACAGAGCAAGTGATAGAGAGTTGGAATTAACCAGCTTTGGAGGGCAGAAGAGAGAGGAGGGATACAAAATTAAGAGTCGTTAATGCGGAGTCATGGAATCTTTAGGCTTGAAAGAAATTCTGGTGGTTTAGAATGCCACAAAAGAAAAATAAAGTTGCTTTTTTTGTTTTCATATGCTTGAATTTTTATCAGACTAAGGCTTATATCCTTTTTCCTCAGTGGGAAAGCTTTACCCTATGCTGTTTTGGCATCTCCCTGAGAATACATCTTCCAGCTTATAATGAAAATAGGTGGAGTGATGCTTTTCTACCTCGTTGGAGTCCATATGCCCCCACACCCCTACAACAGACACCTGTATAGTTTTGAAAAGAACTTAAAAAAAAAAAAGGACTGTTATCTTTAATCTCCAATGCTGCTGTAGAACTAATTTCACTTAAGAGTGATTTCTGCTTAATATGTTGGGAAGAATCATTTTACCCTTTTTTGAATATTTAAAACTTTCAATATGACCAAATCAGGTTATTTTTGTAGACTTTGATCTTCCACTGATCATAGATTTCCTTAAAGACACTTGTTTGTGGGTTCTGTTAATCATGTATTAAAGTCATGTACTGAGATTTTATATCCCTCTATTTGAATAGTTCTGTCTAGGTGAAGCTTATATATGACATTGGATTAGGAATAATAGACATCTAACTTCTTTTGCTTGATAGAATTATATTATTAGAAGGGATGATGAAAGAGAAAACATACCATGAATTATTTTATAACTTGCTCACTGTGTTATAATTCTTGTATGTAATACTCTATAATCAAATTTTTATGGATATAGCTATAAATTTAGCATTTAGTTAGTAAACTGAGAAGTTCTGTGACATTTGACTTGAGATACTTAGGATCCTTCTATCCTAATCTTTCATTTTTTGTAATATTCTGTATGGTCCAGTCCATCTGTGAGGCAGAGAATTCACATTCTCAGATATATGGGTAGACCATTGTTTGTCATTGATTCTTCTAACTGAAAGCCATCTTTGGTTTGATATAAGGAGGAGAAGAAAAGAATGACTATTTTTTTGGTGATCGGAAAAGAAACTGAATTACTTAAAACCGCAATAAATTTTTGTCTGCTTTTTCATAGTCTTTCCCAAGCCAGAAATGGCCTCCAACTACACTATCCCAATAGAAGTAGAGTAAGAAGTCTTAAAGTAAACTCAGACCCAGTGCAAACACTGCTTATTTGCCATAACTCTCTTTGTATATACTACCTTTATGTCTTGTATATACCTCCGTATGCTACCTATCTATCTAGAAAGTGACTAATTTCAAGATAGGAAAGCATGTGAGCTGTTGGAGAAGAACCACCATATGGCTGGGAATGAGAAAATGGGTAAGCAGGTGGTGGGGAGGGTTGTAGGCATAGATGAGAGTGGGAGTGGATTACTTATGTGAAGTAAAGATAGGGGATGGAATGGAATCATGTGAAAACTAAAAAATTTGTTAGGTAGGAGAAGGTACTTAGTAAGTGAATTAAAGCTCTTCCTCTGCCCTTTAAGATGTGTATAAGAGACAGTTCATCTAGAGGGAGAGTTGATAGGTAGAAAGAAATCAATATTTATTGCTTAGTGAGTGCTTCTTTCCTAGAATCATGACTAATATTTTATACATGTGGTTAAACCTGAGGGGATATATAATGTTCCAGTGTCACACATCCATTGGGCAGTGGTACCAAAGTGGGGCCTAGGTCTTCCTGATCTCAAAGCTGTTGCTTTTCCCGTTACACTGCCTTTCCAAGAGCAAACTTGCAGCATATTTCCACCCTTTATTTCTTCCTGCTAGATTGGTACAGCTCTGAAAGATAGCCCTGGGAAACAATTTATAGAAATAAGTTAACATGGGTGGTGGTAGAGAATGAAAGCATTTGCAGCTTTGTCCCAACTGGTTGTCCAGGTGCATCCTGCTTGGTCACAAGAGCAGTCTGCTGGGGAGGGTTTGAATGAGCCTGTGCAAGATCCTCCCCATTTGTGGAAAACACTCGAAGTGAACGACCTACTGATGCAATAGTTTCACTATCATTGTAAATATAAAAGGAGCAACACATTATTAAAAACCAGCACCTAGGGGAAATGTGAGTACATATTCAAGGCACAGGTGAAAGATTAAATTGATCCCTCAGTGTTCAGAATCCCTGTTGGCCTCTTGAGAGAGGAAAAGGTACAGGACCACGTCTAAAAGAGCTTTATGTTCATTGAGGAGGGGACGTGGGACTCGAGGAAAATAAGAATGTTTAAGGGAGAAGAAAACATACTTGTCTTGGGGGAGGAGGTGGGGATGTGCAGGGACTTGCCGAGGAGTTGTATTTGGGTTTGCAGACCATTTCTTTTCATCATAAATTATCTGTTCTCTCTCTCTCTGTTAAAAAAAAGGAAAATAAAAAAGAGAAAGGAGAGCTGCAGAAAACTCTTATTTCCCTAATAATACATTTTACTTCCTACCCCCCTGCCAGGCATTTTTTTCCTGTGCCTTAGCTTTTGCTGTTGTTTTAGACATTGTTGTAAACATTTCCTTAGGTTTTTTTGAGCTGACTAGATGATATGTGTCATGGGTTTAATGAGTCCAAAGTGAAGATTTTGAATTAGCTTGATCTGTTCAGCTAGGGAGCCAGAGCTGTTCAGAGGTGGAGATAGATATCTGAGGGTGTTTGGCACTGACCTCATATGTATTATCCANCCTTTATGTCTTGTATATACCTCCGTATGCTACCTATCTATCTAGAAAGTGACTAATTTCAAGATAGGAAAGCATGTGAGCTGTTGGAGAAGAACCACCATATGGCTGGGAATGAGAAAATGGGTAAGCAGGTGGTGGGGAGGGTTGTAGGCATAGATGAGAGTGGGAGTGGATTACTTATGTGAAGTAAAGATAGGGGATGGAATGGAATCATGTGAAAACTAAAAAATTTGTTAGGTAGGAGAAGGTACTTAGTAAGTGAATTAAAGCTCTTCCTCTGCCCTTTAAGGTGAACAAGTTAAATATTGTTTTCTATAAATGATATTTGATCCCTGTTGAATTTGAGCATGTTAGAATTATTTTTTAAAATTATACTCACTGTATTTTTATGATTAAAAAGTAATGATAAATCAATTATTGTAGAAAATTTGGAAAAACAGAGATAGTCATTATTAATAATGTCTTATCATGTAATTTTATTCCAGTAGATATTATGTTTAAAGGTGCCCCAAATTTTCTCTAAAAGAATGGTTGCAAAAGATTTTGTGTTATGATAGCTAAATACACTCAATTTTAGTCAGATTGCTCTTAACTAACATTTTGTTCTTTACTTGATAGTGTAGGTAAATTGCAGTTTCACAAAAGTTACTGTAATAACATCATATACTATTACAGTATAACGAGATTGTTTTCTTTTTATCAGGATTCTGTCAGGAGGCAGAAACCACACCAGTTACACGAACAAAGACTTTAATAGAGTCATTGAGTAGATTTGAAGTTGTTAACCAGATAACAGAATGGATAAAAATAAAACTACTTAAATTATCATGGAGAAAGATACTTCCAGAAGCAGCAATGAGCTCTAAGAGCTTGGGCACCAAAGGGGAAACCTAGAGACTTAGAGGAAGGGTCCTGTGGAAACAATTCAGATCTCCAAGGCGAAGGTACTACATGCTGATGCTTGTGTTGAGTTCAGAGTAGAAATCCCATAGGTTTGAAACCCAGAAATCTGGGGAAAGGGTGCTGGCTGGTGCTGGGGTATGAGTAGGGTATGATTAAACTAGTTTCATAAGTGTTAGAAGAACTGCAGACTTTATTACTGCTATGGGGAAAACTTCCTGTTGTAGGGGTGAAGAAACCTTTGCTGGGATAGTGCTCCTGTGAAGCCCAAAGAAGAGATGGGAAAGCACAAGGATCTCTCTTTCTTCTCCAGGCTTGCAGTCCATCCTTAGTGTTCCCTCTTGGCAGACCCTTAGAGGAAATCAGCTGGCAAAGCAGAAATGTGGTTTGCAGGCAGAGTCCCACTTCCAGCATCATTAAGGCAGATGGGGAAAAAGCAGTGAGGGTTTGAAACTGAGGGGCAGTAACTTAATAACTTGTTGCAGCAAACTACTAAGAAATACAGTGTTAAAAAATGTTTTCTCAGCTCTGTTCTGCAGCCAGTGTTTATGTGATTTTAGTAAGGTGTTTGCATTTTGCTAAAAAAGTGCTAATTTTATAAATCATGTGATATATATGAGTCACAGGTATTCCTTGCAGTCTGAATCTACTGCATTCATACTCTTAAGTTTGAATAGTAGGAGTCTGTATAGTGAATACTGAGTCATATACATTATTTAAGTCCTGAGTTCTGAATAGCAAGTTCAGGTAATGATGGATATAGTTTCTGTCAGACAGTAGAATCTTAAAAATTTAGCAGAATCTGATTGCTTACTGAGTTTATATAAGAGGCTTTGAATCCTGAGATGAATCTCCTTTTTATTTCCAGGTACAGACTCAGTAATAGCAAAAGCTTACTGAAAAAGCAAAAGTTTTCCTTGAACATTTGTTTTATGTAGACAGGTAAACACATACATGTATATAACATACTACTTTTACATATCGTGGCATTAGATTTTTTATAATTTGGTTTGATTAAAGCAAAATTGATATTTCTTTGGACTTGTTAAAGCATATCTGAATTGCCTAGCGTTTATGACGATTGATTTTTTGGTTCACATATGCATTCAGCCTAGGCACTAGCTTATCAGTAATTCTTCCAAGCATCAGTCATTTTTGACCTTCTGCCTGAGATTTTTCCTTTCATTATCTCTTCTGTTTTTATGATTCACACTTAAATCTTTTCCTTTTTGTTATGCTTCTCTCTTGAAAGATGCCTTTTATTATTGATCCAGGCTGTTTGTTTATGATGTGAGGGAATCAACAGGGATTCTTAGCACTAGAAAAAGCTTGTGTGTTAGTGAATGAATTTCCTGCCCATGCGTCTTCTCATTGCCCTCCATTTGATATTGATAACTGTGCTGTTTAGAATGACCAGAGGCGGGTAGATTTGTTTTAAGGCTTCTTGCTGCCTGGTTTCTAGTCGCAGACTGGGTATTGTTAAGGCAGCTCTGGTATATAGTTGTAGAAACAGGTAGATACAGGTTCAGATCTCTGCCACATATTATTCATAAGATCTTGGATAAGTTACTTCACTTTTCCTAAGTTTTTTGGTAATAGAATTGTTAATGTTTACCTCATTGGCCTGCTTGGATTCATGGGATAAATACATAAAGCATCTGGTATAATTTTTCCTCTCTTGTGTTTTCCAGTAGTAGAAAGGGCTTCCCAGGTGGCTCAGTGGTAAAGAATCCACCTACCAACCTAGGAGGCTGGATTCGAGCCCCGGGACAGGAAGATCCCCCGGAGAAGGAAATGGCAACCCACTCTAGTATTCTTGTCTGGAAAATTCCATGGACAGAGGAGCCTGGCAGGCTATAGTCAATGGAGTTGCAAAGAGCTGGACACGACTGAGTGAGCACGCATTCAAACCCTCAATAGTAGAAAGCAAAAGGGATCATTATTTTTAGAACAAAAGAGGACGTATTTGTATCCTTTGCTGTCAGCTCACGAACATGGGGTAGAAGAGAACTTCTTTCCTCCTTCTATTTCCCCTTTTCCCTAAAGTCTTATTTTTAAATTTTCTTAAAAATTAAAATTTTTTTAATGAAGAATGTTTGATTTTCAATATTGTTTGTAGTATATAGCAAAATGATTCAGTAATGCATACATGTGTAGGTATATTCTTTTTCAGATATTTTTCCCACTATAGTTTATTACAAAACATACTAAATATAGTTCCCTTTGCTACAGTAGGACCTTGTTGTCTATTTTATACACAGTAGTGTGTATCTGTTATTCTCAAGCTGCTAATTTATCCTCCCCTATGCCTTTCCCCCTCTGGGAACCATAAGGCTTGTTTTCTATATAGGTCAGTGAGTCTTGTTTCCGTTTTGTTAAGTAAATTTTATATGTTTTTTTTAATTGTACATATAGATGATATATATTTGCCTTCCTGTCTGGCTTAATTCTCTTAGTTTGGTACTCTCTAATATGATAATTTACCAGTAGTGTGCAGGTTTGCAACTGACCTCAGGCTAAGGATCTTGCTGACATTTAATATTAGATTTTTATCATATTTGTAATTAATAGTTTCATGTTTTTATATCAGTTCGACACAGTGGCAGTAGTAACTTGCATTATCATAGTCCATTATATTTATCAAACAAACTTTTTGTAATTGAAATCTATTAATTTGCATGTTTAATTCTGACATGTTCCAATTAAATAACGAGTAGTAATGAGAAACCATCTTAATTTTGGCCATTACAGAAACTTTTCTAAAATCCATTTTGAACTTTCTGGCTTATCTTCTAAAGCTTGCATCTCATGTGGTAGCCAGTAGTGTGATGTGGCTGTTTTAATTAATTAGTTAAATATCAGTTCCTCAGTCACACTAGCCACATTTTAAGTGCTTAATAGCCACATGGCCACTGACTGTCATATTGGCTAACACAAACATTTCCATTGTTGTAGAAAGTTCTGTTGGATAGTGCTGGTCTAGAGTATCCTAAATGTAATTTAATCTTTGGACTAAGCTAACTTCTAGGGCTTCCTTTTCTGAGCATCAGATATTGAAGAGTACCATTGAGTATTCACTGACTTAAGGCTGTATAAAAATTATTATGGGACTAAATATTGACTTTGATAAGGGTGGTGTTATCTGCATATCTGAGGTTATTGACATTTCTCCTGGCAATCTTAATTCCAGCTTGTGCTTCCTCCAGCCCAGCGTTTCTCATGATGTATACTCTGCATATAAGTTAAATAACTAGGGTGACAATATACAGCCTTAATGTACTCCTTTTCCTATTTTGTACTGGTCTGTTGTTCCATGTTTGGTTCTAACTGTTGCTTCCTGACCTGCATATAGGTTTCTCAAGAGGCAGGTCAAGTGGTCTGGCTTTCCCATCTCTTTCAGAATTTCCCACAGTTTGTTGTGATCCACACAGTCAAAGGCTTTGGTGTAGTCAATAAAGCAGAAATAGATGTTTTTCTGGAACTCTCTTGCTTTTTCCATGATCCAGCGGATGTTGGCAATTTGATCTCTGGTTCCTCTGCCTTTTCTACATCCAGCTTGAACATCTGGAAGTTCACAGGTCATGTGTTACTGAAGCCTGGCTTGGAGAATTTTGAGCATTACTTTGCTAGAGTGTGAGATATGTGCAGTTGTGCGGTAGCTTGAGCATTCTTTGGCATTGCCTTTCTTTGGGATTGGAGTGAAAACTGACCTTTTCCAGTCCTGTGGCCACTGCTGAGTTTTTCAAATTTGCTGACATTGAGTGCAACACTTTCACAGCAGCATCTTTCAGGATTTGAAATAGCTGAACTGGAATTCCATCATTTCCACTAGCTTTGTTTGTAGTGATGCTTTCTGAAGCCCACTTGACTTCACATTCCAGGCTGTCTGGCTCTAGGTGAGTGATCGCATCATCGTGATTATCTGGGTTATGAAGATCTTTTTTGTACAGTTGTTCCGTGTATTCTTGCCACCTCTTCTTAATGTCTTCTGCTTTTTTTAGGTCCATACCATTTCTGTCCTTTATTGAGCCCATCTTTGCTTGAAATGTTCTCTTGGTATCTCTGATTTTCTTGATGAAAGTGAAAGAGGAGAGTGAAAAATGTTGGCTTGAAGCTCAACATTCAGAAAACTAAGATAAGGCAACTGGTCCCATCACTTCATGGCAAATAGATGGGGAAACAGTGGAAACAGTGTCAGACTATTTTTTTGGGCTCCAGAATCACTGCAGATGGTGACTGCAGCCATGAAATTAAAAGACACTTTACTCCTTGGAAGGAAAGTTATGACCAGCCTAGATAGCATATTAAAAAGCAGAGACATTACTTTGCCAACAAAAGTCCATCTAGTCAAGGCTATGGTTTTTACAGTGGTCATGTATGGATGTGAGAGTTGGACTGTGAAGAAAGCTGAGCAGCAAAGAATTGATGCTTTTGAACTGTGGTGTTGGAGAGGACTCTTGGGAGTCCCTTGGACTGCAGAGAGATCTAGCCAGTCCATTCTAAAGCAGATCAGTCCTGGGTGTTCATGAGAAGCACTGATGCTGAAGCTGAAACTCCAATACTTTGACCACCTCATGCAAAGAGTTGACTCATTGGAAAAGACTCTGATGCTGGGAGGGATTGGGGGCAGGAGGAGAAGGAAACAGAGGATGAGATGGCTGAATGGCATCACCCACTCGATGGACGTGAGTCTGAGTGAACTCTAGGAGTTGGTGATGGACAGGGAGGCCTGGCGTGCTGTGATTCATGGGATTGCAAAGAGTCGGACACGACTGATCGACTGAACTGAAATATTGACTTTGATAACTTACTTTGTGGTGTTCTTACTAATATACTCGACCCGGCATTTAAGCATTTTAAAATACAGTAATTAAACTTCCCCTCACAACTCTTTGAGGTTGGTGTGATTATTATCTTCGTTTCACAGATGAGGAAACTGAGTAAAAAACAACTCAAAACGTACAGTGAAGGGACAGAGCTGGGTTTCATTCACAGGTCTTGCTCCAGGGCCAGTGCTTCTAATCACTAAATTCTACCTCTTGGCTATCAGAATTTATCATAATTTGAGGCTTTCTCTTAAATGAGGAATGCTAAAAAATATTCTACTTAATTGAAGATACTGTTAAAGAGTAAGTGCAAAGGGAAAATACCAGTGCAGGAAACAAGGAAAAATGATAGAAAAATAGTGATTTAATTTTGAAATGCATTATCTAAAATTGAAAAAACCTTTCTTGAAAGGCAGCAGTTTTTTAAAAGGTGAGTGGAGAAATTTAAATTGTCATGAATTCATATACATGGAGGGAAATAATATCAGAGGTAATAGAGACTACAAAGCATCACTGAATATACTTGCACAATAAAGGAGTTGTTAAATTTAAAATCTGTGCCTACCAACAGTGCACTGAATATAAAATAATAGAACTGAACAATAAAAAAATTTTATGGTTTGATTCAGTAAAACATATTTTAGTCAACTTTTGCTTAGTTACAAGTAAAGGAAGCCAGCACTGGATATATATCCAAAAGTAAAGGAATTTATTTGGTGAATACTGCAGTATTTCATGGAATCCAGAGATAGCTGGATCTCATATAGAACATTCTTAGGAACCTAGGCAGTGTATTTTCTTCTCTCTTGCTTTTCCCTGAATGTAACTTATTTCTTCATTTTTTTACAAACCAAGTTTTCTTTGCTTTTCTGGCACATGGCTGCCCCATACCTCACAAGTACATAGCTTGTTCATTCAGGAGACCAGCCCAAACTGTTTCAGTCCTGATACTGAATTTCCTGAAGAAGAAAATTCAGGCAAGCAATTTGGGTCAGATACAAATCCTTTAATCTGTTGTTGTGGTACTGACTTATAGGGCCCTGGAAACGGAGCCAACACTGAGAAACGGCTTGGTGAGCTAGGCAAAACTCGACAAAAAGTTTGTGATACAAAGCAGTGCTGAACATGTATTCAGTGTTGGGTGATAAGAGTTAGGATTTCAAGAGAGGATATTTATAGGGTTTAGAGCTTTTCCTTACTGTTATGTTGGTAGTGAACGTAAAACTTGATTCCCATCTTCATATCTTCATATCAGAGCAGAGTATGCTTAGGATTGTGTATTTGAAATTGGACTCCTGCTTCAGTTTTGTTCGGTTTGATGTATATATATGTATGTATATTTTGTGTATCTGTATATATACAGACACACATACATCTATATTTTTTGCTCAGGGTGCAGGATCCTAGTCCCCTGAAGGAATTGAACCCCTGCCCCCTGCAGTGGAGGCCTGGAGTCTTAACCACTGGACTGCTTGGGAAGTCCCGAGTTTGACATGTATATTGAATACTTCCTATGTGCCTATTTGTATTTAAGATTCTCATAAAAGCAACAAAAGCAGGGAAAAAAGGTTAGTCTGCCCATAGTAGGGCTTACTTGAGAACCTGAGGGATAGGTGCCGTGGACAGGTCTCTGTGGAAGGTTATATCGCCAAATAGAGATTTTGAGCAGAGGAATCCATTTCTTCATGGTATGTTAACATTTTTCCTTCCCACCTCCCGCATAGCTTAAAGTGGGGGAGAGCTTAAAGTGATTAGCTGTGTAAAAAAGCAGAATCTGTGCAGGTTATCGGAAGATGAGACTATTTGAGTAAATGGGAACTGAGATAAATATAGTGCTTCTTAATATATTACAGGTAGATCTGTAGAAAATTGAAAACAAGAAAAAAGAAACCAAGAAGAAAAGCCTGTGTAATATAATGAGAGGAATGCTGGTTTGGAAGCCATATAAAATGGGGATTATCATTCATATTTCCTTGCAACACAAATCAGTTATGTTTGTTTTTGATACCAAGAAGAAACCTAAAGGATATAAATTCATGAAGGAAGATTATTACTGCCTTTCAGGTTGATTTCAGACATTTTACTGGGTATGGAGTAGTATCTCATGATTTTCCTGATGACTGATGATGTTGAACGTTTTTTAATGTACTTAATGACTACTTGTATGCCTTTGTTTTTAAAACTGTATAGCTTGTCTTCAAATTGCATTGTAAGAGTTCTTTATATATTATGGATGCAAATTATTTTGTTAAAAAGTAAAAAATTTGGATAGCATCCAGTTTACCAAGTTTTTCTTTCATAGTGTTTTGTTTTATGTCTTAGCTGAGGAATCCTTGTTGTTGTTCAGTCACTCAGTCGTGTCTGACTCTTTGTGACCCCATGGACTGCAGCAGGCCAGGCTTCCCTGTCCTTCACCATGTCCCGGAGCTTGCGCAAACTCATGCCTTGAGTCGTTGATGCCATCCAGCCATCTTGTCCTCTGTTGTCCCCTTCTCCTGCCTTCAATCTTTCCTAGTCTCAGGGTCTTTTCTAATGCATTAACTCTTCGCATCAGGTGGCCAAAGTATTGGAGCTTCAGTTTCAGCATCAGTCTTTCCAGTTAATATTCAGGGTTGGTTTCCTTTAGGATTGACTGGTTTGATCTTCTTGCTGTCCAAGGATAAATCCTTACCATTCCAAATTGCAATTTTTTTTTGTTTTATTGAGATTTAATTGACATGGTACAGTTTGATGTTTGACATATATACATACCCATAAAATCATTACCACAACGTGTCCATCATTTTCAAAAGTTACATGGTGTCCTTGTGATTCTTCCCTCTTATCTCTCTCTCTACAAGGTAACAGTTGATCTGCTTTTCTGTTTGTTTCTATTTTCTAGAATTTTATAGAAATGGAATCATACGGTATGTATTCTCTTTTGGTCTGGCATCTTTTATTCAGCACAGTTATTTTAAGATTCATGTATGTCTCTGCAAGTATCAATAGTTTATTCTGTTCCTTTGGATTTATGTATAGCAATTTGCATATTCATTTACCTGATGATGGATTTTTAGATTGTTTCCAGCTTTAACTGTTACAAATAAAAATGCTGTGAACATTTGAATATATGTCTTTGTGTAGACATATGATTTATTTTGGATAAGTACCTTGGAGTGAAATGACTCTTAGCACTTGGTGGGTGCATGTCCAGCTGAGCCATAAGGGATCTTCCCATATAACTTTAGCAAGTGTCAAAACTGTTTTAGAAATCATGGTAGCATTTTATGTTCCCACCAGCAATGTATGAGAGTTCCATTTGCTTCATGTCTTTGTTAGTACTTTGTATGGCCAGTGTTTTGATTTTAGCCATTCTAGCAGGTGTGCAGTGATACCTCAGTGTAGTTTAATTTGCAGTTCCTTAATAACTAATGACGTTGAGTATCTTTTCATGTGCCATAACATACTTATTTTCTCAGTTGAAGTATCTGTTCAAATCTTTTGCCCATTTTAAAAAATTGTATTTTCTTTGTCAGTGAGTTTTGAGAGTTCTTTATGTATCCTGGATACAAGTTCTTAAGATATATGCTTTGCAAATGTTTTCTTCCAGTCTGTGGCTTGTCTTTTCATTCTAACAGTGTATTTTGAAGAGTATAAGTTTTTGATTTGATAAAGTTTAATTTGTCAGTTGTTTTATTAATTGTAATTTTTCATGTCATATCTAAAAAATGTTTGCCTAACCAAATGTTATAAAGATTTTCTCTTATGATTTCTTCTGTAAGTTCTATAGTTCTAGTTTTTACATTTAGTTCTGGGATTCATTTATCAAGTTTTTGTGTATGATGTGAGGTAAGCGGTCGTTGTTAACTTTTCTTCCCATACAGGTAGCNCATCTCTTTCAGGATTTTCCAAAGTTTATTGTGATCCACACAGTCAAAGGCTTTGGCATAGTCAAGAAAGCAGAAATAGATGTTTCTCTGGAACTCTCTTGATTTTTCGATGATCCAGCGGATGTTGGCAATTTGATCTCTGGTTCCTCTGCCTTTTCTAAAACCAGCTTGAACATCACGGAGTTCATGGTTCACATATTGCTGAAGCCTGGCTTGGAGACTTTTGAGCGTTACTTTATTAGCATGTGAGATGAGTGTAATTGTGCAGTAGTTTGAGCATTCTTTGGCATTGCCTTTCTTTTTTCTTTTTGGTGAGAACATTTAAATTCTACTTTCTTAGCAAATTTCAATTACAAAATACAGTATTATTAACTATGCTGTTGTGTAGTCTCTAAGTGGTGTCCCACTTTTTAAAGACCCTAAGGACTGTAGCCTACCAGGCTCCTCTGACCATAGGGGTTTCCCAGGCAAGAATACTGGAATGGGTATAGCCATTCCCTTCTCCAGGGGATCTTCCTGACCCAGGGATAGAACCCAGGTCTCCTATATTGCAGGCAGATTCTTTTTATTGTCTGAAGCTCCTTATATGAACACTATATATTACAAGTACTTATGGCTCTTTTTTCCTTGAAAAAATTACTTTAGGTAATAACATAAACAGAAAAGAGGTAGTTGACTCTACCCACAGATAGGCTTGGATAAATACCCAAATTCTTACATCCAATTTGCCTCATTAGAAAGCATCACTGACTATCAAGACCCTTTGAACATTACTAAACCACCTGGCTCAATTTCAACATACTCTCATTAATGATGTTATGAAGCCCAAGACAGGCTAGAACTAATCTTCCACATGTTGCATTTAGAGATTCTGTGTCCTGGTGACTTGACAAGGCTCCTGACTCTCCACAGTCAATCTGAATCACAACATAAAATGGAACCTACCTGGGAAATGTTCTTGGGGCAAATCCCTTTGCTATATGTTGATTCTTAATAGCTTCAATTGTTGCTGTTGTTCAGTCACTAAGTTGTGTCTGGCTTTTTGTAAGCCCACGGACTCTAGCCTGCCATGCTCCTCTGTCCATGGGATTTCCCAGGCAAAAATACTGGAGTGGGTGCCATTTCGTTCTCCAGGGGTCTGGTCTTCCCAGATCAGGGATCAAACCTGTGTCCCTTGTATTGGCAAGTGGATTCTTTACTACTGAGCCACCAAGGAAGTCCACAATAGCTTCAATTACAATGATACTTATGAAAGTAAAGTCGCTCAGTTATGTCCGACTCTTTGTGACTCCGTGGACTGTAGCCCATCAGGCTCCTCCGTCCATGGGATTCTCCAGGCAAGAATACTGGAGTAGGTTGCCATTTCCTTCTCCAGGGGATCTTCCTGACCCAGGGACTGAACTCAGGTCTCCCACATTGCAGGCAGATGCTTAGATGCTTATAAAATGTAACATCTGCCATTCTTACCTAATGAGTCAAAGAAATTTTGTTACTGTCACAAATTCTTTGCAAAATAAGAGAATCAGTTCAGTTCAGTCGCTCAGTCATGTCCAACTCTTCGCAACCCCATGAATTGCAGCACTCCAGGCCTCCCTGTCCACCACCATCTCCCGGAGTTCACTCAGACTCACTTCCATCGAGTCCATGATCCCATCCAGCCATCTCATCCTCTGTCGTCCCCTTCTCCTCCTGCCCCCAATCCTTCCCAGCATCAGAGTCTTTTCCAATGAGTCAACTCTTCACATGAGGTGGCCAGAGTACTGGAGTTTCAGCTTTAGCATCATTCCTTTCAAAGAAATCCCAGGGCTGATCTCCTTCAGAATGGACTGGTTGGATCTCCTTGTAGTCCAAGGGACTTTCAAGAGTCTTCTTCAACACCACTTCAAAAGCATCAATTCTTTTGCGCTCAGCCTTCTTCACAGTCCAATTCTCAGATCCATACATGACCAAAGGAAAAACCATAGCCTTGACTAGACGGACCTTAGTCAGCAAAGTAATGTCTCTGCTTTTGAATATACTATCTAGGTTGGTCATAACTTTTCTTCCAAGGATTAAGCGTCTTTTAATTTCATGGCTGCAGTCACCATCTGCAGTGATTTTGGAGCCCCCAAAAATAAAGTCTGACACTGTTTCCACTGTTTCCCCATCTATTTCCCATGAAGTGATGGGACCGGATGCTATGATCTTTGTTTTCTGAATGCTGAGCTTTAAACCAACTTTTTCGCTTTCCTCTTCCACTTTCATCAAGAGGCTTTTTAGCGCCTCTTCACTTTCTGTAAGGGTGGTATCATCTGCATATCTGAGGTTATTGGTATTTCTCTCAGCAATCTTGATTCTAGCTTGTGTTTCTTCTAGTCCAGCATTTCTCATGATGTACTCTGCATATAGGTTAAATAAACAGGGTGACAGCATACAGCCTTGACATACTCCTTTTCGTATTTGGAACCAGTCTGTTGTTCCATGTCCAGTTCTAACAGTAGAGAATAAAATGTTCCAAAAAATGTATTGCTTAGATCAATGATATGATGTACAGCTAAAAAAATTAGACCAATTTTATGTGCCAAATGAGAGTCAGTTAAGTGTCAAAATCATAATTTTTGGCCACCTTTAAAACTATAGGATATTTTCCAACAATAGCCACATTTTTGCCAGTGTATTTATCAGTATATAAATATTATATATTTATCATGGAATAAGAGTAAGTAGAGGCTATAAGTAAATACTTATAAAACTAGTTATAAGGCTGAAGAGAGCTAAGAATTTCTTATCAAGATTGACAAATGCTATAATTGATTAACTAGAAGCCACAGAGAACTGGATGAAGGTGAACTTGGGGTTTAAGTTAAAATATTCTGTGAAAGGTCATAAAGACCAAAGAAACAGCAAAACAAAAAATGGTAAGCCTAGGAAAAAAACATACTTATGTAATCACTCAAATATTCATTATATATTCAGCACTATGTTAGCAGTCTGGAGGAATAAAAAATTATACTGTTTCCAAAGAGTTTACAATGCTGTTAGGGGAACAAGATACAAGAATTCTATGTTATGCACTATTTAAATAACAATCCAAATAAAACATACAGGGATGAAGGCAAGGGACAAATGGATGTAAGTACAAGTGGCTGAGAAGGCTTCCGAGCCAAGGGTGAATCTGAGCCAGGCCCTAAGAAGTTAAATACTAATAAGCAGAATTTGAGAAGAGCATGAGCAAAGGCCAGAAGACAAGAGAGCACACTTGTGGTCCAGCGCTGCAAGGAGATGCAGAGGAGACAGGCTGCGTCAGTTACACTGGGGAGAGTCTTCAATGCTATTTCCCTTACACAATTTAAAGCTGCTTCCACTGTGGCTCAGCTGGTACAGAGCAGCTTCTGCTACTCTGCGAGAGACCTGGGTTCAATCCCTGGATTGGGAAGACCCCCTGGAGAAGGGAAAGGCTACCCACTCCAGGATTCTGGCCTGGAGAACTCCAAGGACTGTATAGACCTTGGGGATGGCAAAGACTCAGGCACAACTGAGCAACTTTCACTTTCAAGTCATGAAATGGTTGTGAATATAATTTCAATATTTTCATAAGAAACTATTTCAGAATTAATTAGAGGAGGAGTCAGAACTAGAAGAGTAGAGAGTAATTTCAGAAGGGACGATGTAGAGATTCTTAAAATGGTTCACAGACCTCTTGGGGACCCCTGAGACCATTTCAGGTGATCTGTGAGGTATTTTCTTATTTCACTGTGTTGACATTTGCATTGAAGGCACAAAAACTATGGTGATAAAAGTGTTATCAAGCTGTGGAACCAAACAGTACTAGTAGCACTGCATTTTTTAAAACAGTCTTACTGAAGTATAATCGATGTGCAATAAACAGTGTATATTTAAAATGTATAACTTTATGAATTTTCACCTACATATACACCTGAAAAACCATCACTACAATCAGGATGACAAACATTTTGGTCATGTCCAAAAGTTTTCCTATAACCTTTTGTAACCTCTCTCTACCACTCCTTCTTAGATCTATCTTCTGTCACTATAAATTGTAAAGAACCTGCCTGTCAATGCATGCGACTAAGCGATATGGATTCGATCCCTGGATCATGAAGATCCCCTGCAGAATGGCATGGCAACCCACTCTAGTAATCTTGCTGGAGAATCCCATGATAGAGGAGCTTGGAGGGCTACAGTTCATAGCATCTCAGAGTCAGACATGACTGAAGCAACTCAGCACATACACAATTTTATATAAATGGAATCATAGTGCAAGTACCCCTTTTTTATTTTAACATTATCCAAAGGCAAACTAAACAAAGTAGATTTCAGACATCAGAAAAAGGAAGAACTCAGAAAAGAGAGGATCATCACATTTTGATAAAATATTAATCCATTAAGAGGAAATAGTAATCCTAAATGTGTATGAACCTAAACTGTTACTAGTTATAAAATACACAAAACGAAAACTGACCAACCTAAAATGAAAAAGAAACAAATATACAACTAGAGTTGAGAAATTTCAATATCTATCTCTATATAATGGGTAAAACAAGTATACAGGGAATCAGTAAAGATACAGGAGACATGAACAATCAACTTAATTGACATTCATAAAACAAAAACAGCAGAATATACATTACTGTCAAGTACATGTGGGACATTTATCAAGACTGACTATATTCTGGGATGTAAAACAATAAATTTAAAAGGACTTGAAACCATCAAAGTATGTTCTTTGAACACAATGGAATTAAATTAGAAATGAATAACAGAAAGACAGCTGGAAATCCCCAAGTATTTGCAAAATAAACATTATACTTCTAAGTAATCCATAAGTCAAAGAAAAACATCACAAGGGAAATTAAAAAATATTCTGAACAGAATAAAAATGATCTTGGAAACTTGTATCTTGAAACACATGAGCTAGAAAGCTTCCTAAAACTTAAAAGACTTTTCTGATAAGAATGGTGATGCTATTTACAAATGTCACTTTTTGAAATAATGAAGTAAGTAAAAATGCATCAACATTTGGAAGATCTATACAACGCAGTACACCACTATTGAAGATCCATTCCATGCAAGATAGACCAATGAATTTTACTATGAAGGGTTCATTGATTATGGGTTCAGATTACTGTAACTAACGAACCTTTAAGAGACTACTCGTTAGAGGCAGAAACAACTCAAATTTGGTGGAGTATTAAAAAAAAAATCCACAATTATCTAGAAAGGTTGCCAAAATGCTCTTCTCTTTTTCAGCTGCATATGTATGTGAAACCAGATACTCTTCATACACTTCAAACAAGCCAACAAATCGCAACAGACTGAATGACGCAGATAGAAAAAATCAGCTTTCTTCTATTCAACTCTTGTGCTTAGTTGTGTCCTACTAGTTGGTTGCCATGCCAGACATTAAAGAGACTTACAAGAATGTAAAACAATGCCACTACTCTCCTAACATTAAAATATTGGTGAATATAATTATTTTTATAAAAATGTCATTTATATTCACATACAATGAGTTTATTTTAAATAAACATTTTAAAATTTATCCATTTTAATGTTTACCCACCATTTTAAGACAGATGGAAGAAAGCCTGAAACAAAAGTAGTCAGATTTAGTGACTGAATTATAGTGGTAAAAGTAACACAACTTAGCTATCTTAAATACAAGAATTTGTGCTCAGAAAACTGAGATTTTTAAAATAATGATATAATCTTAATGGACTTGGCTGTTTACAGCAGATTTGCCTGTTCTAATCCAGAGAATTAATCACCATAATGTGAGCTGACAGAAAACTCATTCAACTAAAAATATCAGATTGTATAAGGGCTCAAATAGAATTCCAGCACGTTACCAAAAGGCTGTCCTTTATATCCACACTTAAGGAAAGGACATGTCTGCACAGTGCTGCCATGCCTGGGCTGAGACAGAACAACTGATGGGGTCAGTTTAGAGATTCACGCAAGGCAGAGTGAGACAAGATTCAGCACAGACAGAAGGCCTTCATCCTAGCTGTGGAGTAATGCATCCTAGCCTTCTGCAGGCATACGGAGCAGCAGTTAAAGCCTGGGGGGCAGACTGCTTAGGTTATTCTTTTCTTAGCTGTACAAATTCAAAGAGGTTTACTTAACCTCTTGGTGCCTCATTTTTCTTAAAACAGGGACATTATTAAATCATAGGTTTATTGTGAGGACTACAAAGGTAAAGCACTTTGCTGTTGCTCTTCAGTTGTGTCTGACTCTTTGCAACCCCACGGAATGCAGCAGCCAGGCTTCCCTGTCCTTCATCATCTGCCAAAGCCTGCTCAAACTCATGTCCGCTGAGTTGGTGATGTCATCCGACCATCTTGTGCTCTGTTATCCCCTTCTCCTCCTGCCTTCAATCTTTCCTAGCATCAGGGTCTTTTCTAATGAGCTGGCTCTTTCCATCAGGTGGCCAAAGTATTGGAGTTTCAGCATCAGTCCTCCCACTGAATATTCAGGGTTGATTTCTTTTAGGATTGACTGGTTTGATCTCCTGGCAGTCCAAGGGACTCTCAAGAGTATTCTTCTGCACCACAGTTCAGAAGCATCAGTTCTTCAGGGCTCAGCCTTTTTTATTGTCCAGCTCTCACAGCCATATGTGACTACTGGAAAAACCATAGCTTTGACTATACAGACTTTGTGGGAAAATAATGTCTCTGCTTTTTAATATGCTGTTTAGGTTGGTCATAGCTTTTCTTCAAAGGAGCAAACATCTTTTAATTTCATGGCTGCAGTTGCCATCTGCAGTGATTTTGGAGCTCAAGAAATCAAGTTTGTCACTGTTTCCACTATTTCCCATCTATTTGCCATAAAGTGATGGAACCAGATGCCATGATCTTAGCTTTTTGAATGTTGAGTTTTAAGCCAGCTTTTTCACTCATCAAGAGGCTCTTTAGTTCCTCTTTGCTTTCTGCCACATCTGAGGTTATTGACATTCCTCCTGGCAATCTTGATTCCAGCTTGTGCTTCATCCAGCCTGGCATTTCACATGATGTACTCTGCATGGACGTTAAATAAGCAAGGTGACAGTATAGAGCCTTGATATTCTCCTTTCCCAATTTTGAACCAGTCTGTTGTTCCACATCCAGTTCTAACTGTTGCTTCTTGACCTGCATACAGGTTTTGCAGGAAGCAGGTAAGGTGGTCTGGTATTCTCATCTCTTTAAAAATTTTCCAAAGTTTACTGTGATCCACACAGCCAAAGGCTTTAGCATAGTCAATGAAGCAGATGTTTTTCTGGAATTCCCTTGCTTTTTCTGCGATCCAACAGATGTTAGCAATTTGATCTCTGGTTCTTTGCCTTTTCTAAATCCAGCTTGAACATGTGGAAGTTCTCGGTTCACGTACTGTTGAAGCCTAGCTTGGAAAATTTTGAGGATTACTTTGCAACTGTGCAGTAGTTTGAACATTCTTTGGCATTGACCTCCTTTAGGAATGGAATGAAAACTGACCAAGTATTGATAAACATTATTATTATTATATTTTAACTGAAATATAGAATAATAAAATACTAGTCTAGGACTTTCCTGGTGGAATAGTAGATAAGAACCACCTCCCAATGCAGGGGACATGGGTTTGATCATTGATCTGGGAAGATCCCACATGCTCTGAAGCTGCTAAGCCTGTGTGCCACAACTACTGAGCCAGCGCCCTAGAGCCCGCAAGCCACAACTACTGAACCTGAGTACTATAGCTACCGAAGCCCACACATCTAGGGCCTATGCACTACAACAAGAGAAGCCACCACAATGAAAAGCCGGAACACTGCATGAAGAGCAGCCCATGCTCACTACAACTAGAAAGAGGCCATGCAAAGCAACGGAGACCCAGCATAGCCAAAAATAAATAATAAATTAAGAAAAATACTAGTCTAATATGCAGGGTGGGTTCAGTTCAGTTCAGTTNAAGTATTGATAAACATTATTATTATTATATTTTAACTGAAATATAGAATAATAAAATACTAGTCTAGGACTTTCCTGGTGGAATAGTAGATAAGAACCACCTCCCAATGCAGGGGACATGGGTTTGATCATTGATCTGGGAAGATCCCACATGCTCTGAAGCTGCTAAGCCTGTGTGCCACAACTACTGAGCCAGCGCCCTAGAGCCCGCAAGCCACAACTACTGAACCTGAGTACTATAGCTACCGAAGCCCACACATCTAGGGCCTATGCACTACAACAAGAGAAGCCACCACAATGAAAAGCCGGAACACTGCATGAAGAGCAGCCCATGCTCACTACAACTAGAAAGAGGCCATGCAAAGCAACGGAGACCCAGCATAGCCAAAAATAAATAATAAATTAAGAAAAATACTAGTCTAATATGCAGGGTGGGTTCAGTTCAGTTCAGTTCAGTCGCTCAGTCGTGTCCGACTCTTTGCGACCCTGTGAATCACAGCACGCCAGGCCTCCTTGTCCATCACCATCTCCTGGAGTTCATTCAGACTCACGTCCATTGAGTCCATGATCCCATCCAGCCATTTCATCCTCTGTCGTCCCCTTCTCCTCCTGCCCCCAAATCCCTCCCAGCATCAGAGTCTTTTCCAATGAGTCAACTCTTCNGTCATCCCAGGGCACCAGCCCCAAGCATCCTGTATCCTGCATCGAACCTGGACTGATGATTCGTTTCTTATATGATATTACACATGTTTCAATGCCATTCTCCCAAATCATCCCACCCTCTCCCTCTCCCACAGAGTCCAAAAGACTGTTCTATACCTCTGTGTCTCTTTTGTTGTCTCGTATACAGGGTTATCGTTACCATCTTTAAATTCCATATATATGCGTTAGTATACTGTATTGGTGTTTTTCTTTCTGGCTTACTTCACTTAGTATGATAGGCTCGTTTCATCCACCTCATGTGAACGGATTCAAATGGATTCTTTTTAATGGCTGAGTAATGCTGCATTGTGTATATGTACCACAGCTTTCCTATCCGTTTGTCTGCTGATGGACATCTACTTCCTTCTGTTTCTTAAGGCTGCAGCCCATGTTGTCTTCTACTTTTTTNCGTTTCATCCACCTCATGTGAACGGATTCAAATGGATTCTTTTTAATGGCTGAGTAATGCTGCATTGTGTATATGTACCACAGCTTTCCTATCCGTTTGTCTGCTGATGGACATCTACTTCCTTCTGTTTCTTAAGGCTGCAGCCCATGTTGTCTTCTACTTTTTTCTGAACCATTACAGAACTCATGGCTCTTTTTCAACTCTTTCTTGTATTTGACTTTCCTAATTGGGGTATAGGTTCGTAGAGGATAAAAATTTTATCTTAATTGCTGTGTGTATAAAATTTTACTCTAGAATAATCTTGTACACATGTGTAATTATAAATTCTTATTAAATGTTATAACAGTAGAGTACCCAGTGTATGTTTGTTTTATTACTGAGATTCTCATAAAGTCAGTGGCACTGGTGGAAGGAAACAGAAGTTAAAGATGATTTTCAGTAGGGAGCATCCACAATATCCGTTATATTCCAGTTTGCAACATACTGTTACATTATCTTTGAAAATGTATGTGACTAGCTGCATGGGGAATTTGAACAAAATAAAGCTATTTGGTAGAGGCTTAATTGAGGCCAGTAACGATGACAGCCTGGTATAATAGCCAATGCTTGCAGAATAAAATGTGAATAATAGCAGCAACTATCAATACTGTTTTCACCACCACCAAGAGCTAACGTTTATTTTCTGTTTATTGTTTGCCAGTCACTGTACTTTATGTCAGCAAGAGGTAGATACTGTTATTCTAATATTACAAATAAGTATGGTAGAAAAACTGATAGATTGGGCATCAGGAGCTCTGAGCTCTGGTTTTAGTTCTGCTGTTATCTATTTGTATGAATTAGTTTTTCAACTTTAGATTGAAGCGATTGTTCTCTGACCTCTAGGGTACTTTGCCTACTCTTTGACATTCTGTGATCTCTAAATTATCTTGGCTCCTTATTCCACAAGTTTCTATAACTTATTTCATTCTGGAAACAGACATTTCTGGCTGAGATTGTAGAACAGGAGGGTGAGGTTTTTTTTAGATCTCTGAAGGTGCTGTATAGAGGAATTTAAGGTTCAGGTTTCAGAGGAATGCATACTGTAGAGATGGGAAGGGAAAATGAAAAATGTTAAACTGTTACTCCAATATAAGAAAAAGAATATCTGGTAATGCAGATAGAATCCTCATGGCTGTCTCTTGATTTTATTGCTATTGCTTAATCTTGTTTACTTTATGATTCATTAGTACCCTCCCTAGATACCCCTACTACTACTAAGTCACTTCAGTGGTGTCCAACTCTGTGCGACCCCATAGACGGCAGCCCACCAGGCTCCCCCGTCCCTGGGATTCTCCAGGCAAGAACACTGGAGCAGTATTATTAACTAACACTTATTGAGTGTTTCTTCCTAGTGTAAGTTACCCATTTAATTTTTAATTCTCAAAGTAGTATTTTAACATAGGTATTATTATTGTTTCATTTCACAGATGAGATGGGGTTAAGAGATACTAACATTTTCATAGTCTCACAGATAGTAACTGGAGATTATGTACTTGAATTCTGGTCTGCTTGACTCCAGAATCTGTGTCCTTTATCATTTCTACATTGCCTTCCAGAAGTTCAGATCCTAAGCACAAAGTGTAGATTGTTTTTTGCCTGTGGCCATTTGGAATGAAGGGTGTAAGTGGGATTTTCTTTGCCACAGTTTTTTTCTTTTTACTGAGATATTTTAAGTTTCCTATTTTGTTTTCTTTTTTCCTTTTATTTTCATGTCAGTTAGAAGTCTTTCATGCCTTTCTGCTTTGTTGTCAGGCTCACTTTTCCTGCTTCTTTGATCCCAAGATAGGAAAGTTTGTGCCCCTTGTTGAAAGTTAGCCATGCTAGTGTGAAGTGTCAGGCTTTGTTTCGGTATTTTATCTTTCAGTCTTGGAGCAGCTTCCTTTTCTCTCCAGAATATGTGTTAACCTGGCAGGTGTTGTTTTTTCTTTTTTCTTTCTTTGAGTGGTAATGGTTTGAAATTTTTTGGCCTTGGAGAGAAATAGATTACAGAATTCAGATTACTGGATGTTTTCGTAAGCCTTTCCTTGAGTTTTTAATGCTTCTTTTCCTGCTTTTCATTTTTGTGACTTTATCTCTTATATCCTATACTCCCAGATTTTAGCTTGTTCTTTGACTTTCTTTTTTAAACCGCATGGTGCTGTCTATTTTCCATTTCTGTGTTTCATCGGTGTCCTTGAGTTTGCATTCCTCTTTTCGGTCAACTCCCCCAGCCAGCTTGTTTCCTTGCTATTCTTGTCTACCCTGCTTTACTCTTCCTACCTCCCACCTGCTCAGCTATACCTTCCATGAAAATTCCTGTGCCTATTTCTCAGTTACTTCTCTGACCTCTTGCCTACACTTTACTTTTGGTATTCTTTTCTATGATTTCCCTAAAATTTATGTAAAAGAAATGTCAGATATGTAGTCTTAAGTTTTAAAAGGGCCTGTGGTATTGGTGAGTAAAAAGCTGGACTGCAGACAGATTTTTTTTTTTCATACTGTGATCCTGTCTATCTGTTCAAAGTGACAGTCGTTTTAAGAAAACTGACATAAAGTCACTTTGTGTGTATACATTGTTCTGTGTCTTGTATAGTTTCAAACCAAATTTGTTGTGTTTTGGAGAGGAAGAAATTAAGGAAAAAATTGGAAATGTTAATCCCTTAAATATTTGGTTTGGTCATTAATATACTCAGTCTTTTTCCTCCAGATGTAACTCAGGCTTTCCCTCACTTTGGAACTCCTAGATTTGTGAATATTGGATATTTTGAGAAGCAGGGGTTCTTTTCTTGATATTGACTAAGGAGTCTGTTTACCTTCAGGATGACATCTGAACTGGAGAGCAGCCTAACATCTATGGACTGGTTACCACAGCTCACCATGAGAGCAGCCATCCAAAAATCTGATGCTGCACAAAATGCGCATGGAACAGGAATTTCCAAGAAGAATGCACTCCTTGACCCAAATACAACCCTGGACCAGGAAGAAGTCCAACAGCACAAAGATGGGAAACCTCCATACAGTTATGCCAGCCTCATTACATTTGCAATTAATAGCTCACCCAAAAAGAAAATGACTCTGAGTGAGATTTACCAGTGGATTTGTGATAACTTCCCATATTATAGAGAGGCTGGCAGTGGTTGGAAGGTAAGGATTTTATTTAAGTTTTTATTTTTATACTGTGAACAAGAACAATATTGGCTTCTACTGAAGGTAAAGCTTTGTGGAGGTTTATGTAATTAAAGATGAAATTCTGAATACTAATCATTTTTAGGATGTAAAAGAAATGTTTTTAATTTGATGAATAACTATTGTTGGTAGAATATTAATTTGTTATAACTTTATTGTATTAGAGGACTGGCATAGCATAAAGTGGGAGTAGAGAGAATGTAGCATTCACTGGAAAACAGTACCCACAGTTCAGGTAAGTTGAGAATCTAAGGTTCAAAGAAACCAACATAGTATTGCAACTAGTATTTTCATGACCCAAGATTTTTTAAAAACCTTTACTTTGAAAGAATTCTAGGTTTACAGAAAAGTTATGTTAAGTAGTACAAAGCGTTCGTGTATCTCCTTCAACCAGTTCCTCCATGATAACACCTTATATAATCAACCATTAACAAAACTAAGAAATTAATACTTTTGACTTAGCAGTACTGTTAGCTACTAAGTATATTACAGACTTTTTCAGATTTGACCAGTTTTTCCACTAATGTCTTTATGTTCCAGGATTCATTTCAGGATCTAATCTAGGATCCCACATTGCCTTTTGTTGCCATTTGTCATGTCTCCTTAGGCTTCTTCAATCTGTAACTGTTCCTCATCTTTTTTTGCCTATAATGATCTTGACACTTTTGAAGAATACTTGACACTTTGGAAAAGTACTTGTCTGGTATTTTGTAGAATGTTCCTCAGTTTGGATATGTCTGATATTTTCTTGATTAGATTGAGGTTAGTGCATTTTGGAGAGGGATAATGCAGAAGTGATGTGTCCTCTATATCAGTCGTATCAGGGGGAACTTGATGCCAGTATATCTTATTACTGGTAATGTTGACCTTGGTTCTTTGGTTAAGATGGGGTCTGTCAGGTTTCTCCACTGTGAAGTTACTGTTTATGACTTTGTAAATTATGAAATGTTTTGGGGGAGATATTTTGGCCTGCAAGTACCCTATTTTTTCCTTAAAACTTGATTCATTTCAGCTTTCATTGGTAGATCATTACAGCAGTTTTTGTTTTCTAGCTGTGATTTTCTCTTTTCCTTTATTCCTTCCATATTAATTGGGATTCTTCTGTTAAAAAAACCTTATGCTTTCTTCCCCCTTTATTTATTTATTCATTCATTCAGTCATTATTTGTAACAGTTGGCACTCATGGATCTTTATTTTTTGTATTGCTGTTATTTGTTCTTCAAATTGGTGCTGCTTTTGCCATTGGGAGCTCTTAGCAAGTTGGCTCCTGTAACCGTTGATATATGGTTCAATTCTTTTGTTTACTTCTTAACTTTGTGACTCCACAAGATGTTCCAGGCTCATCTTATATCTTTCCTGCCCCAGCTCTAGAATCAGCTACCTTTTTAAGAAGTCCTACTTCCTCACCTAAGCTTTTTCAGGAACCTTCAAAGTAGTTACTTGCCTAACTTATGTTATACAACAGATAATTTAACTTTCTTTGGTATCGATACATGTTGCGTTCATATTCTTATGTAGGAGTTATCCAGTTGTGTGCTTTGTGGAGGTGTGTGTATTTGTTTATGTGCATGTGGAAGAAGGGAGTTTACAGAGCTGCCAGTAGTTATACTTGTTTCTCTTAATCTTTCCTGTCTTAAGATCTTTTTTTTGTTTGTTTGAATACATTTACTAAAGGCATTTAGTAAATTACTGTGTACTAATGATGTTTCTCTGTACTGTGCTAGATAACCAAGTGCCTTATGGGAAGGGCTTTTTTTCTTTATCTCTTCCTCTCTTCCATGCCCCCACATAGTACTTCCATTTAGTAAGCCTTAATAAATGCAGCTTGAATGAAAGCCAACATCCTGGTCCCACCTTTCTTTCCTAGCTTTATTTTTTGTTAGTTCCCTCTCATATACTCTTTCTTCTTATATCTAGTCCCACCTATTAGTTGTCCTAGATATAGATGGATTTCTTGCCTTTTTCTCTTACTTGTCCTTAGACTTTCTCGCCCTTTATTCTGTTAGCTTTATTCTGTTTATTCTTGAAGCTTATATGTAACCTCTTTTCTCTGAGTCCACCCGTGAGTGCCAGATTCAGTCTGTTGTATTTCTTGCTGCTGGCCAGCCCAAGTTATGGTATGAAACTGGTTTAGAAATAGTGATGTTTCACCTGGAAGATACATGGTTTGAATGTAATGAAGGAGAAGAATGGGAATGGGTAGAGAAATAATGCTGCTTTTTAGAACTAAAAGATATGCCAAGGAGATTATCTGGTTCAGTTTGTTGCATTAGGAAGCCCTTTAATATTTCCAGGGATTGCTATTTCATAATTATTCTTTTTAAAAAAGTTTTCTTCCTTCCAATTTTAGGAGCCTAGAACTTGCCATAATTACTTTTATGTTTTATTTTTGTAAACATAGAAATGTAATATTTTGAACATAAATGGAGGTACATGGAAAGTGATTTATCTTCTCCTTTGCCGAGGTCTTATCTCTCTTTTCACGTTTAAAAGTTCCCATTCATTGTCCTTAAATTTGTTTAACATTGCTTGTGCAATTTTCTGTTTAATATTTCTTCTCTCAGGTATGGAGGAGATGGGTTAGCTGAAAATGGAAGATCATGTAGAATTTGTGAAATTAGCCTGTATTTGATGAAAAGAGAGTTGAATAAAGATCCTAAAGCAGTTGTCATCCATCTTTCCAGAAACATACAGCCAGTTAAAGTTACCCAGAGGAGAAAATGTTGCTGTGCTTGCTTAAAAGATTCAAACAGAATTTTAATATTTAGATGAAGTGAAAGCCGCTTAGTCGTGTCCGATTCTGTGACCCCATGGGCTATACAGTCCATGGAATTCTCCAGGCCAGAATACTGGAGTGGGTCGCCTTTCCCTTCTCCAGGGGATCTTCCCAACCCAGGAATCAAACCCAGGTCTCCTGCATTGCAGCCGGATTCTTTACCAGCTGAGCCACAAGGGAAGTGCAATATTTAGGTAAACTCCCTTTCATTTTGTGCTGAGGCATTGAAGGGAGATTACATATTAAAAACAATCCTTTGAATAATCTATCCGAATACAAAAAACTATGTAAGGTTCTATAATTGAATGATTTTATAATCTGAACTAGAGGAAAAGGAATTTAGACTTTTGTGCTATTTACCGTACTGAAGAAAATTAACCTGTTATTGGAATTTAAGGTAGTAAAAAGAAAAATATGAAAGAGTGGTATTGGTATGTGGAGTATATTTTACTTTTCTGAGTGAAGGAAAAAGAAATGAGTACATTATGTATTTGCTTATTGTAAAAAGAAGTTTAGGAGTAATAAACTAGAAATATAGTAAACATAGTTATCTATAGAACTGAGGTAGAAGAGAGAGAGAAGGGAATGAGATTTTGAGTGACCTTTTTATAGTTTTGAGTTTTAAAACATCTTAAGTAGAAGATTGTGTGAATGTGTGAAACACATTCAAAAACTGTATGTAAGGAAATAAAAAAAGATTTGAAGAAAATCCTAAAACTGAATAAAAGTAGTAGTAGTTGTAACTCAGCTAGTAAATAATCTGCCTGCAGTGCAGCAGACCGTGGTTCTATATCTGGGTTGGGAAGATGCCCTGGGGAAAAGATAGGTAACCTACTCCAGTATTCTTGGGTTTCCCTGGTGGCTCAGACCATAAAGAATCTGCTTGCAGTTCAAGAGACCTGGGTTCAGTCCCTGGGTTGGGAAGATCCCCTGGGGGAGAGTGTGGCAATACAATCTAGTATTCTTGCCTGAAGATCCCCATGGACAGAGGAGCCTGGCAGACTGCAGTCCGTGGGGTTTCGAAGAGTCAGACACGACTGAGTGACTAAGCATACAGCACATACACACAGCTGTTGTGCCATTGGTCTTCTGGATTCTCTCTAGACTGAGATCTTGGGTTATTTTCTTAAAATCCCTTGTTCCCTAGACTTTTGTGCTCATCTGTTGACCTTGACCTTGATTATTGTGTTCTGGTTTTTCTTGTTGTTATTCAGTTGCTTAGTTGTGTTCAACTCTGCAATCCCATGGACTGTAGCATGCCAGGCTTCCCTGTCCTTGCCTATCTCCAGAAGTTTGCTCAGACTCATGTCTGTTGAGTTGATGATGCTGTCCAACTGTCTCATCCTCTGTCACCTCCTTCTCCTCCTGCCCTCAGTCTTTTCTAGCATCAGGGTCTTTTCTGATGAGTCAGCTCTTTGCATCAGGTGGCCAAAATATTGGAACTTCGGCTTCAGTATCAGTCCTTCCAATGAATATTCAGGGTCAATGTCCTTTAGGGTTGAGTGGTTTGATCTTGCAGTCCAAGGGACTTTCAAGAGTCTCCTCCAATTCTCCTTTAAACCACAGTTCAAAAGCATCAATTCTTTGGTGCCCAGCTGTCTTTACAGTCCAACTCTCATATCCATACATGACTACTGGAAAAACCATAACTTTGACTAGATGGACCCATTTGTCAGCAAAGTAATGTCTCTGCTTTTTAATTTGCTGTCTAGGTTGATCATAGCTTTTCTTCCAAGGAGCAAGCGTCTTTTAATTTCGTGACTGCAGTCACCATCTGCAGTGATTTGGGAGCCCAAGAAAATAAAGTCTGTCACTGTTTCCATTGTTTCCTCATCTATTTGCCATAAAATGATGGAACCGGATACCACGATCTTAGTTTTTTGAATGTTGACTTTTAAGCCAGCTTTTTCATTCTCCTCTTTCTTTCACTTTAATCAAGAGACTCTTCCTCTTCACTTTCTGCCTTAAGGGGGTGTGATCTGCCTAACTAAGGTTATTGATATTTCTCCTGGCAATCTTGATCCCAGTTTGTGCTTCATCCAGCCTGGCGTTTCACATGATGTACTCTGCATATAAGTCAGATAAGCAGGGTGACAGTAGACACCTTAACTCCTTTGTGATAGGATGACAGTATACATGCTCCTTTTCCAACTTGGAACCAGTCAATTGGAAGTGGTCAAACAGGAGATGGCAAGATGTGAACATCAACATTTTAGAAATCAGTGAACTAAAATGGACAGGAATGGGCGAATTTAATTCAGGTGACTATTGTATCTACTACTGTGGGCAAGAATCCCGTAGAAGAAATGGAGTAGCCCTCATAGTCAACAAAAGAGTCTGAAATGCAGTACTTGGATGCAGTCTCAAAAATGACAGAATGATCTCTGTTCGTTTCCAAGGCAAACCATTCAGTATCACAGTATTCCAAGTCTATGCACCAGCCACTAATGCCAAAGAAGCTGAAGTTGAACGGTTCTGAAGACCTACAGGACCTTCTGGAACTAACACCAAAAAAAGATGTCCTCTTTGTCATAGGGGACTGGAATGCAAAAGTAGGAAGTCAGGAGATAGATACCTGGAGTAACAGGCAAGTTTGGCCTTGGAGCACAAAGTGAAGCAGGGCAAAGGCTAATAGAGTTTTGCCAAGAGAATGCACTGGTCATAGCAAACACCCTCTTGCAACAACACAAGAGAAAACTCTACACATGAACATCACCAGATGGTCAATACTGAAATCAGATTGATTATAATCTTTGCAGCCGAAGATGGAGAAGCTCTATACAGTCAGTGAAAACAAGATTGGGAGCTGACTGTGGCTCAGATCATGAACTCCTTATTCCCAAATTCAGACTTAAATTGAAGAAAGTAGAGAAAACCACTAGCCCATTCAGGTATAACCTAAATTAAATAAATGTCTTACGAATACACAGCAGATGTGACAAACAAATTGAAGGGATTAGATCTGATAGAGTGCCTGAAGAACTATGGACAGAGGTTCATGACATTGTACAAGAGGCAGTGATCAAGACCATCCCCATGAAAAAGAAATGCAAAAAGGCAGAATGGTTGTCTGAGGACATTTTACAAATAGTTGAGAAAAGAAGAGAAGGTAAAGACAAAGGAGGAAAGGAGAGATACGCCCATCTGAGTGCAGAGTTCCAAAGAATAGCAAGGAGAGATAAAGCCTTCCTCAGTGATCAGTGTGCATCGTAGGATAGAACAAATGACTACAGATATTCGTATTTTGGGAGTACCGGCTCTCACANCACCCATCTGAGTGCAGAATTCCAAAGAATAGCAAGGAGAGATAAAGCCTTCCTCAGTGATCAGTGTGCATCGTAGGATAGAACAAATGACTACAGATATTCGTATTTTGGGAGTACCGGCTCTCACAGTGGGAGAAGAGAAATATATGTGAGAACATGGTGATTGATGGAATTAGAGATGCCAGATTAAACTCAAGTTGAAAATAAAAATCAGTGAGAGTGCTTTTAAAATTCAGATTCCTGGGTCACAAGTCCAGAGATTTTAAATTAGTCATCTTAGAGCCTAGTAATCCGCATTAATATTCATCTCAACTGATTCTAGAGTAAGTAGGCTGTACTTTTGAGAAATTGCTTTTAAAACGTGGTTTTTCAAGGCCAAGCAGTTTGTCTTTAACAGTTATTTTAGTTCAGTTCAGTCGCTCAGTTGTGTCCGACTTTGCATCCCCATGGACTGCAGCATGCCAGGCTTCCCTGTCCATTACCAACTCAACTGGAGGATGATGCTATCCAACCATCTCATCTTCTGTCATCCCCTTCTTCTACCTTCAGTCTTTCTGAGCATCAGGGTCTTTTCCAAGGAGTCGGCTCTTCATATCAGGTGGCCAAAGTATTGGAGCTTCAGCTTCAGCATCAGTCCTTCCAATGAATATTCCAGTTTGATTTTCTTTAGGGTTGACTGGTTTGATCTCCTTTCTGTGCAAAGGACTCTCAAGAGTCTTCTCCAACACCCCAGTTCAAAAGCATCAATTCTTAAGCGCTCAGGTTTCTGTGGTCTAACTCTGACATCCATACATGACTACTGGAAAAATCCATCAGTTATTTAACCTGGGCCATTTTTCTCCACCTTTAACTTGGCCATCCTAATTATGTCTACCTCCACTCTCTGAGTTTTTTTCCTTAGGGTTGTTAGATGTAGTGTGTCTCCAAGTTGTGAGATCTGAAGTAATCTCTTTTTTCTATTGTGTGTTGTAAATACATGTCATGGCTCTCATAGCTCTCTGGGTGTTTTTATTTTCTGAATATGCTCTTGGTATTTTTTCCAGAAGATTCATAATTCCCATATAAAAAGTATTCCCATATGAAAAGCATTTTATTTAAAATTTTTTGAATTGGTAGAAAAGATCCTTACCCTTATGGAGAATGCTTTTTTGATAGAGAATACAATATAGAGGAGGAAGAACATTAAACAAATCATTGCGTAATGTGAAATGTACATTTTGCCTGACCTAAGCATCTGTGAAAGTCAGAAAAGATTTCCTGAAGGAACTAACATTTAAACTAAGAATGAATTGGAGATTGAGGAGACTCAGGTGAAGGGAGTGAAGGAAGGCTGGAGGCCGTAACTTTTGTAGTAAATGGAAAGCCTACAGGTGAGAGAGAACATTGGAGAGGATGAGGGTAGAGTACAGATAGTATAGACTTAGAGATAGCAGGATAGGGTGAGGTCATGAAGACTCTTGTGGAGGCTTTAGGATTTTAGATTGTATCCTAAGTGCAATGGGAATTTACTGAAAGATTTTAATTGAAGCAGTAAAGTCAGATTTGCCTTGTGAGGAAGTAACTGCCTGCTGGGTGGAGAATATTGGAGAGGGGTAAAGAGAGGGAAAAAGCTATTGTACTAGTTTTTGGTGTGACTGGTGTCCTAGACTGAGATGGTAACAGAAGAGATGGAAAAAAGAAGGTAAATTGAAGGCAGACTTATAAGATTTGGTGACAGATTTGTTTTAGATGCTGAAGAGGGAGGAGTTAAGGAGGCGTGACAGGTGTCTGATTGGAGCAGTTATATGAATAAGCAGAAAAGAGGAAACTGAAAGAAGACCACATTGGAAATAAAGATTGAGTTTAGTTGGAGTTTCTGGCGATGTCTAGTAGATTGTTGAAAATTTATGTTAATTTAGGAGAAAGGTCTGTAACAGATGGTTATTGAAGCCATGGCTGTGGATGAGATTGCCTACACAGCAAATGTAGAAATGAAAAAAGAACAGTGGCAGAATCTGGAAGATTTCCAGCTTTTAAGCTTTTAGTAGAGGAGGAAGACCCAAGTAGAGATGTGTTCTTTCAAAGCCATTTAGAAAACATGACCATTTTGATTTCATCTTGATTTTTTTTTTCCCATCTTGAAGTTTCTAGATGGATAGTTGTTCTTATTAGTTCTTGCTTTCCTTTGTCTTCTTTTGGATTTGGACTGAGTACTTTTTGTGATTTCATTTTATCTTCACTATGATTTTATTAGTTATATCTCTTCCTAAATTTTGTTTTAGGAAGTAATTACTCTAGAATTTACCACCCATATCTTTAACTTATCACACTCTATGTTCATTATACTATTTTATGTATGGAGTGAGAACTTTATCAACCTTATACGGTTGATCCTTGAATAGCCCAGGCAGTGCAGGCTGGCTCCTCTACAGTCGAATGTATAATTTTACAGTTGGTTCTCTGTGTCCGTGGTTCCACATCTACAGATTCAGCCAGCCTTGGATTGTATAGTACTGTAGCGTATTGTGGTGGTGGTTTAGTCACCAAGTCACGTCTAACTCTTGCAACTCTTGATTGTGGCTCACCAGGTTCCTCTGTCCATGGATTTCTCAGGCAAGAATACTGAAGTGGGTTGCCATTTTCTTCTTCAGGGGATCTTTCTGACCCAGGGATCAAACCCATGTCTCCTGCATTGCAGGCGGATTCTTGACTGCTGAGCCACCGGAAAGCCCACTGTTGTATGTGTTTACTGAAAAAAAAAGTATGTTTAGTGGACCAGTACAATTCAAACCCATATTGTTTAAGGGTCTGCTGTACTTCTGATTCCCCTGAGCCAGCCTTTATGTTGTTATCATGTTTTCCTTTTACATGTTAAAAACCTCATAATAAGCTGTTATATTTGCTTTAGACAGTCATCTTTTAAAGGCATTACAAATAAGAAAAAGTGATTTTTTAAAATTTGCCTTCATTTTCACAGTTTCTGGAACTTCGTTTTTTCTAGTAGTTTCAAGTTTCCATTTGGTATCATACTTTTGCCTGAAGAACTTCCATCTAACATTGCCAGCCAACTGGTGGTACAAAAAGTGAATTTTTTCAGCTTTTGTGTCTTGCAAAGTCTTTACGTTGCCTTCATTTTTGAGAGATATTTTCACTGCATATAGAATTGACTTTTTCTTTTATTATTTTAAAGATGTCGCTTTGTTTTTTTCTAACTTGCATAGTTTTTTGAGACATCTGCTGTAATTCTGATGTTTATTTCTCTGTACGTAATCTGTTTTGTTTTTCCTCTTCTTAAAGATGTTCACTTCATTTTGATTTGCAGCATTTGGGCTGTAATGAATATAGGTGTGTGGATTTTTAATTCCTTCTGCTTGATGTTCTCTGAGATTCTTGCATCTGTGATTTGATGTGTCCTGTATTATTTTTGGAGGATTCTTGACTGTTACTTCTTCAAATTTTTCTCTGCCCCATTCCTTTTCGTTTTTTCTTCTGAGACCCTAACTACATGAACTGTTATGCAGTTCTTGGATGAATTTTTTTGTATTTGTGCATGTGTACATGCCCTCATGCATGTGTGTTAGTCTGGATAATTTCTACTGATCTATCCTTAAGATATCTGAGCCTTTCCCTAGTTGGGTCCCATCTACTGATGAACCATCTAGGGAATTTTTTATCTTTGACCATAGTTTTTTGAAACATAATCATGTTACATTTGACCCTTTTTTATAGTTTACACATCTCTTGAAATTCCCCATCTTTTAATGCAGTTGTGCACTTTTTCTACTTGTTGCTTGAACATATAGTTTTCTAAAAGTTCTTGTCTGATATTTCTGATATCTATGTCATTTCTCAGTGAAGTTTTTGCTGATTATCTTTTGACAGTGGGTTTTTTTTTTTTCTTCTTTTCCATATCTCTTGGAACTTGTGACAGTTTTAGCTACATGTGTAGAAGAATGGTCGAGATAGAGGTGAATAGTATTTATAATTGTAAATGGACAGTCGTCTTTTTTCACAGGCCATTTGTGTCTGGGTTGAATTACTCTCACCAGGAGTTGAGCTGGGTCTGAGTTTCGTTGTTGTTACCTTTACCTTTAGTATTCCAGACTTTACATTCCTCCACAGTAGACTCCTGTTACCTTGTGCTTGCAGACAGGCTTGGATACTGTAGAGTTTTCTCAATTTTCCTGCTTTCTCTTTAAGTTTTAGTTGTCTCCGCCCACCTTGCTACAGATGGGGATCTCCGTGCTTCTGCCCCTCCTCTAGCATAGATGATTCCTTGTTATTCCTGCCACGCTTGTGCTAGGGTCTCATGGTTTTGTGTTCTTTTTTTTGGTCTTGGTCCAGACTTAGTCTTACTCAAGCCCTTGGACCTGTCGGGGAGGGGTATTCTTTTTCAGTGTTTTTTGCCCCCTCAGCCAGATCAGTTATCCTTGTTTATCCAGTTACATTTGGGTGGGAGTTTTGTGCCCCTTTCCAAGCTGTAGTCAGCCTCCACCTCANACGCCCATCTGAGTGCAGAGTTCCAAAGAATAGCAAGGAGAGATAAAGCCTTCCTCAGTGATCAGTGTGCATCGTAGGATAGAACAAATGACTACAGATATTCGTATTTTGGGAGTACCGGCTCTCACAGTGGGAGAAGATAAATGTATGTGAGAACATGGTGATTGATGGAATTAGAGATGCCAGATTAAACTCAAGTTGAAAATAAAAATCAGTGAGAGTGCTTTTAAAATTCAGATTCCTGGGTCACAAGTCCAGAGATTTTAAATTAGTCATCTTAGAGCCTAGTAATCCACATTAATATTCATCTCAACTGATTCTAGAGTAAGTAGGCTGTACTTTTGAGAAATTGCTTTTAAAACGTGGTTTTTCAAGGCCAAGCAGTTTGTCTTTAACAGTTATTTTAGTTCAGTTCAGTCGCTCAGTTGTGTCCGACTTTGCATCCCCATGGACTGCAGCATGCCAGGCTTCCCTGTCCATTACCAACTCAACTGGAGGATGATGCTATCCAACCATCTCATCTTCTGTCATCCCCTTCTTCTACCTTCAGTCTTTCTGAGCATCAGGGTCTTTTCCAAGGAGTCGGCTCTTCATATCAGGTGGCCAAAGTATTGGAGCTTCAGCTTCAGCATCAGTCCTTCCAATGAATATTCCAGTTTGATTTTCTTTAGGGTTGACTGGTTTGATCTCCTTTCTGTGCAAAGGACTCTCAAGAGTCTTCTCCAACACCCCAGTTCAAAAGCATCAATTCTTAAGCGCTCAGGTTTCTGTGGTCTAACTCTGACATCCATACATGACTACTGGAAAAATCCATCAGTTATTTAACCTGGGCCATTTTTCTCCACCTTTAACTTGGCCATCCTAATTATGTCTACCTCCACTCTCTGAGTTTTTTTCCTTAGGGTTGTTAGATGTAGTGTGTCTCCAAGTTGTGAGATCTGAAGTAATCTCTTTTTTCTATTGTGTGTTGTAAATACATGTCATGGCTCTCATAGCTCTCTGGGTGTTTTTATTTTCTGAATATGCTCTTGGTATTTTTTCCAGAAGATTCATAATTCCCATATAAAAAGTATTCCCATATGAAAAGCATTATATTTAAAATTTTTTGAATTGGTAGAAAAGATCCTTACCCTTATGGAGAATGCTTTTTTGATAGAGAATACAATATAGAGGAGGAAGAACATTAAACAAATCATTGCGTAATGTGAAATGTACATTTTGCCTGACCTAAGCATCTGTGAAAGTCAGAAAAGATTTCCTGAAGGAACTAACATTTAAACTAAGAATGAATTGGAGATTGAGGAGACTCAGGTGAAGGGAGTGAAGGAAGGCTGGAGGCCGTAACTTTTGTAGTAAATGGAAAGCCTACAGGTGAGAGAGAACATTGGAGAGGATGAGGGTAGAGTACAGATAGTATAGACTTAGAGATAGCAGGATAGGGTGAGGTCATGAAGACTCTTGTGGAGGCTTTAGGATTTTAGATTGTATCCTAAGTGCAATGGGAATTTACTGAAAGATTTTAATTGAAGCAGTAAAGTCAGATTTGCCTTGTGAGGAAGTAACTGCCTGCTGGGTGGAGAATATTGGAGAGGGGTAAAGAGAGGGAAAAAGCTATTGTACTAGTTTTTGGTGTGACTGGTGTCCTAGACTGAGATGGTAACAGAAGAGATGGAAAAAAGAAGGTAAATTGAAGGCAGACTTATAAGATTTGGTGACAGATTTGTTTTAGATGCTGAAGAGGGAGGAGTTAAGGAGGCGTGACAGGTGTCTGATTGGAGCAGTTATATGAATAAGCAGAAAAGAGGAAACTGAAAGAAGACCACATTGGAAATAAAGATTGAGTTTAGTTGGAGTTTCTGGCGATGTCTAGTAGATTGTTGAAAATTTATGTTAATTTAGGAGAAAGGTCTGTAACAGATGGTTATTGAAGCCATGGCTGTGGATGAGATTGCCTACACAGCAAATGTAGAAATGAAAAAAGAACAGTGGCAGAATCTGGAAGATTTCCAGCTTTTAAGCTTTTAGTAGAGGAGGAAGACCCAAGTAGAGATGTGTTCTTTCAAAGCCATTTAGAAAACATGACCATTTTGATTTCATCTTGATTTTTTTTTTCCCATCTTGAAGTTTCTAGATGGATAGTTGTTCTTATTAGTTCTTGCTTTCCTTTGTCTTCTTTTGGATTTGGACTGAGTACTTTTTGTGATTTCATTTTATCTTCACTATGATTTTATTAGTTATATCTCTTCCTAAATTTTGTTTTAGGAAGTAATTACTCTAGAATTTACCACCCATATCTTTAACTTATCACACTCTATGTTCATTATACTATTTTATGTATGGAGTGAGAACTTTATCAACCTTATACGGTTGATCCTTGAATAGCCCAGGCAGTGCAGGCTGGCTCCTCTACAGTCGAATGTATAATTTTACAGTCGGTTCTCTGTATCTGTGGTTCCACATCTGCAGATTCAGCCAGCCTTGGATTGTATAGTACTGTAGCGTATTGTGGTGGTGGTTTAGTCACCAAGTCACGTCTAACTCTTGCAACTCTTGATTGTGGCTCACCAGGTTCCTCTGTCCATGGATTTCTCAGGCAAGAATACTGAAGTGGGTTGCCATTTTCTTCTTCAGGGGATCTTTCTGACCCAGGGATCAAACCCATGTCTCCTGCATTGCAGGCGGATTCTTGACTGCTGAGCCACCGGAAAGCCCACTATAGTATGTGTTTACTGAAAAAAAAGTATGTTTAGTGGACCAGTACAATTCAAACCCATATTGTTTAAGGGTCTGCTGTACTTCTGATTCCCCTGAGCCAGCCTTTATGTTGTTATCATGTTTTCCTTTTACATGTTAAAAACCTCATAATAAGCTGTTATATTTGCTTTAGACAGTCATCTTTTAAAGGCATTACAAATAAGAAAAAGTGATTTTTTAAAATTTGCCTTCATTTTCACAGTTTCTGGAACTTCGTTTTTTCTAGTAGTTTCAAGTTTCCATTTGGTATCATACTTTTGCCTGAAGAACTTCCATCTAACATTGCCAGGCAACTGGTGGTACAAAAAGTGAATTTTTTCAGCTTTTGTGTCTTGCAAAGTCTTTACGTTGCCTTCATTTTTGAGAGATATTTTCACTGCATATAGAATTGACTTTTTCTTTTATTATTTTAAAGATGTCGCTTTGTTTTTTTCTAACTTGCATAGTTTTTTGAGACATCTGCTGTAATTCTGATGTTTATTTCTCTGTACGTAATCTGTTTTGTTTTTCCTCTTCTTCAAGATGTTCACTTCATTTTGATTTGCAGCATTTGGGCTGTAATGAATATAGGTGTGTGAATTTTTAATTCCTTCTGCTTGATGTTCTCTGAGATTCTTGCATCTGTGATTTGATGTGTCCTGTATTATTTTTGGAGGATTCTTGACTGTTACTTCTTCAAATTTTTCTCTGCCCCATTCCTTTTCGTTTTTTCTTCTGAGACCCTAACTACATGAATTGTTATGCAGTTCTTGGATGAATTTTTTTGTATTTGTGCATGTGTACATGCCCTCATGCATGTGTGTTAGTCTAGATAATTTCTACTGATCTATCCTTAAGATATCTGAGCCTTTCCCTAGTTGTGTCCCATCTACTGATGAACCATCTAGGGAATTTTTTATCTTTGACCATGGTTTTTTGAAACATAATCATGTTACATTTGACCCTTTTTTATAGTTTACACATCTCTTGAAATTCCCCATCTTTTAATGCAGTTGTGCACTTTTTCTACTTGTTGCTTGAACATATAGTTTTCTAAAAGTTCTTGTCTGATATTTCTGATATCTATGTCATTTCTCAGTGGAGTTTTTGCTGATTATCTTTTGACAGTGGGTTTTTTTTTTTTCTTCTTTTCCATATCTCTTGGAACTTGTGACAGTTTTAGCTACATGTGTAGAAGAATGGTCGAGATAGAGGTGAATAGTATTTATAATTGTAAATGGACAGTCGTCTTTTTTCACAGGCCATTTGTGTCTGGGTTGAATTACTCTCACCAGGAGTTGAGCTGGGTCTGAGTTTCGTTGTTGTTACCTTTACCTTTAGTATTCCAGACTTTACATTCCTCCACAGTAGACTCCTGTTACCTTGTGCTTGCAGACAGGCTTGGATACTGTAGAGTTTTCTCGATTTTCCTGCTTTCTCTTTAAGTTTTAGTTGTCTCCGCCCACCTTGCTACAGATGGGGATCTCTGTGCTTCTGCCCCTCCTCTAGCATAGATGATTCCTTGTTATTCCTGCCAGGCTTGTGCTAGGGTCTCATGGTTTTGTGTTCTTTTTTTTGGTCTTGGTCCAGACTTAGTCTTACTCAAGCCCTTGGACCTGTCGGGGAGGGGTATTCTTTTCCAGTGTTTTTTGCCCCCTCAGCCAGATCAGTTATCCTTGTTTATCCAGTTACATTTGGGTGGGAGTTTTGTGCCCCTTTCCAAGCTGTAGTCAGCCTCCACCTCAGTGTGNCCTGTCGGGGAGGGGTATTCTTTTTCAGTGTTTTTTGCCCCCTCAGCCAGATCAGTTATCCTTGTTTATCCAGTTACATTTGGGTGGGAGTTTTGTGCCCCTTTCCAAGCTGTAGTCAGCCTCCACCTCAGTGTGGTGTCGTGGAGTAGAATCCTGGCCTCAGGGCAGTTTCTGACACTCGGCCCATTGTTGTTGCTGTTAGTGTTCCATCTTTCACTCTTGTCTGACTCTTTGCAGACTCAAGGACTGCAGTATGCCAGGCTTCCCTATTCTTCACTGTCTCCTGGAAATTTTGGAGCATTTCATTAAGAATAAATGGCCTGTAGGTATTTTCTTTAAAAATTGAGCCATAGTCCTGATTATTCATGAAAGATTACCTGTTTCACAGATTCTTCAGGTCTCTGAGTGTATTTTCCTTCTGTCCAACTTGGTTTTTCTTTCCTGCTGCATTTGAGGAGCCTACGTATTCCTGCTGACTTCTGTAACCCATGTCTTCCTATGTGATTTTCTTTCTTACATATCATAGTGTGAGAACCTAGTTGGCTTTTATGTACTCTTGAAATGGAGCAGTGGAATTTTTTTATTTACAACTTTTAAAACTCATTAAAAAGTGGTAACATATGTGCCTTGTAGATCATTTGAACATGATAGAAAAGTGAAAGGAAGAAAATAATCTTCAGTTATAATTCCGTGTAAAATAACTCCTAGCATTTTGCATTCTGCCTTGTTTCTGAGAATAAATAAATTAGCTAATAAATATATACCACAATTAAAATCACAATATGCATATAATTTTTTATTTGGTTTTTAACATTAATCATAGACATCTTCTTACATCACTAAAAGATCTTACTAAACATTTAGAAAAGGACATATACTCCCTTATTTGGAGTTTTGTAAGATTTACTGGAGCTGTCTTTTCCAATAACTATTTCCCTTTGCAGCATTCATAATTTGAAAATGAGAAAGATTTAAATTTGAAGCTCATTTAAAAAGCTTATTCCATTTGTAATGATCTGTCAGCATATAGAGATATTTAGGTTGCTGCTTCTGTTTTTAAAGGAGGGTTTTGGTTTTTGGATTCCAATGACCCTATAGCTTTTCCTTTTTTTAATTTCAGAATTCCATCCGACATAATCTGTCACTGAACAAATGTTTCCTTAAAGTGCCTCGATCCAAGGATGACCCTGGAAAGGTAGGATTCATTTTCTTAAGATAAAATAATTGGATTCCTCATTGTATCTGTTGGCATGTTTGAATCTGAGTTATACCTGTTATATAAAGACAAAGAATTGTGATGAAAGCTTTAGGACCTTGTCTAGTTCATTGATAAGAAACCTTTGTGAAATAGCAAGTCCTCCATTGCCCTGTACTCCCTATTCTACCTCACCTTGCCTTACCCTGTTTTAGTTTGTATGCTTCAAGGAAACAGCAGACAGGAAGAGATTTCTTTTCAAGCAGTAAGAAGCTAGCTAGCTACTGTAGAGCTGGTCTTCTGTTCCAGGTTGCTGTTTCTAATCTAGTTTTTGTTTGGTTATTTTTTTAAGTGTTACATTTTAAATTAAACACAACTTTTGAATTTCTTGTTGGAACCGCAGTTTATTGTTGCATATAAGAAGTGAATCTGGGTCAAGGGGGAAAGGAGTGAATCTATGTGTAATTGACTAGTGGAAGTAGTTCTTACCCTGAAGTACAATTTTTCCCTGTTTTATCCTTGTTTTCTTAGTTGTCGTCTTTTCCTCTTCATTCCATTTATCTTCTGCCATTGTTGCATTTTTAGTATTTTATCTGCAGAAACGTCCTTTTTTTTGAGTTTCAGACTGTATCAACTGAATAGTGGCCTGCACTTGGTACTAGTTGTTTGGTTTTTGAAGCTCAGAGTACTTGCTTGGACCATTTTTCGTTGTCACGATAAATTGATAGATTAGGACTTTTGAGATAGTCTGTCTTTTGGCAAGCACGCATTCTTTTTTGTTTGGTTAGGCCCCTTGTCTGAAGAAGGCAATGGCACCCCACTCCAGTACTCCTGCCTGGAAAATCCCATGGACGGAGGAGCCTGGAAGGCTGCAGTCCATAGGGTCGCTGAGGGTCGGGCACGACTGAGCGACTTCACTTTCACTTTTCACTTTCATGCATTGAAGAAGGAAATGCAACCCTCTCCAGTGTTCTTGCCTGGAGAATCCCAAGGACGGGGGAGCCTGGTGGGCTGCCGTCTATGGGGTCTGGGGTCACACAGAGTCTAACATGACTGAAGCGACTTAGCAGCAGCAGCAGTAGCAGACTCCTTGTCACCTTCTTCAGGCTACTGTCCCTAAAAGAAGTTTTCTAAAATGTAAGCCTGATTATCACCCTGTTTTAAAAAGCACTCTCCCGTGTCCTGGAGGTGTTTCTTACATCCTTTATTATCTTTTCCTTGCTCTTCCTTTCTAGCTATGACCTCACCTTATTCAAGATCCATTGTGAGGAACTACTTGAAGTTTTCCAGACATACCTTTATATAGTTTTCTCCTGTTGCACAAGCTCCCTCTACTTGTCTTCATACTCCTTGTCTTTTAAGACTGAGCTGCAACATTACCCTGTGAAGTTTTTTTTGTTTTCACATACTTCAGTTGAGTTTGTTGTTCCATCTTTTGAGTTCCTGTTACTTTGTCATCACTATAGTAGCTTCTAACTGATTTCTCTATCCTAGGGCTTACTATCTCCAGTATATAGTAGCCAGCCATCTTTCAAAATGGTCATATGGTCTGTGTTTAAAAATCTTCATTGGTTTATTTACTGCCTTTAGGTTAAAGTCTAAATGTGAAGAGGATGGGGATAATTTGTATATAGTTCACTTTTTTAGCCCTAGTTGCTTGCACGGTGACTGGTGGCACTGAGGAGACACTCCTGTTGAATGAATGAATGTAAAGCTGACCCCTGAACAATGCATGGGTTAGAGGCATTGACACTCTGCCAAGTATAATTTATAGTTAGCCCTTGGTATACATGGTTTCTGTGACTCCACAGTTCCACATCTCCCAGATTCAACCAACTGCAACTATGTAATATTGTATTTAATATTGAAAAGATGTGTGTATAAGTGGACCCGTTCAGTTCAGACCTGTGTTGTTAACGGTATTGTATCCTCTGCTAGACTGTTGACTTGGTGAGGTTAGCACATGGAGAGTTACTCATTTCAGCTGTAAAGCAGGTGCTCTTCAATATGGATGTTTTAGGGCATCTTCTGTGACCTGCCCCAGCAAGTTGATTCTCAATAAGATTGAATAAATTATTGTGATAGTCTTGTTTGACACAATATTTGCTTCATTACAATTTCTGATGTGTAATGAGGGTATATGAATCAGACTAAAAGTCTTCTTAATAGAGTTTCTAGATTATCTGTGTATTAGAGTTTTATGAAGCTAGTAATTGCAATCAGATTTAATTTTTAAATGATATTTAAATCATTAAAAAATAAAAAACCAACACCTATGAAGCTTAACTATATTATGTACTAAATTTTAACCAGTTGGAGATTTATTTAGTAAATCTTGCGCTGTCAGCTTTTCTTTTGTGCAGAACTCAAAAGCTTTTCTCCACTTTTAATTAAATATTATCATGGGGGTATGGCAGGCGATTAAGTAATACCACATTATTCTTTGCAACTGTTCTTTTTGAATCAGGATTGTCTTACTATTATGCAACCAAAACAGTACAGAAATAAATTGAATCCTGGTAGGTTAATAAAAGCTTTTAACTTTCAGCAGTGGTCTTTTTAAAGTTTTGTTTTTATCAAATACATCATTTGGAGAAGGAAATGGCAACCCACTCCAGTTTTTTGCCTGGAGAATCCCATGGACAGAGGAACTTGGCTAGCTACAGTCCATGGGGTTGCAAAGTCAGACACAATTGAGCAAATAACACACAAATACATCATTGTTCTTATTGATTTTAGTCATTGTAGTAAAATACACATTTGATATGATAAATATCATATATTTGATAGTGTATTTATACAAATATTCATTTTTATTTTCAGTCTCAAGGTGAGATTTAAATACCAGTTCTTAATTGATTTTGGTCAGAAGTAAATGTTGTAAATCTCATCTTATAAAGTAGATTTATATGAATAAAATCATTTTAGTTTTTAATATCAACATAAGAATTTTTTCAAACTAAGTTCTGTTGCTTGAAACAATTTGGAAAACGTTAGATTTAGCCCATTTTATAGACGAGGAATTAAGGTCCATAAATGAGGAATGACTCACCCAAGTTCAGTGTGGAATTAGAACCCAGGTGTATTGGCTAGACTTACTTGCAAGTCACAGGAACCTATTACAGATTAACTTAAGGGAGAATATATCTGCAGGAGGGACTGGAGTGGGAGCCAGATTCTTCAGCTGTATCACTGGGGATGTCTCTATATACCTGTTAGTTCTACTGGCTTCTCTCATGGCTTCATTTTTAGCCAGATTTGTGGCAGAGATGGCCGTCAGCAGCTTCTGGCACCTACTCACCTAGCTGAGTAACCCTTAGTAGAGCTTGGTGCCTACCCCGCCTAATCCCTGGAGTACAGCAAGCACCTTAGAATGGCTGCCCAATAAGGAGACTACACTTGGTTTCTTGGTTCCTATTACTGGTGCCTTTTCCATTCTACCAGTCAGTCTTCCTTGAAAGGGAAGCCAAAATGTTAAGTTTTGGTACTTATGAATTGTTTTTTTCTTTTTGTATTACAGTGTTTCCTGGCATTTGAGGAGCTTTTCCAAAACCGCCCTCACCACAGTGGGAGAAAACCATTGAGCCAAGGTGGGGTGGGAGTAGTTTTTGGTCTTGGGTAATGGGTGTATTTTAATCCCTTAGGATTTGCAAGCTGCTGCCATGATCCAGATGGGTCCAAGAGGTCAAGTTAGAAGTAGCTCATACAGCTTCTTGCCCATCATTCTGTGGTATATAACTCTGTTCAGTGTATCACCAGAGAGGTGTAGTGACCAAAAGATCTTGTTGAATTACAGGTGCTTTTATATGACTATTTATTATTGACGCAATCCTTATTTGCTAGTAATTGTTGTCATAAAAGTCCTTAATATTTGATACTCTCCCAGTATACCCTAANGGTATGGCAGGCGATTAAGTAATACCACATTATTCTTTGCAACTGTTCTTTTTGAATCAGGATTGTCTTACTATTATGCAACCAAAACAGTACAGAAATAAATTGAATCCTGGTAGGTTAATAAAAGCTTTTAACTTTCAGCAGTGGTCTTTTTAAAGTTTTGTTTTTATCAAATACATCATTTGGAGAAGGAAATGGCAACCCACTCCAGTTTTTTGCCTGGAGAATCCCATGGACAGAGGAACTTGGCTAGCTACAGTCCATGGGGTTGCAAAGTCAGACACAATTGAGCAAATAACACACAAATACATCATTGTTCTTATTGATTTTAGTCATTGTAAAATACACATTTGATATGATAAATATCATATATTTGATAGTGTATTTATACAAATATTCATTTTTATTTTCAGTCTCAAGGTGAGATTTAAATACCAGTTCTTAATTGATTTTGGTCAGAAGTAAATGTTGTAAATCTCATCTTATAAAGTAGATTTATATGAATAAAATCATTTTAGTTTTTAATATCAACATAAGAATTTTTTCAAACTAAGTTCTGTTGCTTGAAACAATTTGGAAAACGTTAGATTTAGCCCATTTTATAGACGAGGAATTAAGGTCCATAAATGAGGAATGACTCACCCAAGTTCAGTGTGGAATTAGAACCCAGGTGTATTGGCTAGACTTACTTGCAAGTCACAGGAACCTATTACAGATTAACTTAAGGGAGAATATATCTGCAGGAGGGACTGGAGTGGGAGCCAGATTCTTCAGCTGTATCACTGGGGATGTCTCTATATACCTGTTAGTTCTACTGGCTTCTCTCATGGCTTCATTTTTAGCCAGATTTGTGGCAGAGATGGCCGTCAGCAGCTTCTGGCACCTACTCACCTAGCTGAGTAACCCTTAGTAGAGCTTGGTGCCTACCCCGCCTAATCCCTGGAGTACAGCAAGCACCTTAGAATGGCTGCCCAATAAGGAGACTACACTTGGTTTCTTGGTTCCTATTACTGGTGCCTTTTCCATTCTACCAGTCAGTCTTCCTTGAAAGGGAAGCCAAAATGTTAAGTTTTGGTACTTATGAATTGTTTTTTTCTTTTTGTATTACAGTGTTTCCTGGCATTTGAGGAGCTTTTCCAAAACCGCCCTCACCACAGTGGGAGAAAACCATTGAGCCAAGGTGGGGTGGGAGTAGTTTTTGGTCTTGGGTAATGGGTGTATTTTAATCCCTTAGGATTTGCAAGCTGCTGCCATGATCCAGATGGGTCCAAGAGGTCAAGTTAGAAGTAGCTCATACAGCTTCTTGCCCATCATTCTGTGGTATATAACTCTGTTCAGTGTATCACCAGAGAGGTGTAGTGACCAAAAGATCTTGTTGAATTACAGGTGCTTTTATATGACTATTTATTATTGACGCAATCCTTATTTGCTAGTAATTGTTGTCATAAAAGTCCTTAATATTTGATACTCTCCCAATATACCCTAACGGTCTGAAATCCATTTTTCTTAGTTCCCTGAAACTAAATGCAAACAGCTACTTTATTGCTTTCTTGGAAAAGAAAAACAAAATGAAATTGTATTTTGCATACATAACTCTGCTGCCTTTTTTGGGACAGATTTCTGTTTTCTTCCCCCTGGTGANTAGAGGCATTGACACTCTGCCAAGTATAATTTATAGTTAGCCCTTGGTATACATGGTTTCTGTGACTCCACAGTTCCACATCTCCCAGATTCAACCAACTGCAACTATGTAATATTGTATTTAATATTGAAAAGATGTGTGTATAAGTGGACCCGTTCAGTTCAGACCTGTGTTGTTAACGGTATTGTATCCTCTGCTAGACTGTTGACTTGGTGAGGTTAGCACATGGAGAGTTACTCATTTCAGCTGTAAAGCAGGTGCTCTTCAATATGGATGTTTTAGGGCATCTTCTGTGACCTGCCCCAGCAAGTTGATTCTCAATAAGATTGAATAAATTATTGTGATAGTCTTGTTTGACACAATATTTGCTTCATTACAATTTCTGATGTGTAATGAGGGTATATGAATCAGACTAAAAGTCTTCTTAATAGAGTTTCTAGATTATCTGTGTATTAGAGTTCTATGAAGCTAGTAATTGCAATCAGATTTAATTTTTAAATGATATTTAAATCATTAAAAAATAAAAAACCAACACCTATGAAGCTTAACTATATTATGTACTAAATTTTAACCAGTTGGAGATTTATTTAGTAAATCTTGCGCTGTCAGCTTTTCTTTTGTGCAGAACTCAAAAGCTTTTCTCCACTTTTAATTAAATAATATCATGGGGGTATGGCAGGCGATTAAGTAATACCACATTATTCTTTGCAACTGTTCTTTTTGAATCAGGATTGTCTTACTATTATGCAACCAAAACAGTACAGAAATAAATTGAATCCTGGTAGGTTAATAAAAGCTTTTAACTTTCAGCAGTGGTCTTTTTAAAGTTTTGTTTTTATCAAATACATCATTTGGAGAAGGAAATGGCAACCCACTCCAGTTTTTTGCCTGGAGAATCCCATGGACAGAGGAACTTGGCTAGCTACAGTCCATGGGGTTGCAAAGTCAGACACAATTGAGCAAATAACACACAAATACATCATTGTTCTTATTGATTTTAGTCATTGTAAAATACACATTTGATATGATAAATATCATATATTTGATAGTGTATTTATACAAATATTCATTTTTATTTTCAGTCTCAAGGTGAGATTTAAATACCAGTTCTTAATTGATTTTGGTCAGAAGTAAATGTTGTAAATCTCATCTTATAAAGTAGATTTATATGAATAAAATCATTTTAGTTTTTAATATCAACATAAGAATTTTTTCAAACTAAGTTCTGTTGCTTGAAACAATTTGGAAAACGTTAGATTTAGCCCATTTTATAGACGAGGAATTAAGGTCCATAAATGAGGAATGACTCACCCAAGTTCAGTGTGGAATTAGAACCCAGGTGTATTGGCTAGACTTACTTGCAAGTCACAGGAACCTATTACAGATTAACTTAAGGGAGAATATATCTGCAGGAGGGACTGGAGTGGGAGCCAGATTCTTCAGCTGTATCACTGGGGATGTCTCTATATACCTGTTAGTTCTACTGGCTTCTCTCATGGCTTCATTTTTAGCCAGATTTGTGGCAGAGATGGCCGTCAGCAGCTTCTGGCACCTACTCACCTAGCTGAGTAACCCTTAGTAGAGCTTGGTGCCTACCCCGCCTAATCCCTGGAGTACAGCAAGCATCTTAGAATGGCTGCCCAATAAGGAGACTACACTTGGTTTCTTGGTTCCTATTACTGGTGCCTTTTCCATTCTACCAGTCAGTCTTCCTTGAAAGGGAAGCCAAAATGTTAAGTTTTGGTACTTATGAATTGTTTTTTTCTTTTTGTATTACAGTGTTTCCTGGCATTTGAGGAGCTTTTCCAAAACCGCCCTCACCACAGTGGGAGAAAACCATTGAGCCAAGGTGGGGTGGGAGTAGTTTTTGGTCTTGGGTAATGGGTGTATTTTAATCCCTTAGGATTTGCAAGCTGCTGCCATGATCCAGATGGGTCCAAGAGGTCGAGTTAGAAGTAGCTCATACAGCTTCTTTCCCATCATTCTGTGGTATATAACTCTGTTCAGTGTATCACCAGAGAGGTGTAGTGACCAAAAGATCTTGTTGAATTACAGGTGCTTTTATATGACTATTTATTATTGACTCAATCCTTATTTTCTAGTAATTGTTGTCATAAAAGTCCTTAATATTTGATACTCTCCCAATATACCCTAACGGTCTGAAATCCATTTTTCTTAGTTCCCTGAAACTAAGTGCAAACAGCTACTTTATTGCTTTCTTGGAAAAGAAAAACAAAATGAAATTGTATTTTGCATACATAACTCTGCTGCCTTTTTTGGGACAGATTTCTGTTTTCTTCCCCCTGGTGACAGCCCTGTTTCTGCATCCTGTAATCTGTCCCCCCCCCCCCTTTTTTTTTTAAATTCCTGTCTTTTATCTCCTCGTTTTCCATTAGCTTTGTATTTTTGTCTGTTTTTTAATCTAATTTTCGCCAAAGTCTTCTCATTCTTCAGTTTACACATGCCTCTTTATTTTAGAAATAAGTATTTTTGCTCACATTATGGAAAGACAAATTGTATATCAGCTAAATTTTGTTTTTAAAAAATAGAGTTCTCTTTTTTTGCTTTCCAGCTTAATCTTTTCTCAACCTTGTTTCTTCTTCTCTAACTCAGGAAAATGATACTTTGGCTTTAAAGGAGATAAAAGTATATAAAAGGTAGTTTCAGCAATTGTATAATTAATAGCAGGAGTGGGCTCTAGGAGAAATGAGATGATAATTAAGACCCCATGAAGGCCTCCTGCCTGGCGTGGGAGAGAGAACCGCAATGAATTCATTATAAGAAGAGTTCTTTGTTTTTTTGGTTGGTTTTTCTTACCTGGATTGGGGAGGCTGTAAAATGCTCAGCGGCTGTGGAGATTGGGGATCTCCTGGTTTGTAAAGAAACAGCAAACTTACTATTAGAGGGTTAATTTTTTAAAGTTCTGAGGTAGTGATTATTTCCTCCTCCTGTCCTCTGTCATAGTATAGGAGACCATAACATAGTTGACAGATTGCTTTTGTTCAGAGTGTTTTTTGTTTTTTTTTTTTGGTCATGTTAGTACTGTTTTGTATTTATTTGTAAATTGTCTCTTATTTATTGGAATCCTCTTTGGGTCATTTCATTTGTAAAGCGTTGTAGAAAAACTGGAAAGGTTTGAGAGAACATAAGATACAGCATTAAGTGATAAACAATGTTGTGAGAATTATAGGTATGTACCTTGAAGAAGGAAGACAATATAATTTAATACTAGCTTTAAAATAGATGTATGATTTTTGTGAGGAAGAAATTGACCTCTTATCTGTGTCTTTGAATAAAACCAAACACGAAGTGGAATTTAAAGATAGGCAAAAGTTTTGTTGGACAAAAATAAGGACGTTATGTTTATTGGAGTGAAAAAAAACTCAGGATTCCCAAGGGAGGCTTTAGAGTTTGCCACTTTTAAAGCACCTCAAGGATAGAAGAAATTATCAACCTTTATAGTAGCTTTAACTCATGATAGGTAAGAACACCCGTTGATGACTGAGAAGAGGACTTGATAAGGTTTAGCTGAGGGACCCATCAGAACACAGTTGAGATAGAATGAGGAAGGAATTAAGGGAATTAATGTAATGCATTGGTACCAAAGGTGCATGTTAAGACAAGAGTGGATTATGAATGTGAGACAGTCCCTTAGACAAACCAAGGTTAACAAGCCCAGAGTTAAGCGTTGAGAGGGACATTCAGAGAGGGTCTGAAAGATTGAGATAGATAGGAGGTGAGGGTCTGATCCAGAGAGAGAGCACCGCAGAAACAGAAGTGCTGCCATACAACGCTGACAAGACACTATTAGTCAAAGCAGTTTAGTTAAGAACTGCATTTTATTTGCACATACAGTATTCTCTGTTCGTTTCTTAGGAGCGGGATATAACATTTTGTTGGTGATGGTCTCCTTTCCATATCTACTTTTTTAAAAAATAATTTTTTGCCCTCAGATTAATTTTTGAATTGCCCCTTGGTAGTCAGCACCACCTTGTCCCCCACTCCAAGCCCTGGCAACCAACCACTGATCTATTTTCTGTTCTTATAATCTTGTTTTTTCCAGAAATTTAAATAAATGGGACTCATTCAATAGGAGGCCTTTTGATTCTAGCTTCTTTTACTTAGCATAATGCATTTGAGATTGATCTTTATTGTTTGGAGTATCAGCAGTTCCATTTTGTTTCATATAGCCAGTAATATGGATTTGCCACAGTTCAGTCACCATTTGAAGAATATCTGAGTTATTGCCAGTCGTAAGTTCATTTGAACGTGAAGTTTTCTTTTAGACTTAGATACAGTAATTAACTTGATGAATCTAAGACACAAGACAATGTTGAATTTAACCTGAACTAGTAACGTATATGTAATAGTTATATTATTATATTATTATANATATCTGAGTTATTGCCAGTCGTAAGTTCATTTGAACGTGAAGTTTTCTTTTAGACTTAGATACAGTAATTAACTTGATGAATCTAAGACACAAGACAATGTTGAATTTAACCTGAACTAGTAACGTATATGTAATAGTTATATTATTATATTATTATATGTGAGTCACTCAGTTCAGTTCAGTTGCTCAGTAGTGTTTGACTCTCTGCGACCCCAGGGACGGCAGCACACCAGGCCTCCCTGTCCATCACCAACTCCCGGAGTTTTACTCAAACTCATGTCCATTGAGTCAGTGATGCCATGCAACCATCTCATTCTCTGTCGTCTCCTTCTCCTCCCGCCTTCACTCTTTCCCAGCATCAGGGTCTTTGCAAATGAGTCAGCTCTTCACATCAGATGGCCAAAGTATCAGCTTTAGCATCAGTCCTTCCAATGAATATTCAAGACTGATTTCCTTTAGGAAGGACTGGTTGGATCTCCTTGCAGTGCAGGGGACTCCCAAGAGTCTTCTCCAGCACCACAGTTTAAAAGCATCAATTCTTCAGTGTTCAGCTTTCTTTATAGCCTAACTCTCATATTCATACATGACTACTGGAAAAACCATAGCCTTCACTAGACGGACATTTGTTGGCAAAATAATGTCTTGACTTTTTAATATACTTTTTATGTTGGTCATAACATTTCTTCCAAGGAGTAAGCGTCTTTTTATTTCATGGTTGCAGTCACAATCTGCAGTGATTCTGGAGCCCCCCTCAAAATATCTGCCACAGTTTCCCTATCTATTTGCCATGAAGTGATGGGACTGGATCCCATGATCTTAGTTTTCTAAATGTTGAGCTTAAAGCCAACTTTTTCACTCTCTTCTTTCACTTTCATCAAGAGGCTGTTTAGTTCTTCTTCACTTTGTGCCATAAGGGTGGNCTGAACCTGCAATATTGCTGAGATATGCTTATAGTACTTTTGTTGGCATTTAACATGGTGTATTACTTAGAGAAAATTTTATAGGGAGCTTGCTTAGCATTCAGTGAAGGAGGTGAGAGAGACTGATGTCAGTGTGACTTTGATAAGAGTTGAAGTTGTCTCAGCTCCCGAATCAGGTGAAACAAGTATGGATTTAGCAGACACAGATTTCAAAACAGCCATTATTAAAATAAAACATACTCTAATAATTGATGAATGAAGAGAGAGGGAATTTGAATAGAGATGGAAACTAGAAAAAGAACCAAAGAAAAATTGTAGAGCTGAAAATACAATAACTAAATGAGTAATTTACTGAATGGCCTTAACAAAATATTGGATACACCAGAAGAAAAGATCAATTGATCAGGAACATCTGAGAATTATAAATGTATGTGCCCAAAAATAGAGCTTCAAGAAATCAAACAAAAATTGTCAGAACTAAAAAGAGAAATCAACAAATCCATAATTTTAAAATTATGGTGTAGTAGATGTAGTGTATTATATAAGTTTAAAGTGTATCACATAAATAATAGTGATTTACAGTTTTTAAGGTCATATTTATAGTTGTTATAAAATATTGACTATATTCCCTATGCTGTACAATATACCCTTGTAGCTTATTTTACACATATACCCATGAATGGAATTGCTGGATCACATGGTAGTTTTATTTTTAGTTTTTTGGGGGTAACCTCCATACTGCTTTCCACAGTGATGCCACCAGTTTACAGTCCCACCAGCAGTGTACAGGAGTTCCCTTTTTTTCACATTCTTTTCAACATTTGTTATCTGTGGTCTTTTTGATGATAGCCATTCTGGGTATGAGGTGGTATCCCATCAGCATTTCCCTGATGATTAGTGATGTGTGAACTGTTAAATTGACATTAATCTCTTCTAAATGATGAAATCTTCAAGATACATNCATTTGTTATCTGTGGTCTTTTTGATGATAGCCATTCTGGGTATGAGGTGGTATCCCATCAGCATTTCCCTGATGATTAGTGATGTGTGAACTGTTAAATTGACATTAATCTCTTCTAAATGATGAAATCTTCAAGATACATGTTTTCTGACTAGAGGAATTAGATTAGGAAGAAAAAACAAAAAGTTACTTACAAAATTCCAAACATTTAGGAATTAATGTAGTTCTAATGTATCTCTGGGTCAAAGAAATCATAAGAATATTAGAAAACATTTGAACTGAGTGATGAGAGCAGAAAATATAAAAATTTAAATATTTTTATTTGAAAAATCAGAAGGGTCCAAAACCCATTACTTTAAGCATATTTCTTAAGAAGTTAACAAATAAGAACAAGTTGAATCCAAAGTAAGTAGAAGGAAGGAAATAATAAAGGTAAATAAATAAGATGGAAAATAAAAAGCAATGAAACAAGAAGCAGCAATGCCAGGCTTGCACAAATGCTTACCAAAAACCACGAATGAAGCAACAGTTCATTTTGTCAGCCTTGCCATGATGGCAGAGAAGAGACAGATCTATAGGCCAGTATCTTTGTGAACTTAGACCCAGTAATCTTTAACACAATATTAGCAAATTAAATTCATTGATATATAAAAGGGAAAATACATCATGAGCAGGAAGGATTTGTCCCAAGAATGCGTTGTAGGTTGAAATTAAAAAACCAATTGATTTAACTCACCGTGTGAGTAGAAGAAAACTGAAAAATTATATCTCAAGTATAGAAAAGTTTTACAAAATTTGATACTTATTCAGCAAGCTAGGTATATAAAGGAATTTCCTTTATTTAAAGACATCTATAAAAAACCTACAGTTTATATCATATTTCATAGTGAGACACTGAATGCTTTTCCTCTGAGATTGAGAAATAAACAAAAATGCTTGTATTCACTGTTATCATTGTTCTGTTAAAAGTTCAAGTCAATGGAGTAAGGCAAAGAAAAAAATAAAAGACATCGAGGTTGAAAAAGAATATTTCTTATGTATGCAAGTGACTTTATTGCATATCTAGAAAATCCTAAAGAGTCTATGGAATAGCTGGTAGAACTAATAAGTGAGTTTGGCAAGTCATAAGATAAAAGTCAGTACAGTTTTTTTTAGTTTAATAAAAATTAAACTAAAATGCTATCAATTAATGGTTGGAAAATGAAGTTTAAAAGAAAAGCAGTTCCATTTACAATAGCATCCAAAATAGTGAAATACTTTAGGGATACATTTTAACAAAATATATGCAGCCTATTTATTGAAAATTGTAGAAGACTCGGGAGAAATAAAGCAGGACCAAAGTAAATGGAACNTGAAGTTTAAAAGAAAAGCAGTTCCATTTACAATAGCATCCAAAATAGTGAAATACTTTAGGGATACATTTTAACAAAATATATGCAGCCTATTTATTGAAAATTGTAAAAGACTCGAGAGAAATAAAGCAGGACCAAAGTAAATGGAACAGTATAGCATGTTTGTGGAATAAAGGACTCATAGATGTCCGTCTTCCCCAAATTGGTTTATAGAGTTAATGCAATCTCAGTAAAAATCCTAGCATGCTGCTTTTTTAGAAATGGACAGACTGATTCTCCTAGTCATATGTAAATACAAAGGACCTAGCATTGGCAAAACAATTTTGGGGGGCGGAAGATTGTAGGACTATAGTGCTTGATTTCAAAACTTTCTACATAGCTATAGTAATCAAGACAAAATGGTATTAGCACAGGGGTAGATGTGTAGATCAATGGAACAGAATAGAGTTCACAAGTGAGACTTACATATATATCCAGCTGATTTTTGGTAGAGATGCCAGTGTAATTCACTGGGGAAAGGACATAGTCTTTTTCAAGAACTGTTTATATCTTGGTGGAAGAAAAATTTATATTGATCCTTAACCTCACAGTTCCACAGAAAGTTAATAGTATATGAGTCTCAGACAAAAGACTTATTATTTAAAAAGTATAAAAAATTCCTAAAAATAATCAAAAGTCTTATATAACCTAAATAAACCATATGGTCACATTTATGAATGACTGCTTTGCAAAGGATGATACCTGGATGCCAGTAATCACATGCAGAGATGCCTGTCAACATTATTCATGATGGAAGTGCACATAAAAATCACTGAGGTAAAACTGCACATCCCCTAGATGGTTGTAATTGGTAAGACTTAAATACCAAGTGTTGTCAAAGACATGGAGCAGTTCAACTCATATATTGCTAATAGTAGTAGAAAATAGTGTGACAATTTAAGTTCATGTGAAATTTTGGAAAATGTAAACCTATAATAATAGGAAACAGATGAGTAGCTGTATGGGATGGAGATGTGGAAACATAGGAAGAGGGATTGCTTGTTGAGTCACATAGAAGAGCTTTTAGGGTGATGAAAGTGTTCTTTATTTTATTTTGGTATTGTGTGCATATATATATGTGTGTCAAAACTTCTTTAACTGTATACTTTAAATAGGTGCACTTTATTTTTTAAAAAACATGCTTCAATAAACTTGATTTAAAAAATAAAACCAGGAAACTAAAAGTTCTTATTTTACTTGCTCCACTTAAACCTGTAGGAGTAGGCCCTGCTCCGGGAAGAAATTTGATAGAATGTGTGTTGATTGGCAGTATTTAAGCAGTTTATTTTTTGTGAGAAATATTGTTTAATAAGGAAGAAAAAAGGTAGTTGCTTTTTAAAGGTAGCTGAAAGGGATTTTTGTGTGTGTAGGGTAAAATATAACAAAGGTTACCACTGTAGTTATTTTTTAAGTGTATAATTCAGTGGCATTAAGTGAGTGGCATCCATCTCCAGAAGTTAACCATCTTCCCAAGCTGATCTCTGTACGCGTTAAACATAGTTCCGTGTCTTCCCTCCCCCCACCTCCTGGCAACCACCAGCACCTTCTGTTCCTGTGACACGGACTTCTCTAGGTACCTCGTGTTTGTAGAAGCACACAGTAGTTTCCTTTTTTGGGGACTGATTTATTTCACTTAGCATGTCTTCAAGGTTTACTTATAACATGCATATGTCAGAATTTATTAAAGAGTGAAAAATGTTCCTTTGCATGTATATACCGTATTTATGTTTATCCATTGACACTTGTGTTGCTTTCACGTTTTAACTATTGGGAATAGCTTGCTATGAACGTGATAGTACAGATATCTGTTCAAGTCTCTGCTTTTGATTCTTTTGGGTATATATAGCACCTTGAAGTGGAATTGATTGATCATATGGTAATTTTGTTTAATTTCTTGAGCAGTTGCCAAACCATTTTTCACAGTAGGTGTACCACTTTACATTTTCACTAGCTGTGCGCAAAGGTTCCAGTTTCTCCCCATCACCACCAACCATTGTATTGTTTTTTGATGATAGGTATCCTAATGTGTGTCAGATGGTGTCTTGCAGTTTTGATTTGCAAAGAGGAATTTTCAGTGCTTTAATTCAAACTGGTGATTTCATAGATGAAACTCAGATAATAGGTTAGCAAGAGCCACTAGGTAGAAGATTTTGCAACTTCTTTTGTGAATCATTTCAGGTGTTTTTGCATTTGAGCATTCAGGATTTTTTGTTTGTTTTGGTTTTATAAGGCATAGATAATTTATAAGATTGTAGGTTGTGCTAGTTTCTGGTGCGCTGTAAAGTGATTCAGTTATGCATAAACTTTTTCATTATGGTTTATTACAGAATATTGAATATGGTTCCCTGTGTTATCCAGTAGAAGCTTGTTGTTTACCCATTCTCTATATGTGCAAAGTTGCTTCAATCGTGTTCCACTGTTTGTGACCCCATGGACTGTAGCCCACCAGGCTCCTCTGTCTGTGGGATTCTCCAGGCTAGACTACTGGAGTGGGTTGCCAGGCCCTAGAGATCTTCCTGACCCAGGGTTCAAACCCATGTCTCTTACATCTCCTGCATTGGCTGGCTGTTATCGCTAAGCCACCTGGGAAGCCCCCATTCTCTATATGTCATAGCTTGCATCTACTAGTCCCAAACTCCAGTCTGACTCCTCCTTTCCCCTTCGCCCCTTTGGCAACCACAAACCAGTTCTCTGTGTCAGTGAGTCTGTTTCTGTTTTGTACATAAGTTCATTTGTGTCATATTTTAGATTCCACATATAATTGATATCATAGGTGTTTTTCTCTTTCTGACTTCATTTAGAATGATAATCTCTAGGTCCATCTCTGTAGCTGCAAATGGCATTATTTCACTCTTTTTTTGTGTGGCTGAGTAATATTCTATTGTACACATACACCGCATCCTCTTTATCCATTCGTCTGTCAGTGGGCATTTAGGTGGTTTCCCAGCTTGTTTCCCTGTCTTGGCTATTGTGAATAGTGCTCCTATGAAATTTGGGATGCATGTATCTTTTCAGACTGTTTTTCTGGATATATGGGCATTCAGGGTTTTGTCTTAAGTTTTGAAAAAGTAATTGAAGTTTCAGACCATGATTTTTTAAATCATTGTAACTGGGCTCAAACAAATCTTTTTTCGTCAAAATAGGAACCATTACAATTAGTACATTTTGCCAATGAGAAATAAGTTTGTTTATTCCTATAGTGTAAAAATCCATGTTTCGGAATTCGACGGAATTCTTGGAAAGCATTTTCTGCTTCCTTTTGGTTCTGAAAATGTTTTCCCTACGAAAAGTTGTTGAGCTGCTTGAAGAAGTGGTAGTTAGTTGGTAAGAGGTCGGGTGAATATGGTGGATGAAGCAAAACAAAACTTCGCTGCCCAGTTCAGCTTTTGAAGCGTTGGTTGTGCAACATGCTCTCAGGTATGATCATGGAGAAGAATTGGGCCCAATTCTGTTGACCAGTGCTGGCTGCAGTTGTTGCAGGTTTTGGTGCATCTCATCAGTTTGCTGGGCATGCTTCTCAGATGTAATGGTTTTGCCAAGATTCAGAAAGCTGTAGTGGTCAGACAGGCAGCAGACCACCAAACAGTGACCATGACGTTTTTTGGTACCAGTTTGGCTTTGGGAAGTGCTTTGGAGCTTCTTCTTGGGTTGGTGATCGCTGGTTGTCAGATAAAATCCACTTTTTGTTGCATGTCACAATCCAGTTGAGAAGTGGTTCATTGTTGTGTAGAATAAGAAAAGATGACACTTGAAAACTGGTTTTTCTCATCTGCAGTCAGCTCATAGACACCCACTTACTGAACCTTTTCACCTTACCAGTTTGCTTCAAATGTAGAATGATCGACATTGAGTAATTGTAAGAGGATCAGCTTCGATGATGGCTTGCAGTTCAGTTCAGTTGCTCAGTCGTGTCTGACTCTTTGCAACCCCATGAATCACAGCACCCCAGGCCTCCCTGTCCATCACCAACTCTTGGAGTCCATCCAAACCCTTGTCCATTGTGTCAGTGATGCCATCCAACCATCTCATCCTCTGTCCTCCCCTTCTCCTCCTGCCCTCAATCTTTCCCAGCATCAGGGCTTTTCAAATGAGTTAGCTCTTCACATTAGGTGGCCAAAGTATTGGAGTTTCAGCTTCAACATCAGTCCTTCCAGTGAACACCCAGGACTGATCTCCTTTAGGATGGACTGGTTGAATCTCCTTGCAGTCCCAGGGACTCTCAAAAGTCGTCTCCAACACCACAGTTCAAAAGCATCAATTCTTCGGTGCTCAGCTTTCTTCACAGTCCAACTCTCACATCCATACATGACCACTGGAAAATCCATAGCCTTACTAAGACGGACCTTTGTTGGCAAAGTAATGTCTCTGCTTTTTAACATGCTGTCTAGGCTTGCAGTTGGTTGTTGTCAACTCCAGTGGCCAGCCGCTATGCTCCTCCCTGTCAAGGCTCTTGTCTCCTTTGCAAGACTTCTTGAACCATCACTGCACTATATGTTAGCAGTTCTTGGGCCGACTGCATTGTTGATGTTGCAAGTTATCTCTGCTGCTTTATGACCCATTTTGAACTTGAATAAAAAAGTCACTTGAATTTGCTTTTTGTCTAGCATCATTTCTGTAGTCTAAAATAAATGTAAAATAAACAACAAGTAATAAATCATTGGTAAAAAAATATAAAGAGAAATGCACATTAAAATGATGTATAACATAACCACATTTGTTTAAGAATGTATTCCAGTATCAAATGGCAAAGTTTATCAGTGCAAAACCACAATTACATTTGCACCAACCTAATAAATACATAGTGGATAGGGTTAGGCTTATGAACAGTTGTTTTCTCTTTTGTTGATCTATTTGTGATAAATTACAGCCAGTCATATATTGTGTGGAAGGACAGATACATATATTTGTTTTTGTAGTTTTATTAAAATGTTCAAGAAATCAGTGTAGTGTTTGGACAGTAAGTGGTTTCTCAGATTAATACAAATACACACACACGCAAAACAAACTAAACACTGAAGCCTATCATTTCCACGAACAGTGATTTAAACTGCTGTCCATTGAATCTGAGTATTTTTCTTCCTGCTTCACTTTCAACTTTAGTAACAGCTGGGTGTAGAACTTTTTCTTGCTTTGCTTATTTTGAGACCTGCTAGCCTGAACCATCAGAGAAGGCAGTGTCACCCCACTCCAGTACTCTTGCCTGGAGAATCCCATGGATGAAGGAGCCCGGTGGGCTGCAGTCCATGGGGTCATGAAGAGTCGGACACGACTGAGCGACTTCCCTTTCACTTTTCACTTTCATGCACTGGAGAAGGAAATGGCAACCCACTCCAGTGTTCTTGCCTGGAGAATCCCAGGGACAGGGGAGCCTGGTGGGCTGCCGTCTAAGGGGTCGCACAGAGTCAGACACGACTGAAGTGACTTAGCAGCAGCAGCAGCCTGAACCATAGTTACGAAATTGTTTTAATTTTTAGTGCTTAATTTCTGTATTTTACATTTTACATGGTTCTTGGCAAGTTTGCGCCAGGTCTGGTAGGCTTATTAGCTGAAATGCAGTGACCACTTGAAAAAGATAACGTGAAAGAATGCCACAGTATGCCTGTATGTGAAGTGAGATACACTGCCTAGATTAGGGTCTGGGGAAGCCTGATGTTCTACCCTGTACTTGGCACGATTTGTGCATTATCTTCCCTCTACCCCCATTCTAACCCATGTTTATTGAGTGCTTGCTCTGTGTCTGATGTGGTACCTGGCACTGTTGATATAGAAATGAGTTTCTATACTTTAAGGAATTTTTAGCCTAAAAAAGATGTGCTGTATGTACATATGTGTGTGTGCTCTAAGTCACTTCAGTTGTATATGACTCTGCGACCCTAGGAACTGTAGCCTGCCAAACTCCTCTGTCCATGGGATTCTTCAGGCAGCAATACTGGAGGGGGCTGACATGCCCTCCTCCAGGGGATCTTCCCGACCCAGGGATCGAACCTGAGTCTCTTATGTCTCCTGAATTGGTAAGTAGTTCTTTACCATTGGTGCCACTTGGGAAGCCCCAGAAATACTATAGAGAGATCTTGCAGAGAGAGAGATGAATTCTTGAGTATTGTAAAAGGATCAGAGAAGGATTCCTTTAGATAACATCTGAGCTAACATTTGAAGGTGGAATATGAGTTTGTCAGTAGAAAGGTAGCTGTTATAGGCAAGGAGATCAGCATGTAGGACAGGCACAGATGCATGAAAGAACAAGGTGTATTTAAGAAGGTATATGCTGATAATCCATGTGGGCTACCACAATTGATAGATGAAAGCTGCACTTCCCCTCATTGTCAAATTCCAGTTTCAGTTCAGTCGCTCAGTATCTGACTCTTTGCAACCCCATGAACTGCAACATGCCAGACCTCCCTGTCCATCACCAAATCCTGGAGCCCACCCAAACCGATGTCCATTGAGTCAGTGATGCCATCCAGCCATCTCATCCTCTGTTGTCCCCTTCTCCTCCTGCCCCCAATCCCTCCCAGCATCAGAGTCTTTTCCAGTGAGTCAGCTCTTCGCATCAGGTGGCCAAAGTATTGGAGTTTCAGCTTCAGCATCAGTCCTTCCAATGAACACCCAGGACTGATCTCCTTTAGGATGGACTGGTTCTATCTCCTTGCAGTCCAAGAAACTCTCAAAAGTCTTCTCCACACCACAGTTCAAAAGCATCAATTCTTTGGCACTCAGCTTTTTTTATACTCCAACTC
>SJYW01028187.1:0-37053 GCA_006410735.1 Raphicerus campestris | reverse complement strand
TTGTTCCATGTCAAATTCTAACTGTTGCTTCCTGACCTGCATACAGATTTCTCAAGAAGCAGGTCGGGTGGTCTGGTATTCCCATCTCTTTCAGAATTTTCCACAGTTTATTGTGATCCACACAGTCAAAGGCTTTGGCATAGTCAAGAAAGCAGAAATAGATGTTTTTCTGGAACTCTCTTGCTTTTTCCATGATCCAGTGGATGTTGGCAATTTGATGTTTGGTTCCTCTGCCTTTTCTAAAAGCAGCTTGAACATCTGGAAGTTCATGGTTCACGTATTGCTGAAGCCTGGCTTGGAGAATTTTGAGCATTACTTTACTAGCGTGTGAGATGAGTTTGTGTCGTACTTTGAGCCTTCTTTGACATTGCCTTTCTTTGGGATTGGAATGTTGTCATTCCGTTATCATTGTCAAACATTGCCTGGAAAAGCAACCTGGGAAGACTAATTAAATAATAGAGGCCAAGATTAAACTTGATTCTGGTCCTGACTGTCAAATTCTTGGTTGAACAGACTTTTATTTTTCTGAGCTTGGATCTCCTTATTCGTATATGTGGAAAGTGTGTAATATTTGCTTTTCAAGATACTTTTCAAAGAAAATTAGAGGGCCTGGAGTACAGTAGGTCATCAACATGTATTTTTGAAAGAGTGGTCTGACAGTTTGTATCAAAAAGTAAGAGAGAATGAATAGTTAAATAGAATAAACAGTAAAAGATACATGTATAGACCATTGCTGCCCAGGGTACACTTACTGTATAAAGTGTGATCAAGAAAGTTGTTTTATGAAATGTTTCACTTACTTGTTTAGTTTTCCTGAGGTCCCAGGTTGCAGAAACTACAAATAAGGTTCTGGCGACTTCCCTGGGGTCCAGTGGTTGAGAATCCTCCTTGCAGTGCGTTGGACGTGGGTTGGATCCCTTGTGAGGAACTGAGATGGCACACGATGGGGCGGCTAAGCCTGCACCACAACTAGAGAGCCCTTGTGCCGCAGTGGAGCCTGTGCCCTGCAATGAGAAGACACTGGCGCAGCCCAGTAGATACATAGTTTAAAGAATTCTACAGGCATTGCAAGTTATGACTGCAGGGAAAAGCAAGGAAGCTGGAAGGGAAAAGACCTTAAAATAGCAAACTAAAAAGTAAAATTAAGGGAAAAAAGTAAAAGAAAGATTCTCTTACCCTTGAATGTCATGTGCTGTAGTAATGATCACATATGTTCAAATAAGATTTAGTATATGTACATTTTAAATGTCTTTAGATGGTCATTTTCCTGTTTTTATTTGGCCTGTGACATATTTCTTTGACTTGGCTTCTTCAGATTGTGATTTTTTAAAATCTTTAATGATTAATTATAAATGGACTTCCCTTTTCTTACGTAAACATTTACTTTTCCCGGTCGAAAATTCGAGTTTCCTCACTCTACTGTCCCATTGTTGTATCTGCCGAATGTTTTCTTTTGAAGCGCAAGATTGTGAAAGTCCATTTTTAATGTTACAGAATTGCTGTAATACACTGTTAATATTTGTTTCTTTACCTTTAGGGGTCCTATTGGGCAATAGACACCAATCCGAAGGAAGATGCGCTGCCTACTCGGCCAAAGAAGAGAGCACGATCTGTAGAACGGGTAAAAAGCTCTTTATCAGTAGTTTAGTATGATGGGGTTATTATTTTCAGAATATAGATCTTAAAAACTCATTTCTGTATAATACTGTAATTTCCAGTATTACATTAAGTATAACTGTAATGAAGGTAATATTTTACTTGGGTGACATTTTCTGTCTTTTCAAAACACTTTAAGACTTATTTGATCCTGACAGCTCTTGAGTGAGGTGGGCAGTTTAGCAATCAGGTGCAAAGGTTTTTTTTTGTTTATTTGTAATTAGGGCACAGTTATCTAACTGAAGGTTAAATGCACGGCTCTTAATTTGCTACTCTTCCCTCTCTGCATCACTGAGGACTGGTTTTATGTAACAAAACCATTCCCTTTCACTGCAGATAATCAGTCTGATTATATTGAATTTTCCTGATTATCCTCAAAATGCTTTTCCTGGTTCCAACTATGTAATAATTATTTTGTACACAAATCTGTAAGGACCTCAAGCTGGGCTTAAATTGGGATTGGATGAGCCATGAGGTAGGGCAGCAATGGGATTTAGTCAGGCAAATTTATGGTGCCAGCAGAGGGAATTCAAGTACTTCAGTTACCAAGCTTTGCAAAATTAAAAGTGAACTCTCAGGGCAGAACCCTTTTTGGTTTTTTATAAGCCAAAATTTAAAAAGGTTTATATTGATGGGATAGTCTTCTGGTAATAGAGTTTTAAGGCTGAGACAATGAGCTCTGTACATAATGGTTTGAGAGGGAATGACCTTCAGTTATTGCTGTCCAGCTTTTTGTTTTTTAAAACATGCAACTTTATTTTTGGTATCCTTTAAAAAATTTGTATTCTATTTTTAAGTTTATTTTTTGTTAAAGGATAATACGAACTTTAATTGTGTGAAAATGTGGAGAACACAGTGGTTAGCATCTACTGCCAGAATTTGAAGGAAGGGGAGAGGAGTCCATGTCATTTAACCCAGAGTATTAGCACCGATGATTTTATCTTGAGGCTGAAGAATTGTGGTCTCTACGATTTGCTCTCTCCTTCTGAATTTCTTGGAACTTGAATATTTTTGGAAATTTGAATTGGTAGTTGGGTTGACAACTGGGCATTCTGTTTGGATATGAAGCCTGGCTTTTATTCTTTTGCCTTGTTTCATAATTCTTAGAGCAATAATTCTTTATTTCTAAGAGCACTTTTTTTTCTGAAGAACATATNCAATGCATGAAAATGAAAAGTGAAAGTGAAGTCGCTCAGTCCTGTCTGACTCCTAGCGACCCCGTGGACTGCAGCCTACCAGACTCTTCCATCCATGGGATTTTCCAGGCAAGAGTTGCCATTGCCTTCTCCATGAGTGAAATACTACTCAGTTGTAAAAAAGAAGGAAATAATGCCATTTGCAGCAACATGGGTGGACCTAGAAGTTATCATGGCAAGTGAAGTAAGTCAGAAAGTTCTAGACAAGTATCCTATGATATTACTTAGATGTGGAGTCTAAGATATGGCATAAATGAACATATTTGAAACAAACTGACAGATGTGAAAAACAAAGTTATGGTTATCAAAGTGAAAAGAGAGTGGGGAAGGGATAAAACAAGAGTTTGGGGTTAGCAGATATACACTACTATGTATAAAATAAACAACAAGATCTTACTGTAAAGCTCAGGGAACTATATTCAATACCCAATAGTATAGTGGAAAAGAATGTGGAAAAGCATATGTGTGTATGTATAAATCACTTTGCTGCACACCAGAAACTAATACAACATTGAAAATTAAATAACTTCGACTTTTAAACAGTGCTGAAGATTGTCAGACTGGATGGAAATACAAAAATCAAACTATGTTCTGGTTATAAAAGATAAAAAAAAGATTGTGAAAGAAAGAAGGCACGTCACTAAAAACAAAGATTTATTTTTAGAAAAGGACCATTTCAGTAATTAACTGTAAGTGAAATGAGTAAGTGAAAGTCACTCAGTCGTGTCCGACTCTTTACGACCCCATGGACTACACAGTCCATGGAATTTTCCAGGCCAGAACAGTGGAGTGGATAGCCTTTCCCTTCTGTAACACTGCTAATTTCGCATATGCTTAGTAACAGCCTCAAAACCTGGCAGGACTAAAAGAAGAAATGGACAGATCTTTGACCAGTGAGGTAGGTTTTAACATGTCTCTGCTGCTGCTGCTTAGTTGCTTCTGCTGCTGCTGCTAAGTTGCTTCAGTCGTGTCCGACTCAGTGCGACCCNCCTGGCAGGACTAAAAGAAGAAATGGACAGATCTTTGACCAGTGAGGTAGGTTTTAACATGTCTCTGCTGCTGCTGCTTAGTTGCTGCTGCTGCTGCTGCTAAGTTGCTTCAGTCATGTCCAACTCAGTGCGACCCCATAGATGGCAGCCCACCAGGCTCTCCCGTCCCCGGGATTCTCCAGGCAAGAACACTGGAGTGGGTTGCCATTTCCTTCAATGCATGAAAGTGAAAAGTGAAAGTGAAGTCGCTCAGTCCTGTCCGACCCCATGGACTGCAGCCTACCAGGCTCCTCCTTCCATGGCATTTTCCAGGCAAGAGTATTGGAGTGGGTTGCCATTTCCTTCTCCATAACATGTCTCTAGAAATCATAAAACAGCAGATCAATACCAAAACACAAAAATCAGACAAATCCTATTCAAGATATTTAAAGGAATTGAACTACAAAATTAGGAAATTTGACTTAACTGATATGTAGAATGTCTTATCGAACATTTGTAGAATAGACTTTTTTTTTAATGTATGCATGGAATAATTAATAGAATTGATCATATTATACTGACTTGTGCTAGATCATTAAAGTGATTCTCAGCAAATTTCAGAAACCAGCAACATACGGTGAGTATTTTCAAATGCAGTGGAGTTAAAAGTAGAAATAGCAAGGACGTAATGAGAAAATCACCCAAAGTTTGCAGAATAAGCAATATAGTTACACAACCCGTGGATCAAGGAAGAGTCATAACAGAAATTAGAAAATAGTTGGATTGATGAAAAACAGAAATATGAAATATCAAAGCCTGTAGAATACAAAATATTAGCCTCAATCACCAATGGCACCCCACTCCAGTACTCTTGCCTGGAAAATCCCATGGACGGAGGAGCCTGGTGGGCTGCAGTCCATGGGGTCGCTGAGGGTCGGACACGACTGAGAGACCTCACTTTCACTTTTCACTTTCCTGCATTGGAGAAGGAAATGGCAACCCACTCCAGTGTTCTTGCCTGGAGAATCCCGGGGACGGGGGAGCCTGCTAGACTGCCATCTTTGGGGTCACAGAGTTGGACACGACTGAAGTGACTTAGCAGCAGCAGCAGCCTCAATCGCATGTAGTAGAATACAACAAAGATGGAATATTAATAGTTTAAGCATCTAGAAAAAGAGCAAAATAAATTCTAAGAAGGAGGACATAAAAATAGATCAGTGAAATAGAAAGCACGTGTACTGAAGCCTGAGTCAACAAACAGAAATTCAGTTCTTTATAAAAGGTTAATAAAGTAGATAATTGTTTCTAGCCAAGGTGGAAGAGCAGGGTCTAGACTTAGTTCGTTACTTCAGACAGCTGAAAAAATAGACAATGTATATGAAACAATGGTTTTCAGGAGATTGGGGCATAGGGACAGNAATTCAGTTCTTTATAAAAGGTTAATAAAGTAGATAATTGTTTCTAGCCAAGGTGGAAGAGCAGGGTCTAGACTTAGTTCGTTACTTCAGACAGCTGAAAAAATAGACAATGTATATGAAACAATGGTTTTCAAGAGATTGGGGCATAAGGACAGTTATCCCCTGAGAAATGATGAACAAAATGAGTCCTGTGGTGTACTCGATTACTGCCTGGAGAAAGTTTGCAGGACACACGGGTCTCCCTGAGTTGAGGGGGTAGAGTCAGGAGAACTTGGTGGCTGGAGTTCACAGGGCAGCATGTCAGAGAGGAGAGAGCTGCACAGAGAAGGAATTACAGAGTTAGAGGGTTCCTCTTGAGTCTTCCGGACGTAGCCTGCCAGGCTCCACAGTCCATGGAAATTTTCCAGGCAAGAGTACTGGAGTGGGTTGCCATTGCCTTCTCCAGGGGATCTTCCCGACCCAGGGATTAAACTTGGGTCTCTTCAGGTCTCCCGCATTGCAGGTCTCCCGCTTTACTATCTGAGCCACCAGGGAAGCCCTGTCAACTGGGTATCTGAAGGTAATTATTGAGACTGAGGAAAGAACCACCTGAAAGTATTGGTGTTGGCAGTCATTGAGATTCATAGAGCCAGAAGTAATTACTGTTCCCACCACAGTGAGATGCTTTGTAATTCAGTCTTTTGCCCCTCGTAGTGGAACAAAACTGGCCCTAGTTTAAAATACTGATCTGGTCCTACTTACACACTTGAAAAGAAAAACCCAGAAGGCTCAAAATGTTTTAAAGTAATAAACTTTTTCAAATTAATTTTTTTTTCCAAATACAATTCTAAGCCCATAAATTCACCCTTTTACGGTCAGTGGTTTTTGGTATATCCATAAGGTTGTACAACCATTAATTACCATCTAGTTCCAGAACATTTTCATTACTCCCAAAAGAAAATTGCATACCCCTTATCATTCATTTCCCATCTCCTCCATCCCCTGATAACCATTAATATATTTTCTAAAACTGGACCTTTCATGTAAATGGAATTTCAGAATACGTGGCCTTTTATGTCCAACTTCTTTCACTAAATACATTTTTAGAGTTCATCCATGATATAGCATGTAACCATATTTCATTCCTGTTGTCAGATAATTTAACTGTGTCCCAGAATAAAGCCCAAGAACATTAATAGGAATATAAAAATATAGACTTAATAATGTAAATTCACAGTAGTCCAGCATTCAGTAAAGAGTTACCAGCCCGTCAAAGAAGCAGTAAAAAACAGTCCATAATGAGAATTATCAGTCAGTCAGAACTGACCCAGAAATGACACACATGGTAGAACTAGTAGAAGAGAATGTTAGAACAGTTATCGTGAGCCAAGATACGGAGTAACCTGTGTCCATCAACAGATGAATGGATAAAGAAAAGGTGGTAGGCAATTTATAATGGAATAATGCTCAGCCATGAGATGGAAATCCTGCTATTGGTGACAAAATGGGTGGACCTTGAAGGCTTATGCTTAGTGAAATAAGTCGGGTAGAGAAAGACAAATAACTATATGATGATACTACTTATATGTGGAGTCTTGAAAGGCCAAACTCAGAAAAACAGAATAGAATGGTAGTTACTCTGGGCCTAGTGGGTGGAAAGAAATAGGGATATGGTAACAGGGAGGTTTTTTTGTTATAAGATGATTAAGTTTTAGAAATCTAATATATAGCTTTGTGATTACATGCAGGATAATACAGCACTGTTATATACAGAAAAGTTTCTGGGAAATTAGATCTTAAATGTTCTTGCCATTAAAAGGAATGATGATCCTGTGAGGTGATGGAGGTGTTAGCTCATGTTGTGATGGTAGTAATTTTGGAATATATATCAACTACACCTTAAACTTACACAGTGTCATATATATGTCAGTTATATCTCAATAAAGCCCAAGGCTAGGAATTAGGGGGAACTGTTATTATAAGTATATTTTATGGAAGTTCAGGTTGAATATGTGTATAGACACATGGAAGACATTTTAAAAACCCAAATCAAAATCTTTAGGGATAAAGTTTATGTTTAGGGATAAAAATTATGTTTGAGTTGAAAAATAAGCTAGATGGGAGAGTATTAACTGAAGTTGTGACCCGGAGTAAATCTGTTTAAGAGATAACTGTGTAAAGCAAAAATTCCAAAAACAAATTGTGGATTTGTAACACGTAAAAGTAAAACACATGACAGTCATAATGTTCAGGCAAGGAGAGGAGAGGAGAAATTAGTTATGAAAAGAGAAAAAGTTTAAAATTTGGGAAGTCACAAGTAAAGCTGTCACTCACAGATGACATGATTGTTCATACGGAAAACTCAAAAGAATCTATAGATAAACTCTTAGAATTAAAAAATGAATTTACAAAGGTGTCAATATTAGATCCGTATTGGATTTTGGAAGTCATTCATATTTCTTTGTATTAGCCATAGACAGAAAACAAAATTTAGAAGATAATGCTTACATTAGCACTCAAAAACATCAAGTATAGAGATACCTTGTTTTATTGTGCTTTGCTGTATTACCCCACCCAGACACTGCACTTTTTACAAATTGAAGTTTTCTGGCAACACTGTGTTATCAGCTGATGGTTAGGTTTTTTTTTTTTTAAGCTAATTAAGTACTTTTAAATTAAGGTATGTACATTGTTCCTTTAGAAATAATGCTGTTAACACACTTCATAGAATTAGTACAGTGTAAACATGACTTTTTTATGTACTAGGAAGCCAAAAAAATTGTGTGACTCACTTTATTTTGATATTTTCTTTATTGCAGTGGTCTGAAACCAAGCCCACAATATCTCAGATAGCTAGGATTGAATGCAAGATTAATTCTACACAAAAAAACTATAAAGAATTCCTAAGAGAATAAAGGGTATGAATTAGTAGATATGTAGTTTTTGTAAAGAAGATTATTGTAAAGAAGTCAGTAGATTTAATATCCCAGTCAAAATTCCACAATGCTTTTTTTAGGAAAAGGAAGTTAGTAGAAAATGAACAGCTAGTTTCGAAATATAAATGAGACTCCAGATGGGAAACAGTAATTGAAGAAAATATTGAAGATAAAGGTAAAAGTTAGAGGATTTATACTTCCAGATATCAAGAGTAAAGCTTTAATAATTGAAAGTGTAATATTGGCTAAGAACAGACAGACAGACTTTGTGGAACAAAGTTCAGTGATGTCTTTCAACAAATGATGCTGAATTAGTAGTAAAGTGAGATTTTTTTTTGTTCACAAAAATCAATTTCAGATGGATCAGAGACCTTAATATAAAGTTCTCAATTATGTGAAAAACCCAAATTTTAAAAAATGGAATGAAGGAAATAATAAAGATTAAGAGCTGATACTAATGCAGTATGAAACAAAGCTTATGTAATCCTTTAACTAAATTTGCTGCAAAAGGATAGAAAAGGATATACACATTGTATGAAACTCATCATTAATGGTAGCTATCTGTATAAAGGTTACCTGTAACAGGAGATAATGTGGATAAATAATGACTGGCTGGTGAATGATGATTGGAGGAGTTTATGGCAGGTCTTTTGGTGGGCCAGTATGCTCTATGTCAGTGGTTCTGTGATCTGTGGACACCTGACTAACCAGATCTCTTGGTGGGATTCCATGATCATACTAAACTATTATTTGCCTTTTTCTTTGTTTTTGTGTTTTCATGGATGTAGCAGAAGCAATACAGGTAAACGTTAGCGCAAGTCAAGGCAGTACTGACTGCTAGTACTCACTGTATTCTTCACAGCCACACACCCTTCAGATTGTGGGGGGGGCATAACGTTTTACCTTAGAATATCTTTGGTGATGCAGGAAAAATAATTTTACTAAATTGTGACCTTTGAATACGTATCTTTTTAAGAGTGTGCAGAAATGAGAAGTGTTCATGAAACACAGTGTGGTGGCACTCAGGGAAGAGTGTTTGTGTTGAACTAGCTGCTCTCTTCATGGAGGTGTGATTTTACTTGAAAGCCAACTGGCACTATTATTCAGATTTGAGTACTTGCAGATATTTCGAAAATGAATAAGCCTCTCACTTCACGGAAAAGAATTAACAGTATCTCTTGCCAATGGTAAAATTTGAGCTTTTAAGCAAAACACGTAAATTTGGAAATATCCACTGCAGTGAGTCTGATAGCTTCATAGTCTTTTCCAGTGAGATTATTGGTGATGTTAAGAAGTGTGATGTTTTGATTTTGTGTAAGGAAATACGTCAGTATTTGAAAGATCTGCAAAGCTTTGTGAACAGTATTTTCAAATGATCAATGTATAGTGTTATAAAATCACAAATGATGCATTCAGAATACAAAATGGAAAGTGGATTATAATGCAGAAGAGTTTGATAATTTATTCATGTGGTTTCAGATTCTCTATTGCAACAAATCTTTTAAAAATTGCCACTTGTCATATTTTTGTGTCATATCAAAAAAGACTACAGTTATCTGAAAAAGCTCTTAAAATATTCTTCCCTTTTCCATGTGTGTGTGTGTGTGATGCCGGGTTTTCTTCCTGTCCTTCCACCTGAAAAACATATTGCAACAAATGGAACATAGACGCAAATATGAGAATCTAGCTGTTTTCCCCTTAAGCCAGGGTTTGAGATTTACAAAAATATGAAACAGTGACACCTTTCTAATTTTACTTATTTATTGAGAGGANTTTCTAGTTTCCAATATTATAAACACCATGATGCCTAAATTCTGGTTTTTGTATTCTTTTTTTGATGCCTAAGATTTTGAAAGAAGGAAAGAGCAATTTTGCTTAAAGCTTGAGTAAAAATAAGCTTATGCATTATAGAAATATTTAACAGTAAAAATCTATTATAATCCCCTTATTAAATGTTGATGAACTAATTATACCATTTAGAAAGCTGAATTTATGTGCCTCTAGATGGGATATATCCTTCAGTTTGAAAATATTTTGTGGTGAACATGGAATTAGTACAGAGCACAGATCTGGGGGTCTGTCTCTTATACACATCTTATTGTATTACATGAGTATGATTCCATGAATATGCTCATTTTTTAATTAACAAACTATAATTTGTACATTTACTCTATGTTAGATTTTAGTAATAGTGTTGTCCTTAGTTGTGAGGATTTGTCTAAGATGATGGGGAGTATTTCTGGCTTGAGTAATAGGTAACAGCATGGACAGGAGAGAATGAGCAGCCAACAGAATGACTACAGATAGGATGGTTGTGATTTGTTGATATTTTATTGTTTAAGAGCCTGTAAGGTTGATTTCTTAAAAAAATGAAATTTATACTGTAAATACCAGGAAAATCTTTGCCGTAGTTTTATTTCCTCTCATTTTCCCTTACTCACTTTCATTAGTTCATAGACACATAATTATTCCTAGCTGATGTGAAGGTGAGACAGTTTGGTTTTACCTGAAGTATAGAGGCATATAGGTCTTGCTTCCCTGGTAGCTCAGCTGGTAAGAAATCCACCTGCAATGCAGCAGACCCCAGTTCAATCTCTAGGTCGGGAAGATCCCCCGGAGAAAGGATAGGCTACCCACGTAAGTTTTCTTGGGCTTCCCTGGTGGCTCATAAGGTAAAGAATCCACCTGCATTGTGAGAGACCTGGGTTCAGTCCGTCCTGCCCGAGAGCGACCGCCCAATAAAGGTTTCCATCGATGGTCCTTAGAGGTGGCTTTTTCTTCCCGCGGCGTTTCTTACAAGTCCCTGGGTTGGAAAGATCCAGTGGAGAAGGAAACAGCTACCCATTCCAGTATTCTTTTTGTTTTTTTTTTTTTTATTCTTGCCTGAAGAATTCCAGGGACAGAGGAACCTGGCAGGCTACAATCTATGGGGTCACAAAGAGTCGGACGTGACTGAATGACCTTCACTTTCAGCTTTTGACAGATGAGCATTGGGCTTGACCCCATTTTTAGTACAGACTGAAGAGTGGTGATAAATCAATTGGTCATTAAATTCAGCAAGTATTATGATTTGTATACTGAGTAGAAAGCATTACACTGCTTATGATTATTCTGGGGGGAACTCAAGTTGCTAACAGTCTACTGTTGGAGAAACATTTGGGGACTTCCCTGGTGGTCCAGTGGCTAAGACTCTGAACTCCCAATACCGGGGGCCCAGATTTGGTCCGTGATCAGGGAACTAGGTACCACATGCCATGTTAAAGATTGAAGATCCTACATAACTGCAGCTAAGACCCTGTGTAGCCAAATAAATATATATATTTCATTTAATAAGAATTAATTAGACCATAAAATCAAATGAGGGCTTCCTAGGTGGCACTGGAGTTACTGCCTGCCAGTGCAGGAGTAATTGTTCCCACGAAAGTAGGAGCAGAGAAAAGGAAAGTAGTAGCTGATGAATAGAACTTTAAAGGATAGTTGGGCTAATTTCCTCTTTTAAAGATATCTTTTTGTTCTTGTTTCTAATTAAAAATGATAATGCATATTATATACAGACTTAAGCATTGTAAAAATATATACCGTCAGTGATGAAAGTCTTAAGGGATACCCAGCTGCCTACCAGTTAACCATCGGTAACAGTTTGATACATAGTTCTTTCATGTCTAATGTACATGTTAGCATATTATTTTAAAATCAGATCACATATTTATTGATTGTGCAAATATGTTGGATGGTTAAGTTTCTAGTTTCCAATATTATAAACACCATGATGCCTAAATTCTGGTTTTTGTATTCTTTTTTTGATGCCTAAGATTTTGAAAGAAGGAAAGAGCAATTTTGCTTAAAGCTTGAGTAAAAATAAGCTTATGCATTATAGAAATATTTAACAGTAAAAATCTATTATAATCCCCTTATTAAATGTTGATGAACTAATTATACCATTTAGAAAGCTGAATTTATGTGCCTCTAGATGGGATATATCCTTCAGTTTGAAAATATTTTGTGGTGAACATGGAATTAGTACAGAGCACAGATCTGGGGGTAGGTAAACACCAAAGGAAAGACCAGTAATATTTTGCCTTCCTTCCATAGTCCCAGTTAGTTGTATTTTTGTAGAGTTGTTTAAGATGTAATTTTTATAGTGGGAAATGCTCATTCAAATGTTGCTGTTCTTTTCATTGTAGGTAACATTGTACAACACTGATCAGGATGGTAGTGATAGCCCACGCAGTAGCCTTAACAACAGTCTCTCAGATCAGAGTTTGGCATCCGTTAATTTGAACAGTGTTGGCAGTGTGCATAGTTACACACCGGTAAGTCTTAGTGAAGTTAACTCCTTTGTTGAGTACTCATTTAGTGCTTAAAACTGAACAAAATGTAATTGATAATGCAAATAAAAAGTGAATATGTATATTTCTCATTGGTCAGTTAATGATCATTAACTTAGATAAGTAAAACATTTTTATTATACTTTAGCAGGTTAGATACAAACATATTGTACTGTGTTATATATTTTGGTCTACTTAATCTGTTACATGTCCCAAGTGAAAAACAATTGGAATAGGAAAAGAATTTTCACTTTACTTTTCTAAAGCTGTGTTTGATGGTATTTTATAGCCCTTGGTTAAAAGAGCTTAGAGGATATGTATATCACTTTGTTTCCCAGAAGCGGATTTGAGAACAGCATTCTACAAACCCCAAAAGTTAGGATGACCTGGTACCCAGTTGCTTACCAGTCTTGTATTTTTAGATTGGGTCTAGAAAACTAAGGTATGCTATAAAAGGACCTGTGTGAGTCTTGCTTCTATGCTACCCCTTGTTATTTGATACTTCTTTTCAAGTCATCTTGCAACTATCTTCCCCAGTAGACAGAAGGGGACCCAGGAGAATCACACACCAGCCACACTGTTCATGGTACAAATTTGATCTCATCAAATCACTCTGTTCCAAGATGAGTAAATAGATAATAGCCTACACAGGGAAAAGGTAAAAGGGACAGAGGGGACCCGAATTTTAAAAATAACAAGAGGGAAACGAAAACTTTTACAATTCACATTGAATGTAGGAAAAAAGATGACTGAAAACCATTGACAGTGCTCTGGGGGAAAAATATTTTCCAAGAACGCAGGAAAAAAAACAGATAAAAGAATAACAATTTTGTAAAAGGATACAATAGGTATGGAGAACTGCAAATTATAGGTGTCTCCAAATAGTTGGTACAGAGCAGTTTTCAAAAGAAATAAAGAATAAAAGGGTTAATGAGCTCTAAGAAAAGAAAATGGAAAAAACTATCTAGACACATCATGACAAATTTTTAAATTTCAGAAGTAATCATAGATACTCTAGCAAAAGAAATAAGGTGTATTCAGAGAAACACAAATCATACTTTTCTTCCATAATACTAAATGCCAGAAGATAATGGGACACTTTTATACAGAGTGTTGAGGGAATAGATTTGGAATTAGAAATATTATGCCCACCAAATTTTCATTCAGTTGTGAAGTCAAAAAAAGACATTAATTCTTTAATACAGAGTTTGGAACGCATCCTACCCTTGTTTTCCTGCACCCTTCCTGAAAAAAATTACATATTTAGCTGATTGAGTGATGAATTAAATCACTCCGTAATGATGAAGTCATGATAGAAAAGGACTATTGATTGGGAGCATTGAAGCAAACTCAGCAAAGATTTAATAATTTTAAGTTGTTTTAAAATAATTAGAGTAGAAAATTGTGAAATGAAATCAAAGAACACAGAATTCGGTATTACAGAATATAAGAAGAAAAAGAAGCCTTTATAGAAACAGGTGACAGAAGTGGGAGCAGACATGTCTGTTATTCCAGTACATGTAAGAGGATTAAACTCCCCTGTTAAAAACTAGACACTATAGACTACTTTTTTTTCTCCTTCANTCCTTGTGAGTATCATTTTGAAAGGCTCCATAAACTTATGGCCACTGAAAGTGAAAGTTACTCAGTCGTATCTGACTCTTTGCAACCTCATGGACAGTATTTTGCCTACCAGGCTCCTCTGTCCATGGGATTCTCCAGGCAGGAACACTGGAGTGGGTTGCCATTCCATTCTCCAGGGGATCTTCCTGACCTAGGGATCAAACCCAGGTCTCCTGCATTGCAGGCAGATTCTTTACCATCTGAGCCACCAGGGAAGGCCACTTATAGTCACTGCTCATGTCTTATTTAATTTTGCAAAACACTAAAACATATGGTAGTTTGTCACTGCTTGATATAATCTTTAAGAGAGATTGCTGATCATGTTTCATTAATTTTATTTCTAGTTGTGCTATTTTCAGAGATAATTCTTACTTTAGTGTTCATGGTACTCTTTTTCCCTTTCAGAGCTCAAGGCCCTGTTCTGTTTTTCTTAGCATCTCCTTTTTCTTTTATCCTTCACTTCTCATTTCCCCTAAGTTTCATTTAAAGATGAAAATTTTACCTACAAATGAAGAGTTAGATGAACTGAAGTTCCTTGTTTCTTTGGGCAGTGTCATACAACCTGACTCAGCAATACTCACAGTATATAAGTACTTCAAGGTTAATTGAGTAAATGAGAAATGTTAGTTTCAGAGTATAGTGTGTCTGAGATAAGATTGCTTCTGTGGAAATTGATGAAAATTTCACAGAAACTGGAAGGGTTCCAGGCTTATTTAACACTTATTATGACCTTGGGGAGCTCCTTTAACTCCTTTGTATACTTAACTCCTACTGTGAAATGTTGAGATTGGATTAGATTTCTGTGATTTCTTTTAAGAGACAAGTTAACAATTTATGGTGTGCCCTTTATGTGTATGCAACTTGATAGATGATAGGAAAGCCAAAGACAGGGAAGTTAATTCCTTTGGATTCTATTTTCAGTTCTAGTATTTTTAGTTACATATTGTATGTAACAAACCAATTCTGATATAAAGCTACTAAATTAGTAGGTTTTTTCTTTTACTGTTAGGTGACAAATCATCCGGAATCAGTTTCTCAGTCATTAACGCCTCAACAGCAGCCACAGTACAGCCTTCCAGAACGAGACAAACAGTTACTTTTCTCAGAATATAATTTTGAAGATCTCAGTGCCTCATTTCGGAGCCTTTATAAGTCAGTTTTTGAGCAGTCACTTAGTCAACAAGGTGAGTTTTAATACTTTTTTGTTAATATTTTATTGAAATTTTTTAAAGAATTACTTTGAGATTACACTGTTAGAATATTACCATCATGATAAGGATTGAATGCCTTTACTATAGTGTGTATATATATATATATATATAAGAAATCTATCTCGTCATGCATGCCTGCCTCATTTGATTACTACTGGTATCCTGGAGCACTGTGTTAAAGAATTCTGACACTGCATTTATGGCATATGGGAAGGCCTGTCATGATTAGTTAGTGATGTCTAGCATGTGAAGTGTTTTGAGTGGTAAATGTGGCATCACAAGAGTAGATGTGCCTTGCTTTTCTGTCCTGACTGCTGTTATCAGAGAGATAGCTATTAAGAGTATGGTAAAGTGAACATTAGAGTTGGTGGCCAGTATTTTGTACAACATACTTAAATCAGATTTAACACTAAAAGAGCTACTGGTTGAGATGCGGTATTATATTTCAACCAAATACTAGATTGTTGCATTTTTGTCGGGGTTTCTCAGGTGCATTTATGTATTACTGTCCTGTCAGCTGCTGGTTTAATTTTAACCAGAGTCATATGATAGAATCAAGATGTCTCATTGTTATTCGCCCATAGAACGTTAGTCAGAAATTGTCGGGAACTCAAACATCAAAGCATTGCTTTGTTTGGTAGGTTAACTATATTCCAGGTCAGAGAGTATACCTGTTCACAGCAGTAGACAAAATAGACAAAAATCCCTTCCTTTACATTTTAATACATATCTCTGACAAATATTATAAAAGTTAATGTTATACACAAATATTACATATATTGGTGAGTATCAGTAGTTTGTATAGGAAGAGTTAGTTTTCTGGTTAAAGTAAGAGTCACGTGTTTTCTCAAATTTTATATTAAAATTTTTTTCTATATAAGTACCAAAATAAATAACCCTATACAAGACTTTGCTAAGCAGATCCAGCTTTGCTGATCTCGGTACAAAAATACTGGCTTTGAAATATCGGTGGTAACAGTTTCTCGTGTTTGAGCCCAAGATGACTAGAATCCTTAAGACTAAGCAAAACAAACAACCAGCCATCTCCACTGCTCTGTTTCATTACTTTTATGGAACATTCTTGAGACAGACACAGTTTAGTGGCTTGTAATCCTAGCAACAACTCTTATGAAGCACATACTGTTGTCATTCCTATTTATAATTGAGGTGATTGTGACTTGGTGAGGTTTAATAACTCTCCAGAGTTAACAAGTGTTTAAATTGTAGTGCAGAGATTTAATTCTTTTTTTCTGGCATTAAGAAATACGTAATCTTAACGCTTAAACTGCCATATTGGACTTAAAAGTTTTTGGAGTCGTCAGAGAAAGAGATGAGAAATCAACGGGCTTTATTTCTACTCTCATCTTTTGCTGAAGGTCTACAGACCTGTAGAGACCCATCTTGAGTGTGACTCAGTACCTCTTCCTCTTTTCCCTTAACATTTAGTCATCTTTCAGGGGGCTTCCTTGGTGGTGCAGTCAGTAAAGAATCTGTCTGCAGTGTAGGAGATCTGGATCCCTGGGTCAGGGAGATCCCTTGGAGGAGGACATGGCAACCCACTCCAATATTCTTGCCTGGATGAATCTCCATGGACAGAGGAGCCTAGCGTGCTGCAGTCCATGGGGTTGTAAAGAGTCGGACATGACTGAGTGACTAAGGACGGCACAGCACATCTTTCAAGACAACCCAGATATTACCTTTTCAAGGAGGGCTTCTTTGTATTTCGATGCCCCTTACTAGGTAGAACAGGGAAGAAGAGATTCTATATTCCTTCTGATTACTTTTGCTTTAGTACTTACAATGTTGGACATAATCTCCTCAAGTGTTTGTCTCTTCCCCTTGACCATGAGCTATTGAAGACAGAGAATGATGTATCTTCTCGGTAACCCCAGAGCCCAGGGTATGGTGGATAGTACATCAGCACTTGTTAAACTGAACCAGAATTGCTTCCTGACAGCATATGCTTTTGCTCTGTAGATAATTTTGCAAATGTTTGTCATAACATACAACTGAAATCTGACCGTCAGATCTTGCTTTCTCTGTTCTCAGGTTTGATGAACATCCCTTCCGAATCTTCCCAGCAGTCCCACACTTCTTGTTCCTATCAGCACTCTCCCAGCAGTACAGTGAGCTCTCACCCGCACAGCAACCAAAGCAGCCTGACCAACAGTCATGGCAGTGGCCTCAGCACTACGGGCACTAACTCGGTTGCACAGGTCTCACTGTCACATCCCCAGATGCACACACAGCCGTCTCCACATCCGTCCCATCGACCACATGGTTTACCACAGCATCCGCAGCGTCCCCAGCACCCAGCACCACACCCACAGCAACACAACCAGCTCCAGTCCCCTCACCCCCAACACCCCTCTCCACACCAGCACATACAGCACCATCCGAACCACCAGCATCAGACGCATCAGACGTTGACACATCAGGCGCCTCCACCCCCACAACAGGTATCCTGTAATTCTGGTAAGTTTTTGTCTTCTGACTTGTTGTATTTGGCTGTGAATTCCAGTCTCTTGTCTGGGGCTTATGTATGTTTTCTGTCCGTAGTCTTCTCATCTGTCTTCTTTTATGTTTCCTTGCTGTAGTCCTATAATTGTAAATTGTTTAATCCATAGATTAACCTGGATTATTATTAACCTGGATTACAGTTTATTAGTATAACATAAGCAAACTCAGCAACCCTTGCAGGTTTTGGTTTTTAACTCTTTGTCCTTCTGGAAAATGAGCATTTTAAAGAAGAATGTAATGCACAGTCTGTCTGCAGTCTATTGTGATTCAGTGTGGTATAGAAGAAAGATTTGTGTCTGAAAGACCAGCATTTCAATCCTCATTATGACTCTTAGATCTTAGGTGCAGTAACTCTTTTAGTCTTGTTATTTTTTTATCTATTTAATAAAAACAACCCTGGTATACAGTACTGTTAGGATCATATTGGGAATACAAGTATAAAATGCCTAGTCTGGAGTGTGTGCTTAGTCACTCAGTCATGTCCGACCCTGCGATGCTATGGACCATAGCCTGCCAGGTTCCTCTGTCTGTGGAATTCTGCAGGCAAGAATACTGGAGTGAGTGGCCATTCCCTTCTCCAGGGGATATTCCCAACCCAAGGGTCAAATCCTGGTCTCTTGGATTCCAGGCAGATTCTTTACTGCCTGAGCCACCAAGGAGGTCTAGTACTTTGTGTTTATGTATTTGGTGAATGTTCCTACTTTTTCTTTCTTTGCATATTCCTGCCAGGTGTTTCATTTAGAATGATAGATTCATACCCTGAATTTTTTTTTTTTTTTTTTAAGTCTGCTGCTCATAAGATAGGTCTTGATGGTTTCTGGTGAGATGCTTCACAGACATTGCTCACAGACCAGGCATTTTCTGCATTGCAGAACTCCAAAGGGTGCCACGGAGTTCTGCAAGGTGAATGGAATGGAGCCTCTTGGAATTTTGCAGAATTCAACTGGGTTCAGTTCTTAGATACATCACAGTGACCTTGTTAAGTTATGTCACCTCTAGGTTCAATTTTATTCGTTTGTAAATAATACCTTTCCTTCCTGTCTCACAGAACANTAAGATGTGTATAAGAGACAGGGTTCCTCTGTCTGTGGAATTCTGCAGGCAAGAATACTGGAGTGAGTGGCCATTCCCTTCTCCAGGGGATATTCCCAACCCAAGGGTCAAATCCTGGTCTCTTGGATTCCAGGCAGATTCTTTACTGCCTGAGCCACCAAGGAGGTCTAGTACTTTGTGTTTATGTATTTGGTGAATGTTCCTACTTTTTCTTTCTTTGCATATTCCTGCCAGGTGTTTCATTTAGAATGATAGATTCATACCCTGAATTTTTTTTTTTTTTTTTTAAGTCTGCTGCTCATAAGATAGGTCTTGATGGTTTCTGGTGAGATGCTTCACAGACATTGCTCACAGACCAGGCATTTTCTGCATTGCAGAACTCCAAAGGGTGCCACGGAGTTCTGCAAGGTGAATGGAATGGAGCCTCTTGGAATTTTGCAGAATTCAACTGGGTTCAGTTCTTAGATACATCACAGTGACCTTGTTAAGTTATGTCACCTCTAGGTTCAATTTTATTCGTTTGTAAATAATACCTTTCCTTCCTGTCTCACAGAACAGATTGCCCCAACACAAGATATAGTGGGTTTGAATCCATTTATAAAACTGGATTGGGATCATCCAATACCAGGAATAAGGCTAACTCAAACTTTCGCTATCCAAGATTTATAATATTGTCAGTATTATTTTTATAGGTGTTTCAAGTGATTGGTATGCAACACTTGATATGCTCAAAGAAAGCTGTCGAATTGCCAGCAGTGTTAATTGGTCAGATGTAGACCTCTCACAGTTCCAAGGTGAGTATTGGTTCCTTCTTCCTTTTAACCAAATACACATGATCGTGTGTTTTTGAGTACACTGTAAGTTTCTTTGAAATAAGCGTCTCCTTTTATAGTGTTTATTCTACAGTTGGTAATATGCTTAAAAACAACACTTTGTAAAATGCTTAATTAAGTCTTCTGGCCAGTTGATGTAGTGGGTGGTCACAGACGAGATCTGAGGGAAATAAGAATCAGTCTTTGAATAATTTAGAAAATGTCATAAGCAAAAGATTACCAGTGGAAGTTTTGAGGGCTGGAAAAAAGTTGCTGGTTTTTTTGCAGTGTTTGCAGGACCATGCTAACAGTATTTTTAATGTTTCCCTCATAGGTTTGATGGAGAGTATGAGACAGGCAGATCTCAAGAACTGGTCTTTAGATCAGGTTCAATTTGCTGATCTCTGTTCTTCTCTTAATCAGTTCTTTACACAAACTGGCCTTATCCACTCACAGAGTAATGTTCAGCAGAATGTCTGTCATGGTGCCATGCATCCAACAAAACCTTCCCAACACATTGGAACAGGTATGGCTTTAATTTTCTTCTTGGTTGGTTTTCTCTTTTTCTCAATTCAGTAACTGTTTAGGGCAACTTGATATGTTGTTAATGATAGAAGTGATCCATTTATATCTTTTTATTTCTAAGGAATAAATGAAATCAAGTAATTTATGTAAGGTATATCTTAGACAAAGTAAGATAAAAGAAACTATGTTTTTATGTCATGATTTACTTGATTATNCCTCCACCCCCACAACAGGTATCCTGTAATTCTGGTAAGTTTTTGTCTTCTGACTTGTTGTATTTGGCTGTGAATTCCAGTCTCTTGTCTGGGGCTTATGTATGTTTTCTGTCCGTAGTCTTCTCATCTGTCTTCTTTTATGTTTCCTTGCTGTAGTCCTATAATTGTAAATTGTTTAATCCATAGATTAACCTGGATTATTATTAACTTGGATTACAGTTTATTAGTATAACATAAGCAAACTCAGCAACCCTTGCAGGTTTTGGTTTTTAACTCTTTGTCCTTCTGGAAAATGAGCATTTTAAAGAAGAATGTAATGCACAGTCTGTCTGCAGTCTATTGTGATTCAGTGTGGTATAGAAGAAAGATTTGTGTCTGAAAGACCAGCATTTCAATCCTCATTATGACTCTTAGATCTTAGGTGCAGTAACTCTTTTAGTCTTGTTATTTTTTTATCTATTTAATAAAAACAACCCTGGTATACAGTACTGTTAGGATCATATTGGGAATACAAGTATAAAATGCCTAGTCTGGAGTGTGTGCTTAGTCACTCAGTCATGTCCGACCCTGCGATGCTATGGACCATAGCCTGCCAGGTTCCTCTGTGGAATTCTGCAGGCAAGAATACTGGAGTGAGTGGCCATTCCCTTCTCCAGGGGATATTCCCAACCCAAGGGTCAAATCCTGGTCTCTTGGATTCCAGGCAGATTCTTTACTGCCTGAGCCACCAAGGAGGTCTAGTACTTTGTGTTTATGTATTTGGTGAATGTTCCTACTTTTTCTTTCTTTGCATATTCCTGCCAGGTGTTTCATTTAGAATGATAGATTCATACCCTGAATTTTTTTTTTTTTTTTTTAAGTCTGCTGCTCATAAGATAGGTCTTGATGGTTTCTGGTGAGATGCTTCACAGACATTGCTCACAGACCAGGCATTTTCTGCATTGCAGAACTCCAAAGGGTGCCACGGAGTTCTGCAAGGTGAATGGAATGGAGCCTCTTGGAATTTTGCAGAATTCAACTGGGTTCAGTTCTTAGATACATCACAGTGACCTTGTTAAGTTATGTCACCTCTAGGTTCAATTTTATTCGTTTGTAAATAATACCTTTCCTTCCTGTCTCACAGAACAGATTGCCCCAACACAAGATATAGTGGGTTTGAATCCATTTATAAAACTGGATTGGGATCATCCAATACCAGGAATAAGGCTAACTCAAACTTTCGCTATCCAAGATTTATAATATTGTCAGTATTATTTTTATAGGTGTTTCAAGTGATTGGTATGCAACACTTGATATGCTCAAAGAAAGCTGTCGAATTGCCAGCAGTGTTAATTGGTCAGATGTAGACCTCTCACAGTTCCAAGGTGAGTATTGGTTCCTTCTTCCTTTTAACCAAATACACATGATCGTGTGTTTTTGAGTACACTGTAAGTTTCTTTGAAATAAGCGTCTCCTTTTATAGTGTTTATTCTACAGTTGGTAATATGCTTAAAAACAACACTTTGTAAAATGCTTAATTAAGTCTTCTGGCCAGTTGATGTAGTGGGTGGTCACAGACGAGATCTGAGGGAAATAAGAATCAGTCTTTGAATAATTTAGAAAATGTCATAAGCAAAAGATTACCAGTGGAAGTTTTGAGGGCTGGAAAAAAGTTGCTGGTTTTTTTGCAGTGTTTGCAGGACCATGCTAACAGTATTTTTAATGTTTCCCTCATAGGTTTGATGGAGAGTATGAGACAGGCAGATCTCAAGAACTGGTCTTTAGATCAGGTTCAATTTGCTGATCTCTGTTCTTCTCTTAATCAGTTCTTTACACAAACTGGCCTTATCCACTCACAGAGTAATGTTCAGCAGAATGTCTGTCATGGTGCCATGCATCCAACAAAACCTTCCCAACACATTGGAACAGGTATGGCTTTAATTTTCTTCTTGGTTGGTTTTCTCTTTTTCTCAATTCAGTAACTGTTTAGGGCAACTTGATATGTTGTTAATGATAGAAGTGATCCATTTATATCTTTTTATTTCTAAGGAATAAATGAAATCAAGTAATTTATGTAAGGTATATCTTAGACAAAGTAAGATAAAAGAAACTATGTTTTTATGTCATGATTTACTTGATTATTTTATTGTTTGTGGTCTTTAACTTTTCAAGTTACCAATCAAGAAAATGTCTTAAAGATATGTGCATTTTAATTATAATAAGAACATAGTTTTAAGGTGTTATCAGTTTAAATTTGTATAAACTTGCAGTGCAAACACATCTTATATATCTTATAAGAATGTTAAAATTAAAGTTAATTTATTTAGAGTGTATACGTAATGGAAGTCTCATTTAAGTTTTACTCTGAACTCAAAATTTGTGCTCTGCATTTCTCATCTTACTTTATTCTTTCCCCTTATAGCCATCTCATTTATTCTGTGAGATTGCAGTACCTACAATTTTCTCAAATTTATATTCTGTGTTTAATATCCAGGTTCTTTCTCTCTTCATTTTAATTTCTTGAAGTCTTTTATATCCAGGTTGACTTCTTTCCTGTTCGTTGTCTTGTTTTAAAACTTGATGCTGAAAAGCCCTCTCTTTCTATCCTGAGTTGCTTCATTGAGTTGTTATCCTAGCTTATTTCACATACTTGATCTTTCCATATTCTCTAGAACCCTAGTCCTTTTTGTGAATCTTCATTTCTGTGTCTTTTTTTTTTTTCCAGTATATTTTTTAATGGAAGGGAATTGCTGTACAGAATTTTGCTGTTTTCTGTCAAACCTTAACATGAATCAGCCATAGGCATGCATATATCCCCTCCCTCTTGAACCTCCCTCCCATCTCCCTCCCCATCCCACTCCTCTAGGTTGATACAGAGCCCGTTTGAGTTTCCTAAGACATAAGCAAATTCCCATTGGCTATCTGTTTTACATATGATAATGTAAGTTTCCATGTTACTCTCTCCATACATCTTGCCCTCTCCTTCCCTCTCCCCATGTACACAACTCTGTTCTCTATGTCTGTTTCTCCACTGTTGCCCTGTAAATAAATTCTTTGTTACTGTTTTTCTAGATTCCATATGCGTATATTAGTATATGATACTTATCTTTCTCTTTCTGACTTACTTCACTCTTTATAATAGTTCCAGGTTCATCTGCCTCATTAGAACTGACTCAGATATGTTCCTTTTTTACAGTTGAGTAATGTTACATTATGTATACGTACCACAACTCCTTCATCCATTCATCTGTCAGTGGGCATCTAGGTTACTTCCATGTTCTAGCTATTGTAAATAGTGCTGCAGCGAACACTGGGGTACATGTGTCTTTTTCAGTTTTGACTTCCTCGGGGTGTGTGCCTGTGAGTGAGATTGCTAGGTCATATGTTGGTTTTATGTATCTATACACATCACATTTATCTGTTCATCTGTTAATAAACACTAGGGTTGCTTCCATGTTTAGCTGTTGTAAATAATGTGTGAACATGAAAGTACAAATATTTTCTAGGCCCTGCTTTCAGTTATTTTGGATATATACTCAGAAGTAGAATTGCTGGATCCTGTGCTAATTCTCATGTTTTATTTTCTGAGAAACTATCATACCGTTTTTCATAGCAACTGTGCCATTTAACATTCCCACTAACAGTCAATAAGGGCTCTAATTCGTCTACATCCTGGCCAACATTTGTTATTTTCTTTTTTTTTAATAGTAGTTATTTCAGTAGATGTGTGGTAGAGTCTCATTATGGTTTTGATTTGTATGATTAATGATGTTGAGCATCTTTTCATCTTATTGGCCATTTTTTTAATCTTCACTGGGAAATGTTCTTTGCCCGTTTTTTGATCAAGTTTGGTTTTTTGTTGCTGAGTTTTAGGCATTCTCTGTATTTGTGGATATTGACTCCTTGTGAATTATAAGATTTACATATATTTTCTCCCATTCTTTTGTTTTCTTTTTTGCTGTGTTAGTGGGTTTTTTCCTTTTGTTCTGAATACTTTCAGTATGATATCCAAGAAATCATTGTCAAATTCAATGTCATGAATCTCTATTAAAAGAGTTTTAAAATTTTAGGGCTTACATATAAGTCTAACCATTTTGAGTGAGTTTTTGTATATGATGTTATATAACAGTCTAATTTCATTCTTCTGTGTGTGTGTATCCAGTTTTCCTGTTACCATTTGTTGAAAAGACTGTCTTTTGCCCCGTTGAATGATTTCTGACAAGGTCAGAAATCACCTTGTCAGAAATCATTCAACTATATTTATGTGTGTTGCTGGATTTTTTATTCTGTTCCGCTGGTCTTTATGCCAGTACATTGTCCAACTATGGTATCTTTGTAGTAAGTTTTGAAATAAGTGTAATGGAACTCTGCTTCATGTAATGTGGCAGCCTGGATGGGAGGGGAATTCAGAGGAGAATGGATCCATGTATGTGCATGGCTGAGTCCCTTCACTGTTCATCTGAAACTATCACAACACTGTCAATCGGCTGTACCGCAGTACAAAATAAAAAGCTCAGAAACAAAAGAAGAAGTGTGAGTCCACCAGCTTTCTTCTTTTTCTGGATAGTTTTGACTGTTCAGGGTCTCTTGTGATTCCATATGAATTTTAAGATGGGATTTTCTATTTCTGCAGAGGTCATTGAGATTTCTTATATGGATTACATTGAATCTGTGGATTGCTTTGACAGTATATATTGAGTCTTGAAGTCCATGAACATGACGTGTATGTCTGTGTCATCTTTAATTTTTTTTCATCAGTGTGTTGCAGTTTTCATTGTACAAACTTTTAATCTCTCTATATAAGTTAATTTATTCTTAAGTATTTTATTCTTTTTGATGTCACTGAAAATGGGATTTTTGTTACTTCCTTTTCAGATTGTTNTTTTTTTCATCAGTGTGTTGTAGTTTTCATTGTACAAGTTTTTAATCTCTATATATAAGATAATTTATTCTTAAGTATTTTATTCTTTTTGATGTCACTGAAAATGGGATTTTTGTTACTTCCTTTTCAGATTGTTCATAAATAGGAATGGGATTAAATTTTTCATGTTGACTTTGTATCCTGCTACTTTGCTGAATTCATTTCTTATAACAGTTTTTTTGTGTGTAATCTTTAGGGATTTTTACACGTGAAATTATATCTGTGAACAGAGATAAATTTACTTCTTTCTTTTCCCTTTGGATGCCCTTTCTCTCCCTTTCTTGCCTAATTATTCTGGCTAGGATGTCCAGGACTATGTTGAATAGAAGTGGTGAAAGTGGACATCTTTGCTTTGGTCTTAATAGTAGCCGAAAACCTTTCAGTCTTCTACTATTGAATATGATGTTTGTTGTGGGATTTTCATACATGGCTTTTATAATGTTGAAGTGATTTCTTTCTATTCCTAATTTGTTGAGTGTTTTTATCATTAAAGGGCTTCCCTGATGGCTCAGACAGTAAAGAATCTCCCTGCAGTGCAGGAGATGTGGGTTTGATCCCTGGATTGGGAAGATCCCATGGAGAAGGGAATGACTACCCACTCTAGTATCCTTGCCTGGAGAATTCCATGCGAAGAGGAGCCTGGCAGACTACATCTCATGGGGTTTCAAAGAGTCAGACACAACTGAGCAACTAACACCTTCACACTTTTATCATAAAAGGTGTTGACTTTTGTCAAACGCTTTTTCTGCATCAGTTGAGATGATTGTGAGGGCTTTCCCCCCTTCATTCTGTTAATGTGGTTATATTACACTTATGGTTTTAGTTCTGTTTCAGATATGTGGTAGAATTCACCCATGAAGCCATCAGATCCTGGGATTTTATTTGTACAAGGTTTAATGTATTGAATCTTCTTGCTCGTTATAAGTCTGTTCAGGTTTCTTCTTCTCTTATTATTCACCTCTTGTTGATTTTGTGTTTCTAGTAATTTGTCTATTTCATCTAGGGTGTCCGGTTTGTTGGTATACAGTTATTCACAGAGTTCTCATTCTTTTTATTTCTGTAGAATCAGTAGTAATGTTGCTATTTTCAGTTCTTATGTTAGTAATTTGGATCTATCTTTCTTAGTCCATTTAGTTAAAGCATTGCCAGCCTTTTTTTTTCCCCCCTGAAGAACCAACTTCTGGTATTACAGATTTTTCTGTANATTCACAGAGTTCTCATTCTTTTTATTTCTGTAGAATCAGTAGTAATGTTGCTATTTTCAGTTCTCATGTTAGTAATTTGGATCTATCTTTCTTAGTCCATTTAGTTAAAGCATTGTCAGTTTTTTTTTTTTTCCCCCCCCTGAAGAACCAACTTCTGGTATTACAGATTTTTCTGTAATGTTTTACTGTTCTCTATTTCATTTATCTCTGCTCTAACCTGTTCTATGTCTTCCTGTCTGCTGGCTTTGAGTTTGGTGTCTTCTTTTTGTAGATCTGTTTTTTAATGTAAGTCTTTATAGCTATAAATTTCTGTCTTAAAACTGCTTTTGCAGTTTCCTAAAGGTTTTGGTATGTTCTGTTTTTGTTTGTATTATCTTTTAAGTATATTCTGATTTTCCTTGTGACTTCTTTAATCCATTGGTTAAGTGTATTATTTAATTTCCACAAATCTGATAATTTTCCAGTTTTACTTTTGTTTTTGATTAATTTGTCCCACTGTGGTCAGAGAACACACTTTGTATGATATCTATCATTTAAAATCTATTGAGGGACTTCCCTGGTGGTCTGTGGCTAAGACTCCATGCACCGTATACAGAGGGCCCAAGTTCAGTCCTTGGTCAGGGAACCCGTATGCCACAACTAGGATTGAAGATCTTCCATGCAATAGCTAAGACCTAGTTCAGCCAAATAAATAAATATTTTTTTAGATATCTGTTGAGACTTGACTTATAGCCTAACATGGTTTATTTTGGAAAATATCTGATGCACTTGAGAAGATTGTTTATGCTGTTATTGTTGGGTAGAATGTTCTATAAAGGTCTCTTAGATCTAGTTGGTTTATTGTGTTGAATCCTCTGTTTGCTTATCTTCTGTCTGGTGGTTCTATCCATTATTGAAATAATAGGTATTTAAGTCTCCAACTGTAATTGTAGAGCTGTTTATTTCTCCTTTCAATTCTGTTTTTGCTTCATGATTTTTGCAGTCCGTTATTAGGTACATAAATGCACATAAACAAGTATAAATATTTATGATTGTTCTGTCTTCTTGCTATTTTGCACCTTTTGTTGATATATAATATTCTCTTCAGGGAGTAAGACTTTACAAGACATCTCTTATAACCTTTTGGGTCTGAAGTCTTCTGTCCATTGTTAGTGCAGCAGTCTCTGCTCTCCTTTGGGTGCGGTTCGCATGGAATATCTTCATCCTTTCACTTTCAGTCTGTTTGTGTCTTTGGATCTCAAGTGAGTCTCTTATAGTCAGCGTATGGTTGGATCATGTGTTCTTATCCGTTCTGCCCATCTCCACCTTTTGATTGAGAAGTTTGATCCATTTATATTTAAAATTATTGGTAAGGAGTGACTTTCATGTTTTACTGTTTCTTTGCTATTCCTTGTGGCTTTTTTTGTCCCTTATTTCGGGCATTACTATTGTCTTTTGTGTTGACTTTTTGTAGTGAAATGTTTAAATTCCTTTCTTATTTCTTTTTGTGTATATTCTGTAGCTGTTTCTTTGTGGTTACCATGGCAATTGAGTTTAACATTCTAAAATTACAACACACTAATTTGAATATATATCAGTGTAACTTCTATAACATGTGAAAACTCTGTTCCTTTTCATCTTCACCTCTGCCTCTGTTGGTTGTCAATGTCTCAGTATTACATGATTCTACGTTGTGTGCCCAAAACATATACTGATAATTATTTTAAATGTGTTAGTCTCTTAAATTATGTATAAAATATGTGAAGCCGCAAGCCAAAGTTACAGTAATATGAACTTTTATACTAATAGCTTCTAGAAAACATATTAGCATCTTAAATCATATATAGAACAAAAAGTGGCGTTAAAAGTCATTGTTATGATAATGCTATCTCCATAATTGCCCATGTATTTACCTTTATTGAGATCTTTATTTTTTCTTATGGCTTTAAGTTACTATCTAGTGTCCTTTGGTTTCTTCCTGCAAGACTCTCTTGACCATTATCTTCCAGGACAGGTCTAGCAGTAACAGACTGCCTTAGCGTTCACGCACCTGGGAGTTTCTTCGTTTCTGCCGCACTCTTGAAAGGACTCTTTACCAGCTGTAGGGTTCTTTGTTGACAGTTGTTTTGTCTCTTTTAGCACTTTGAATAGATTGACTTTCTGGCCTCTGAAATTTCTGATGAGGAATATGCTTATTGTCTTAATTGAGGATCCCTTGTATGTGACAAGTCACTTCTTTCTTGCTGCTTTCAAAATTCTGTCTTTATCTTTGGCTTTTGAAAATGTGCTCATAATGTGTCTTGGTGGGGGTTTCTCTGAATTCATCTTACTTGGAGTTCATTGTGCTTCCTGGATGCTTATATTCCTGTCTTCCATCAAATTTGGAAGGTTTTCACCTATAATGTGTTCAGATAGTCTTTCTACCCCCTTTTTACCCAACCCTTTTCTCTCTCTTCTGAAACTCCCAGAATGTATAATTGGGCTGCTTGCTAGTGTCTGACAGGTCCCTTAGGCTCTGTTTGCTTTTCTTCAGTCTTTTTTCTTTCTGTTAATCAGTCTCGGTAATTTTCACTGTCCTGTCCTCTCTTCAGGCCTGCTGATTGTTTTCCTCTGCCTGCTCAGATCTTCTTGAGTCCCATCCACTGCTATCCTGTCAGAGTGGCCAGTCATCTCTTACGGATTCTCTCTAGACTGAGATCCCAGATTATTTTCTTAAACCCTTTGTTCCTAGACTTCTGTGGTCATTTCTTTTTGATCCTTGATCAGAAGGATCATTTGTTCTGGATCTGTTGTGTTCTGGTTTTCGTTGTTGCTCAGTTGCTCAGTCGTGTCTGACTCTTTGCAACCCCGTAGACTGTGGCACACCAGACTTCTGTCCTTCACTATCTCCCAGACTTTGCTCAGACTCATATGTCCATTGAGTCAACGATGCCATCCAACCATCTCATCCTCCGTCACACCTTTCTCCTCCTGCCCTCAATCTTTTCCAGTCTCAGGGTCTTTGAGTGGGCTCTTTGCATCACTGGCCAGAGTATTGAAACTTCAGCATCAGTTCTTCCAATGAATATTTAGGGCTGATTTCCTTTAGGATTGACTGGTTTGATCTCCTGGCAGTCCAAGGGACTCTCAAGAGTCTTTTCCAACACCACAGTTCCAAAGCATCAATTCTTCAGCATTCAGCTTTCTTTATGTAAAGTCCAGNCATCAGTTCTTCCAATGAATATTTAGGGCTGATTTCCTTTAGGATTGACTGGTTTGATCTCCTGGCAGTCCAAGGGACTCTCAAGAGTCTTTTCCAACACCACAGTTCCAAAGCATCAATTCTTCAGCATTCAGCTTTCTTTATGTAAAGTCCAGCTCTCACATCCATACATGACTATTGGAAAAACCATAGCTTTGACTAGACGGACCTTTGTTGGCAAAGTAATGTCTCTGCTTTTTAATATGCTGTCTAGGTTGATCATAGCTTTTCTTCCAAAGACCAAGCGTCTTTTATTTCCTTGGCTGCAGTCACCATCTGCAGTGATTTTGGAGCCCAAGAAAAGAAAATCTGTCACTGTTTCCCCATCTGTTTTCCATTGTTCCCCATTACTCTCTGACCTTGTCTCCTTTTCCCTTCCCCTCCTGTCAAACCCCTGCTCCTGCACTGCTGGCCTCCCTGCTGTTACTTGAACACTCCAGACACACACCACCTACCACTTGCTCTTTCCTCTGTCTTGAGTGACTTCCCCAGATAGAGACATGACTCAAGTTTTTCCCTAAAAAAGCACCTACTCAAGTGATGACTTCCCTGATCATCTTACTTAAATAACGCCTACTGTTCAGTACCTCTTTTCCCCCTCCTGGCCCTATTTTTCTCCATAGTGTATATAATGTACTATTTATTTCCCTCCCTTCCTCTCATCTTCATCCTTCCCAATAATCTGAAAACAAGTTCCAAAAAGGCTGGAATTTTATTTTTCACTTATACTTATTCGCACAAATACTTCTTAAATGAATGAATGGTTATTCAACAAAAGTCTGCTTTCAAGAAATATGTTTTGTGATTAGATTTGTTGTTGAAATATAGTTGATTTGCAATATTAGCTTTAAGTATAGCAGCACAGTATAGATTTTTAAGTTCTCATGACTACATTCTAAATATTACAGGATCTTATATTACAGAAATCTTTAGAAGCTGCTTTGTAAGTTAATTTCCTGCTTAGAAAGTCCAAGTACACTCCCATTGTTCAGTCTGTAATGAGAACATGGTGGGGGTGGGGGAGATGAGAAGTGATGAGAATCTACATGCAAATAAAAGTTAAGGCCATTTATTTAATGTGAGTGTCAGTTTATGCCCATCGACTTGTTTATTTTCATGATTCTTCTCTAATTCTCACCTGTCTGCTCCTTTACTCAGAGGAGAGAAGCCCTGTAGCCTGATTCAACCTTAAGAAAGAACATGAGCCACAAATGTGAAGGCTGGTCAGCACTTGGCAGAACTTTTTCTCCTGCAAAAATATACTAGAGCTATAACTTTGTATAACTTTTCTCTTCTTCTGAAATCTTTGGTATGGCAGATTGGTCAAAGACCTCAGTTCTGACTTTGAACTTTTCTGTAAAAAAGCATGTCATCTTGGGAGGCAGTAGCTGGAAGTCAGAAGTCTTGGGTTCTCTCCCTGGTTCTTTCCCATCTTCTCTCATCTCACTTTCTCACCTACATGAACAGAAGTAGGGCTGGGTTAGATTGTCTCTGAGACTGTTTCAAGCTGGGACAGTCTGACTTTCCACTGGCAGATGGAAACTCGGAGTGGCCAAAGATAGTGTGCCCTACCTTGAATACAAAAGGAAGACTTTTCTCTTTGTTTCCTCTGGGAAAACGATCACTGTTTGCTAGTTTGATTACGGTATTCCTAGAGTGCAGGTGTAGTCTGTGTGAAACACTAGCGTACCTTAGGGGAAAAGCTTTCCAAGATTCCAGATGTTCCATAATGTAAAACCGATGTTACCGTGGTTTTGCCCCAGGAGTTATTGGGGGTGCCTGTGTGATGTTTCCTCCCCTCCCTTTCTGTTTTGCATTAGGATGCAATATAATTGGCATTTTGGAGCTGTTATACTTGATGACCGCTGTCAATGAAAGCATATTAAGAACCTTCTGAAATGCTGTTTAAATAAGATCTATATTTCTCATCTTCACACTTAAATAATACGTTGTTAGTCACTTTTGCGGTGGCTCTTTTACTTTCTATAAATCTTTCCTGTCATTGTGCACCTTCAGTCACTTTGTGAATCAGCTTGGGCACACTTAGTTGTGCTTTCAGGATGAGAAAATCAGGGCAGTAGAGACAACTGTTACTGGAAAGAACCTGTGAGTTAGAGCTGAATTGTAGCCCTAGCCTCTGTCAAATTGACATGTCTTTGGACAAGTCAGCTCAACCTTCTGAGCGTCAGTTGCCTCACCCATAAAATGGGATAATCCCTGTCTTACTTTCACTGTGGGCCTAGAGGGAAACTCAGATGCACTAATGGATATGAAAATGCTTTTGAACTGTGATAGGGTATGTAACAACAGTAGACATAATTGGCCTGCAAGCTTCCAGAGAATTAGCAGTGCCAGTGTATCCACCTATCCCGGCACCCTGCCTGAAAATCCAGCATTACCTCTGGAAGAGTTGTAGCGTCCAGAAGGAAAGATTCTACTTTCTGTTTTCATCTTCACTTTAGTGAAGTCACTCAGTTGTGTCCGACTCTTTGCGACCCCATGGACTATAGCCCACCAGACTCCTCCGTCCATGGAATTCTCCAGGCAAGAATCCTGGAGTGGGTTGCCATTTCCTTTTCCAGGGGAATCTTCCCGACCCAGGTATCGAACCTAGGTCTCCCACATTGCAGGCAGATGCTTTAACCTATCAGCTTAATTTAGATTTAGGTAACAATTCTATTAATATTTTTATGCTTGATTTGTTTCACTTATGGTAATAGATTTTCCTTCTTTGTTCTTTTCAATCTGATTAGGAAATCTGTACATAGACTCCAGGCAAAATCTCCCTCCTTCAGTGATGCCGCCCTCTGGTTATCCTCACATCCCACAGGCACTCAGCACTCCAGGAACAACGATTGCAGGTAATTTGAGGTGTGAGGTGTTGGGGTTGGTGCTCAGCGTTTAATACTGAAAGGCTTTTTTAGCTTTCCCAGCAGTGAATGAAGCTACCTCGGGAGGGAGTGAACTCCCTATTTCAGAGAGAGGGCTGTGGTGTAGAATGCGTATAAAATGAGGATCATAGGGGAACCTTGTAGAGACTTCTGGGTGGATCAGTGAGAGCATGTGCGTTGAGTTCCTGGCACGGAGAAGTGTTCAGTAGGCGTTTGTTTCTTCTTCCTTTCTTCTCTCGCGAGTCACTGCTGACGTTGGTTGCTTCTAGGCCATCACGGAGCCATGAGCCAGCAGCACATGATGCCTTCCCAAGCCTTCCAGATGCGGCGCTCTCTGCCTCCAGACGACATCCAGGACGACTTTGATTGGGATTCAATTGTGTAGAGCTTGTTTCTCAAGGCACCAGGCCCAGTGTCATCTTTCTGTGCAGTGTAAGGGAAAGGTTTAAGAGAATCCAGTCGAGAAAGTTGCTAATCATTTTACCAATGTTATCAAAATTTTTTTTGAAGACAATCAAGATTTTAGCTGGATGACTTACTGCTTTTATCTGACCCAGACGAGTACTACATGTTTGTCTCCCTGCCAGCTGCCCTGTGTAGCTCCTAACTGTTGTGTGATTTGAACGGCTTTTGCATATTGTGTCAGTTTGATGTTGACCACAAGTGCCAGACTGATTTTTCAGACAGAGCCTGTTTTGCTGCGAGCAGTTTATAGATGCATATGTATAAATATGTGTACAAAAATTACTAAAAGGCTTCAGTTTTTTTCTAATTGGATTATTATGTCTTGAGAAGAAAGTTACTGTGAGTTTTTATTCCTTGTTAGGCTATTTTATGCAGAGTGCTTTTAACTCATGTAGGTAACTGAAAGGAAATAGATTTTTTCAAAGACCAGTTCCCCTTATTTAAAATCTTTTTTGGAAATGTGAGTATTGAGTTCTCCTTAGTAAGTCATAGAGAACCCAGAGTTTGATGCTCTCCAAACAATCTGAAGGGGCACGTTGTTCCCGAGTAGCAGGAAGGACTGACTGGATGTTTTTGACGCCTGGGGGATTCTAGAGTTCATGTTGCACCTTGTCAGCATCTGATTTTCTAAGTCTACGCTGTCTGCCAGTTCTAAATGTGTTTGATTGATTAGAATCTGGGCGTTCTTGGCTTTTTAAACAAATCAATGTCTCCACATTCACTTATGTATTTATTATTCAAAAGTGTTATTTTAATATTTATTGCTATCCTCTGTGAATGCCCAGCTCCTGTTGGGGTCATTAAGAAGAAATGCAGTGTCTGCAAGCACAGAATTAGTTTTCTTGGTAAGAGTTTACAGACAAGACAATCAGAGTGTGTCTTTCTCTTTGTCATTATTCCTGCCTTGTGAGTATATTCTCTCTCTTTGTGTTCCTGCTGATTGAGACATTAGCTCAGTAAGATTTTCTGGAATTTGAATCTGAGCTCATTTGGGCAACAGAACAGCAGGGCAGTGCTTATAAAGCAACTTTCCCGCCACTCTCTTTCCATTTGGGGAGCACTGAAAGGAGCGGGGAGCCACGCGTGGGTTTATTTGCCTCCCGTTCCAGTGCAGTTACTGCCGCGGGGCCTGCTGCTTCTGCTGTCCTGTGTGTCTGTATGCATGCTGTTTGGTTCCTTTCTTTGAATGCAGCCTGCATCTTAGGATTTTTTATTTGTTTGGTTTTTTTTTTGTTTTATATCACGGTTATTTTGCATGGATTGATTGTCTTTAGTTTTATAATGAAACTGAGAGAAATGAGATTTCTTTTTTCAATGAATAGATTTTGAATTGGTTCTTTAGACCAAAAACAGATTTTTTTTTCTTTCAGTTCTAATGAGGAAATAAAATGTTCGATGAAATCAAGGAGTACTAACTGCTCACTGGTTGCTTTTTAGCATTACCAGTCTCTGACAGCCATGCTTAAGTCACTTTAATTACCCTTACTGATTCTGTGATTGAGTAATCCCTACTTGGACTAAGCAAAACATCTTTATTTTTCTGTGTGTATGTGAGAGTGTTTGTGAACGTCTGTGGGTATTTTTTTAATGGAGTGTTGCCTTGAATGAACTACTGGGAAGCCAGCCATGGTAAGGGCTGGTGAGGTTGGGGAGAAAGGAAGGGCTCTATGTTCCTGTTGTTTGGACCCTGCTTGGCATGAAAAAGGAAATTCAGTTCCAGCCCCTTGGATCAGTAAAAATCGGGGGATTCTGGAAAGGCAGCCAATAGGCCCCTCTTAGATGGATCAGAGGCAAGATGAGATAGCAGCCTGCAGAAAAAAAGCTTGGGGAAAAAGGGGGGAGGGTGATTCTTAGTCTGCTCAAGTCATTGTTCTCTAGATACCAAAATAGCTGTTTTGAAACTTTAAATTGTGTGGGTAGCAATGTGCACTTTAAACAATTTGAGTATTGGAATGCAGTAGCTTATACTGAGTGATTCAAATAGAAACCACGATGAAGATTTTACAAATTGTGTGAAGCTAATTTCCCATTCAGCAGTCATTTACTGATTTGCAGTGATCAATATTTTTGTGAGAATTTAAACTTACCATGAATGGCCCTGGAGGCAGAGCCTCCACTCAAACCCATCCCACTCTAGTTAATGCGCATGACTGGGAAACCCAGGACAGGCTTCCTGGCAGTTCTGGCCAGACACAGCTACCTGGTGAGGGGCACCGCACCCCTCTAGTGGCTGTCTCAGTGGGTAGCTGTTAACGCAAAGCAAGTTCTGTCTTGGGCTTAAATTGACTGAAGACTTGGGGGAAAGAATCAAATGCATATAATCAAATGGGGGCACTCTGTCCAGGAGAATAATCCGACTGGCATTTGTGGCAGTTTTTGAAATGTAAATGTATTCATGTGTGTTCTTGTAAATACATGTCTCTCAGATGTCCTTTGAAGTGGGAGGGAATCAATCTGGGGATTATTTCAAATGGAATAGAGTATTTTGATATTGTTCATTCAGAGGGTGATGTGTACATATCTATATTGTATATATGTGATGAAATGCATTGGCTTTTTGTGCAAACACAATCTGCTCTCTGTACTGCTGTTGGCCAGTCAGTGTTTTAATGTTTCTACAGTTTTGCTATTGCACGATTTCATATTTTGCCTCTATGATGAACGGCACCCATTCTTTGTAACTGTTTAGTGCTGTAAAGAAATACTCCAAGTGTCATTAGGATTGTTGCTGCCAGAAGTGATATGCATGAATGGCACTTAAAATAAATATATTATGTTAACTCTATTTACAACACCAATTGGTCTGTGTCATTTGCTGCAATTGAGGGAACAAGATTGGAGCTTGTCCAGTAGCAGAAAGCCTGCAGTCTGTCCTTCCTTGGAGTCTCAGAGATTGTGTCCCACAATCTGCTGCCGCAGAACAGTCATTGCTGCTGTTTACTGACCATCTCACTTGCTCTGTGAACTTGGGAAAATTATTTCCTTTCTCTCAGCCTCATTTTCCTCGTTTATAGTTCCTATAAAGTGAGAATAATGCCTGCCTCCTAGAGTTGTAGAGGGATTAAATTGATTAAGGCATTTAGAACAGTACCCGGAAGATAAAAAGTACTCAGTATGTGCCAGGTGCTGTGCTAAGTAGAGCCTGTTGTCATCATCTTACCTGTGAGAACAACTGACACAGAGGTGTGAAGGCATCCCCAGATCCTTTGTTGACAAATAGTAGAGCTAAGGTTTGAATCCAGATCATTTGATTCCAACCTCATGTTCTCTTACACCATCCGCATCACTCCAGGGGAATTCCCCTGGACCCTAGTCTTGCCTTTGGACTGCAAGGAGATCCAACCAGTCCATTCTAAAGGAGATCAGCCCTGGGATTTCTTTGGAAGGAATGATGCTAAAGCTGAAACTCCAGTACTTTGGCCACCTCATGCGAAGAGTTGACTCATTGGAAAAGACTCTGATGCTGGGAGGGATTGGGGGCAGGAGAAGGGGACGACAGAGGATGAGATGGCTGGATGGCAGCACAGACTCGATGTACGTGAGTCTGAGTGAACTCCGGGAGATGGTGATGGACAAGGAGGCCTGGCGTGCTGCAATTCATGGGCTCGCGAAGAGTCGGACACGACTGAGCAATTGAACTGAACTGAACTAGTCTTGCCCCCAGCACTGCCTTCCCACCCAGAGAGCTCCTTCCAAAAGGTGAAAGTGGAGCTTCTTAATATCTGTGGAGCCCAGAGTGTCAGGCATTCCCCTGAGAAATCCAGAGACGAGAAAGCCACAGTTGCTATCTGTAGGGGGTGCAGACTTCCCATGACAGGGAGCAAATGCCAGCACAGGGACACTGCCCAGGGAAGCTACTCTGAAGGTGCCACCTGGCAGGAAGATTCTGGGGGTGAGCAGTTACGTCATACTGAGGCTGGGGCATTGGCTTA
>SJYW01028171.1:16992-27033 GCA_006410735.1 Raphicerus campestris | reverse complement strand
ACTGTAATTAATAAATATTGTGCTACCTATTTGCAAGTTGCTAAAAAGAGTAAATCTGAGAAGTTCCCATCATAAGAAAAACAATTCTTTTCTATGTGTGGTGACAGATGCTAACTACACTTAATGTGGTGATCATTTTGTATTATATACAAATATCAAATCATTATCTTCTAAAACTGAAACTAATATAATTTTATGTCAATTATGTGTCAAAAAATTGTACAAGAATAAAAAGTTCAAAGTTGCTTTGGCTATGCCTCCCTCTTACCTCAAATACAGAATAACTTTGGAATTTTCTGTTCAGTATACTCAAATATCTTTTATGGCACATTTGTTACTTTCAAAGTCTGACAGTAAACAGAAAATAAGGAGTTCCTGGACTAGATTCACAAAATGCTTCCAAAAGTTCTCATGTGGATCAGGACAGAGATCAATAAAGCTGATTTCCCTAAAAGGCCCCAGACAAGACAGGCAGACCAGACTGGTAACAGTTTAACATCACATTCCATTATTTATAAATAATCTAGATGACAATATCTGTAGTTACATTTGTGGTAAGTATCTATAGCTATTTTCATGGTCATTATTTTGAATAAGATCACAATCATGCCATTATTATTATGACTATAAAACACAGCATTAATAACCATTATTTTATTCTAAATAACAATAAACCTGAGTCAAATCCAAAGCCTTCTCTCCTTTTAATTACTATAACTTTGGCTGCCTAGCTCACATTAAAGAAAATAATTCTCCTTTTTCAAAGCCATACTAATTTAGAAGCCAGTAAAACAAAATCTTATCCTCTTAAAAGAAGAGGTCAAAGCAAAAGTAAGTGTCCCAACGCNCCTTCTCTCCTTTTAATTACTATAACTTTGGCTGCCTAGCTCACATTAAAGAAAATAATTCTCCTTTTTCAAAGCCATACTAATTTAGAAGCCAGTAAAACAAAATCTTATCCTCTTAAAAGAAGAGGTCAAAGCAAAAGTAAGTGTCCCAACGCCCGAACTTGCAAGTTCAGACTGAAAGTCACAGGAAAAGCTTTTAAGGTTCTCCTCTGCTCACTGCCTCCAATCACTCTCGAGTATACTTTTATCTTTTTACAACGTTTCTGCTAACTTTGTTATACTTCTAAACCCACGGGACTTTAAAATGGGGGGAGGGCTCTCCTTTTCTAGTGTGCGTGGTTGACTCTGCTCCTGAACTCTTCTTGAGACTCCCAGGATCAAATCATTCATGGCCAAGAAACAGAAGGAGAATCGTCCAATTCCCCAGAGGATTCAGAGGAAAATGGATAGTGAGATCAAGTACAACTCCAATCCTGAAAGGAGACACCAGAGAAGAACCAAGCGGAGTCGACAGGGACTCTCCAGGCCATGGCACATGCGTTTATGCTGCACTGAGGTATGAGCGTCTTAGCATATCAAGCAGGAAACATCGCCACACATGGAGAGCTGGACAGGTTTATTGGGAACATCATTTTCCTCTTTGTTTTTCTGCTTCTATACTAATAGACTGGTAAAGGAAAAAATATGACTATACTGTTGTTTGGATAAATAAATCAAATGCAGAAAGGACATGCTTGCTACTGAAGGTGACAAGAGGGGACGCATGATAAAACAAAACCTAACTGGAGCAGATTGGGGCCGTTTATGACTGAATACTACAGCTCAGGAACATCAAGGAATCGCAGCATTATGAATGCAATAACCTTCAAACATTTGTAGCAGGTCAAGTAATCTTTCATTAAGTGATATATAAATGATCTTTCTTTAACTGGTATATACTGTACTTAATGGAAATTGTTTTGGAAATACCCAACAAATCTATAAAGGGCCCAAGGAAGCAAAGTTTTGCTATTAATATGCTTGATTTCCCAAAGTGGCAACTGAAACTATTTCCTTACTAGAAAATAATGACACTACATAGAACTTACCTCGTAATACTCCCCAAACTCTGTTGGCAGTGAGCGTAGCCACTGGTCCTTTCACAAGTAAATTATCTGGATTGGAAAAAAGAAAAAAATGTTTCTCGTATGGTGACAGATAGTAACATTTTACATTATATACAAATATCGAATCATTATGTTGTAAACCTGAAACAAATATAATGTTACGTCAATTCTACCTCAACAAACCAGGCAAGAATAAAAAGCTCTCTGCTTCCTCACCACCCTCCACGGCCACCACCACTCAGGGGGTCGCGTGACAGCTGGTGACAGGCAGGGAAAACAGACCTATCCACCGCTAGCCATCAGCTGACAGTCTTCTGACAAGGTAGCCTTTCCATCAGAAGAACAGTCACGAGTTAGGCTTATGTGTAAAAATGGACAGAAATACTGAATCACCACGTTGTGTAAGGGGAATGAACACGGTGTCATAAGGTAACTGTACTTCAAAAACAAGCAAGCTCACAGAAAGACAGATAAGACTCTTCATTATCAGAGGTGGGTGATGACTGGACAAAGGCAGGCAAAAGGTACTAACTTCTGGTTATAAGATAAATAAGTACAAGGGACGTAATATAAAACACGATGAACATAGTTAGCAGGGCTGTATGCTGTACAGGAAAGTTGTTCAAAGAGTAAATCATCAGAGTTCTCATCAAGAAAAAGGTGTTTTTCTTTAATTTTGTATCTATATGAGATGAGCTTTAACTAACTTCCTGTGATAATCATTTCACGATGTATGTAAGTCAGATCATTTTCCTCTACACCTAGACTTACACTCTGCTGTGTGTGAGTTATGCCTCAATAAACCGGAAGAAAAAAAAAAATGTTTGCTGTTAAGCCCTCAATGAAACACAATACATTTCACAAAATATATCATTGCTATTTCTGGGTCATTATTTCTCCTGAGCTCCAAACCTGTTTGTCTAGCTGCCTTCTGTATATACTCACTTAGAAGTCCTGTGAAAAGTGAAAGTTGCTCAGTCTTGTCCGACTCTTTGAGACCCCATGGAGTTTTCATCCATGGAATTCTCCAGGCCAGAATAGGAGTGGGCAGCCTTTCCTGTCTCCACGGAATCGTCCCAACCCAGGTCTCCCACATTTCTTGGGGATTCTTTACCACCTAAGCCACATGGGAAGCCCAAGAATACTGGAGTGGGTAGCCTATACCTTTTCCAGGGGATCTTCCTGACCCAGGAATTGAGCCAGGGTCTACTGCACTGCAAGCGAATCCTTTACCAGCTCAGCTACCAGGGAAGCCCCAGAAATCCCGTAGGGTCTTCCCTAAACTCCACAAGCCTCAGACTGAACTCTTCCCTCTTCCCACTTGCTAGGCTCTGGACTCATCCTCTCCTAACTCCAGCCAGCCGAGTAGCTCAAGTAAGGAACCTGCGTGTCATCTCCATGATTCCTCATTCTCCTTACTAGAGAGTTCTCTGCCACTACCCCTCTACAGAGGAGGGTCTTACTTAAGCTAAGAATTTAAGTCAAAAGGGAAAACTCCTCAGTGCCCCTAATTTTCTGATGAAGCCTCTGGTATCAGTCTTGCATGCTGCAAGACCAGAGTTTTCTCTACTCCGGACGTTCTCTCCCTGTGCCGCCTACTTGCCCTGTACCTAATACCCCTAACATTGTCCTGAATCTTTCTTAACACTCACTTGCAGGGACCTTGCTGGTGGTCCAGAATCTGCCTTCTAATGCAGGGCATAGGAGTTCAGTCTTTGGTTGGGGAACTAAGATCCTACACGCCAAGGTGCAACTGAGCGCACGCACTGCAACTCGAGGTTGCCCCAACAGTCATTTCAGTGTTTAGGGAGCTTTCTCNAGGCAAACCAAAATCACAGGGACCTATCACCTCACGCTTGTTAGAATGGCCATGATCAAAAGCACAAGAAAGAACAAGTGTTGGCAAGGATATGCAGTGAAAGGATCCCTTATGTGCTGTTCATGGGAATATAAACGGGTGAAGCCACTATAGAGCTACCACATGATCCAGCAATTCCACCTCTGGAGATTTATCCAAAGAAAATAAAAACACTAAGTCCCTCCACCCCAAATATATGTACCTCTGTGTTCACGGCAGCATTAACTACAATAGCCAAGATATGGAAACAACCTATCCGTCAGAGGATGAATGGATAAAGATGCGGTGTGCATACGTATACAATGGAATACTGTTCAGCCACAGAAAGAAGGAAATCTTGCTGTTTGTGACAACATGGATGGAACTTAAGGCCATTATGCTAAATGAAATAAGACAGAGAAAGACAAACACTACATGATCTCAATTAGATGTGGAATCTGAAAAAACAAAAACCAAGCTCATAAATACAAAAAATAGATTGGTAGCTACTAGAGGCAGGGGTAGGGGGTGAGCAAAATGGGTGAAGGGGATCAAAAAGTACAAGCTTTCGTATATACGTAAGTCCTAGACACGAGAGGCACAGCATAGTGACTGTAATTAATAAATATTGTGCTACCTATTTGCAAGTTGCTAAAAAGAGTAAATCTGAGAAGTTCCCATCATAAGAAAAACAATTCTTTTCTATGTGTGGTGACAGATGCTAACTACACTTAATGTGGTGATCATTTTGTATTATATACAAATATCAAATCATTATCTTCTAAAACTGAAACTAATATAATTTTATGTCAATTATGTGTCAAAAAATTGTACAAGAATAAAAAGTTCAAAGTTGCTTTGGCTATGCCTCCCTCTTACCTCAAATACAGAATAACTTTGGAATTTTCTGTTCAGTATACTCAAATATCTTTTATGGCACATTTGTTACTTTCAAAGTCTGACAGTAAACAGAAAATAAGGAGTTCCTGGACTAGATTCACAAAATGCTTCCAAAAGTTCTCATGTGGATCAGGACAGAGATCAATAAAGCTGATTTCCCTAAAAGGCCCCAGACAAGACAGGCAGACCAGACTGGTAACAGTTTAACATCACATTCCATTATTTATAAATAATCTAGATGACAATATCTGTAGTTACATTTGTGGTAAGTATCTATAGCTATTTTCATGGTCATTATTTTGAATAAGATCACAATCATGCCATTATTATTATGACTATAAAACACAGCATTAATAACCATTATTTTATTCTAAATAACAATAAACCTGAGTCAAATCCAAAGCCTTCTCTCCTTTTAATTACTATAACTTTGGCTGCCTAGCTCACATTAAAGAAAATAATTCTCCTTTTTCAAAGCCATACTAATTTAGAAGCCAGTAAAACAAAATCTTATCCTCTTAAAAGAAGAGGTCAAAGCAAAAGTAAGTGTCCCAACGCCCGAACTTGCAAGTTCAGACTGAAAGTCACAGGAAAAGCTTTTAAGGTTCTCCTCTGCTCACTGCCTCCAATCACTCTCGAGTATACTTTTATCTTTTTACAACGTTTCTGCTAACTTTGTTATACTTCTAAACCCACGGGACTTTAAAATGGGGGGAGGGCTCTCCTTTTCTAGTGTGCGTGGTTGACTCTGCTCCTGAACTCTTCTTGAGACTCCCAGGATCAAATCATTCATGGCCAAGAAACAGAAGGAGAATCGTCCAATTCCCCAGAGGATTCAGAGGAAAATGGATAGTGAGATCAAGTACAACTCCAATCCTGAAAGGAGACACCAGAGAAGAACCAAGCGGAGTCGACAGGGACTCTCCAGGCCATGGCACATGCGTTTATGCTGCACTGAGGTATGAGCGTCTTAGCATATCAAGCAGGAAACATTGCCACACATGGAGAGCTGGACAGGTTTATTGGGAACATCATTTTCCTCTTTGTTTTTCTGCTTCTATACTAATAGACTGGTAAAGGAAAAAATATGACTATACTGTTGTTTGGATAAATAAATCAAATGCAGAAAGGACATGCTTGCTACTGAAGGTGACAAGAGGGGACGCATGATAAAACAAAACCTAACTGGAGCAGATTGGGGCCGTTTATGACTGAATACTACAGCTCAGGAACATCAAGGAATCGCAGCATTATGAATGCAATAACCTTCAAACATTTGTAGCAGGTCAAGTAATCTTTCATTAAGTGATATATAAATGATCTTTCTTTAACTGGTATATACTGTACTTAATGGAAATTGTTTTGGAAATACCCAACAAATCTATAAAGGGCCCAAGGAAGCAAAGTTTTGCTATTAATATGCTTGATTTCCCAAAGTGGCAACTGAAACTATTTCCTTACTAGAAAATAATGACACTACATAGAACTTACCTCGTAATACTCCCCAAACTCTGTTGGCAGTGAGCGTAGCCACTGGTCCTTTCACAAGTAAATTATCTGGATTGGAAAAAAGAAAAAAATGTTTCTCGTATGGTGACAGATAGTAACATTTTACATTATATACAAATATCGAATCATTATGTTGTAAACCTGAAACAAATATAATGTTACGTCAATTCTACCTCAACAAACCAGGCAAGAATAAAAAGCTCTCTGCTTCCTCACCACCCTCCACGGCCACCACCACTCAGGGGGTCGCGTGACAGCTGGTGACAGGCAGGGAAAACAGACCTATCCACCGCTAGCCATCAGCTGACAGTCTTCTGACAAGGTAGCCTTTCCATCAGAAGAACAGTCACGAGTTAGGCTTATGTGTAAAAATGGACAGAAATACTGAATCACCACGTTGTGTAAGGGGAATGAACACGGTGTCATAAGGTAACTGTACTTCAAAAACAAGCAAGCTCACAGAAAGACAGATAAGACTCTTCATTATCAGAGGTGGGTGATGACTGGACAAAGGCAGGCAAAAGGTACTAACTTCTGGTTATAAGATAAATAAGTACAAGGGACGTAATATAAAACACGATGAACATAGTTAGCAGGGCTGTATGCTGTACAGGAAAGTTGTTCAAAGAGTAAATCATCAGAGTTCTCATCAAGAAAAAGGTGTTTTTCTTTAATTTTGTATCTATATGAGATGAGCTTTAACTAACTTCCTGTGATAATCATTTCACGATGTATGTAAGTCAGATCATTTTCCTCTACACCTAGACTTACACTCTGCTGTGTGTGAGTTATGCCTCAATAAACCGGAAGAAAAAAAAAAATGTTTGCTGTTAAGCCCTCAATGAAACACAATACATTTCACAAAATATATCATTGCTATTTCTGGGTCATTATTTCTCCTGAGCTCCAAACCTGTTTGTCTAGCTGCCTTCTGTATATACTCACTTAGAAGTCCTGTGAAAAGTGAAAGTTGCTCAGTCTTGTCCGACTCTTTGAGACCCCATGGAGTTTTCATCCATGGAATTCTCCAGGCCAGAATAGGAGTGGGCAGCCTTTCCTGTCTCCACGGAATCGTCCCAACCCAGGTCTCCCACATTTCTTGGGGATTCTTTACCACCTAAGCCACATGGGAAGCCCAAGAATACTGGAGTGGGTAGCCTATACCTTTTCCAGGGGATCTTCCTGACCCAGGAATTGAGCCAGGGTCTACTGCACTGCAAGCGAATCCTTTACCAGCTCAGCTACCAGGGAAGCCCCAGAAATCCCGTAGGGTCTTCCCTAAACTCCACAAGCCTCAGACTGAACTCTTCCCTCTTCCCACTTGCTAGGCTCTGGACTCATCCTCTCCTAACTCCAGCCAGCCGAGTAGCTCAAGTAAGGAACCTGCGTGTCATCTCCATGATTCCTCATTCTCCTTACTAGAGAGTTCTCTGCCACTACCCCTCTACAGAGGAGGGTCTTACTTAAGCTAAGAATTTAAGTCAAAAGGGAAAACTCCTCAGTGCCCCTAATTTTCTGATGAAGCCTCTGGTATCAGTCTTGCATGCTGCAAGACCAGAGTTTTCTCTACTCCGGACGTTCTCTCCCTATGCCGCCTACTTGCCCTGTACCTAATACCCCTAACATTGTCCTGAATCTTTCTTAACACTCACTTGCAGGGACCTTGCTGGTGGTCCAGAATCTGCCTTCTAATGCAGGGCATAGGAGTTCAGTCTTTGGTTGGGGAACTAAGATCCTACACGCCAAGGTGCAACTGAGCGCACGCACTGCAACTCGAGGTTGCCCCAACAGTCATTTCAGTGTTTAGGGAGCTTTCTCGTGGAGTCATATACAGGTAAAGTAAAGCACCAGAAAGCACAGAGGTTGAAAGCTAAAGGGATGTGACAGGGAAGACTCTGCCAGAGCAAAGACATGCGAGGGCTGCAGGTGCATGATTTAACATGGTATGTCTGCTTCATCATCACCCTGCACCACCATCACTCAGGGTTGTGTAACAGTTGGCCACACATAGGGAAAACAGCTTTATCAACAGCCAACAATCAGGTGACAATCTCCTGCCAAGGAAGCCTTTCCATCAGACGAACAGTCGAGAGGCAGCTAAAGGCCAGGCTAAGAACGGTATTGCTGTTATGACCACAGTCAAATCACAGTTCCTCCCCTCTATTAAAGCCTTACTTTAATCTCCCTAAATAGAAATCACATTTCACTGGCCATGGTTTAAACACCAGTTTAAACCACAATGTGCCAGTTTTTGCCACATTCCAGTTCTGAGATCTCCTGGAATCAGTCAGCACAAAGACTTATTTAAGACCATTAACATGTGGCATATACCTGATGCCAATTATTTTCCAACAGCTGAGGACTGGCTGATATTTAACAGGATTCTGATTCAACCCAAGGTAAAAACCACACATATAAAGCAATAAGGAGGAGATTGTGTTTCCTAAACATACGGACAAATAAGCTATAGAATTTTTATTTCACAGCCAAATTCTTAGTCTTAACACTGATAAGATCCCTAAGGTGGAAGGAAGGCATCTTTCTTTCAGTGATCCCTTTCTATCCTTTTTGCACCACACTGTTGTTTTGAAGGGTATACATGCAAATAACAGCAATGGATTCCTCTTTTTAAAATAGTAAAATGTTATAGGTCAAAATAAAATCCCCTTTGAGATGCCCACTGAACTCCCCCTACTTGCTTAGAGGAAACAGCAGGGCTTTCCCTGGGCACTGTTACATCCACGCGGCAAGAAACAGAATGCTGCCTCATGTGCACCTCCTTGTATTTATGCTGGTGTGTAAATGGGACCCCTGTACACACTAGGATGTATCTCCCCTCGTCCAACTCAGCAATTGGCCTTGGCAAGTTCCCCATGTCGTTCTATCTCCACTTCTTTTTAAGTATTGTGTTTACTGGCGCGTGCTGCACTGGGTCTTCTCTGCTGCGCGTGGGCTGTCTCTAGCTGCGGCGGGCGGGGATGCCTCTCGAGTGGCAGTGCACGGGGGTCTCGCTGTGGCCGTCTCTCTTGTGCAGAGCACAGGCTCTCAGGCATGCAGGCTTCAGGCGCGTGGCACGTGGGTGCAGTAGTTGTGGCTGTGGGGTTCAGCTGCTCCTCAGCACATGGGATCTCCCAGCTCAGGGTCAAAACGCGTGGCCTCTCTCTTGACACGCAGATTCTTAAACACTGGACCACTGGAGAAGCCCTGTAACTCCACTTGCTCATCCTCCACTGTTGAAGAGTATTCTCTAGTGTCAACTGACAAGAGATATGCAGCCATTCTTCTAGTGATGAACATTCGTTTTGCTTATAAACATTCACTGTGGCAGACAAACCACAGAGAACATTCTTGATGTGTGTAATTACTTCTCTGTGGTAGAAATTAGTCTATATCTGGCTCTGAGGAGATGCCTGTTTTTATTTCACTTGATGCTGCTGTTAACACTCGTCAGTTTCTCCAAGATTTCCTCATACCCTTGGACAATGGTTGATATCTTGCTATTTCCATTTGTGTGTACTTCTCTCATCATCATCAACAACTAGTTTAAAACTAGTTTATCCTTTAACCAGAATATTTCATGGTTAGCTTATCTCCAAAAGTCTCCCTTTCAGAAAAATGGGGTTTGCAAAGCTGAATGCAAGACAGACTGTAACGCCCCAGCCTCGACACATTCCACTTTTTGGATTTTACAATATGTCATTGTATTGCCAGTCAGCAAAAATTCCTTGGTAATTTGATGATCATTCTTCAATTCAGATGGCAAAATCTAATTCATAAAGTGTCTGAATGCTGTCAACTCACATGACTAATGTGGGCAAACCATCATGATTCTCTTCTACGA
>SJYW01028169.1:0-11671 GCA_006410735.1 Raphicerus campestris | reverse complement strand
GATGAGCCATCACTTTGCAGGTAGTTCTTCCAAGGTCTGTCTCCTTCAGATTTCTGCCCCGGTGGCTCAGCAGTAAAGGACCCGCCTGCCAGTGCAGGAGACACAAGAGACACTGGTTCAATCCCTGGATCGGGAAGATTCCCCTGGAGGAGGGCATGGCAACCCACTCCAGGGTTCTCGCCTAGAGAATCCCATGGGCAGAGGAGCCTGGCGGGCTACAGACCATGGAGTTGCAAAAGAGTCAGACACGACTTAGCGACTAAACAACGACTTAAAGGAGCTGCCTCTTTCAGACTTGTAACTCTGGAGCCATGCGCTCTGCTGTTATTGTTACAGACAGTTGAGGCAGTAAGGGGCGGGCTTTGACTTCCAGCCCCCCACTTGGCAGCTGTGTCACCTCGGGCATTAGTTAACCTCTGAGTGCTTCCATTTCCACAGATATTCAGATAAAGGAAGATCCAACCAGCCCCTCCTAAAGGAAATCAGTCCTGAATATTCACTGGAAGGGCTGATACTGAAGCTGAAACTCCCAATACTTTGGCCACCTGATGCGAAGAACTGACTCATTGGAAAAGACCCTGGCGCTGGGAAAGATTGAAGGTTGGAGGAGAAGGGGACAACAGAGGATGAGATGGTTGGATGACATCACCGACTCAATGGATATGAGTTTGAGTAATCTCCGGGAGTTGGTGATGAACAGGGAGGCCTGGCGTGCTGCAGTCCACGGGGTTGCAAAGAGTCAGACATGACTGAACTGAACTGAACCAGATTAAGGCAGGGGGCAATAATGATCATAACTCATATGGTTTTAGTAGTAGTAGTGAAGTGTATGTAGTAGTGAAGAGGAACTAAAAAGCCTCTTGATGAGAGTAAAAGAGGAGAGTGAAAAAGTTGACTTAAAGCTCAACATTAAGAAAATGAAGATCATGGCATCTGGTCCCATCTTTTCATGGGAAATAGATGGGGAAACAGTGTCAGACTTTATTTTGGGGGGCTCCAAAATCACTGCAGATGGTGACTGCAGCCATGAAATTAAAAGACGCTTACTCCTTGGAAGAAAAGTTATGACCAACCCAGATAGCATATTTAAAAGCAGAGAGATTACTTTGCCAACAAAGGTACGTCTAGTCAAGGCTATGGTTTTTCCTGTGGTCATGTATGGATGTGAGAATTGGACCGTGAAGAAAGGTGAGCGCCAAAGAATTGATGCTTTTGAACTGTGGTATTGGAGAAGACTCTTGAGAGTCCCTTGGACTGCAAGGAGATCCAACCAGTCCATTCTGAAGGAGATCAGCCCTGAGATTTCTTTGGAGGGAATGATGCTGAAGCTGAAATTCCAATATTTTGGCCATCTCATGCGAAGAGTTGACTCACTGGAAAAGACTCTGATGCTGGGAGGGATTGGGGGCAGGAGGAGAAGGGGACGACAAAGGATGAGATGTCTGGATGGCACCAATGACTCGATGGACGTGAGTCTGAGTGAACTCCGGGAGGTGATGATGGACAGGGAGGCCTGGCGTGGTGCGATTCGTGGGGTCGCAAAGAGTCGGACACGACTGAGCGACTGAACTGAACTGAGGAGTAGTATATGACACAGGAATCCACTTAAAGTAGAACATGGTACCGAGGGAGAGCACAGTAAATATTAGCTGTGATGACGGTCATGCATACTGCAGTCTTCTTCCTTTCAGATGAAATATCTCCAGTTCCATCAACTGTGCTGTAGATCATGTAGTTCTAAAAACAGCTCCTCCCTTAGAAGCTCCTGCATACAATGAGACCCACAGGAACTGCTGTGATATTCTGACATGGTAGAACCTGCCCCCAGTGCAGTGGGAATAGCACCTGCCTTGACACAGACTTCACTGTGGTATCAGTGCTGCCTTTGACTGAGTTGGCTTTTTATCTGCTCGGTCACATCACTAGTCCTTATCAGTCTTAACAACACCTAAAACTACCAGGGTTTTGTTTTTTTTTTTCCATAAAAATGACTGTCAAACCAAGCCTTTCCAAGCTATACTTATGTAATTTCTTTTGGAGGCATGAATATATTTACATCTATTAAACTTAATTCTAGGTCTGGGATCTTTGTTCCAGTCTATTGCAATATGTTTGTATTCTGGTTTTATTATTTCAGTCTTTCCTAAGGTTTTATCTTGTGCAAAATTTGAGAAATATGCTTTATTTTTATCTAAGTGGTCAATAAAAATGTTATCCAAACAGATCCAAAAACAGAGCCCTGTGGGAAACCACTAGAGACCTCCAGCTAATAAATGACCTTTTCTTGAATATTTGTCTTATGAGTCGACCTAACCCTATGATCATTATCCTTCTCTTTTTCACGAAGATAGCTTGTTCATAAAGATATGCTGAAACAATGTATGTTTTTTCTATTTCAATTCCTTGTGGGTAAAAGAACTGTTGATCTCGAATTATTCCTTGTTAGAAAGAAAAGTAATGGCATTACATAATCACATGATATGGTGCTAACCTCCACCACCACATCCCAGAGCTCAGGGCATAGCTACATGGGCTTCTCGGAGCTCTAATTGAGTTGATAAAAATCCAGCAGTTTTGATCGTATTATGCAAGGGAACCTGACTCAAAGCAGCTGAGACCAGACAGTTTGGTGTTAAGCTGTAGTAACGAAAATCCATTAAAGTTTCATCTTTTCTGTTGAAGATCCTGGTTGGTTCTGGTGCTTGGGACACAACAGTTCCTTGCCACATTTTCCTAAGGCCCGCCTCTGAAATATGCCATCGGAAACCACGTAGGGCAGTGATCAATTTGTAGTGTACAAAAGTATGGAATCACTATGCCGCACATCTGAAACTAATATAACATTGTAAGGCAATTATATTTTGATTTTTTAAAACAAGAAAAAGAGGGCCTCCCTAGTGGCTTGAATGATGAAGAATCTGCCTGCCAATGCAAGAGACACAGGTTCGATCCTCGTGGGAGGATCCCACATCCAGGGGAGCAACTAATCCTGTGTGCTACAGCTACTGAGCCTGTGCTCTAGAGCCCAGGAGCCACGACTGCTGAAGCCCACGTGCCCTGAAGCCCAGGCTCCCCAACAAGAGAAACCACCACAATGAGAAGCCTGCACACGGCAATGAAGATCCAACACGGCCAAATAAATAATTTTAAACAGAAAAAGAAGTCCCATAGGAGTAAGAGATTGCCGATGTGGATGTAAATCCACAAGAAGCAAAAAGGTGCTGGATATGGGTGTTGGGGTTGGGGGTGGTATTTGTTTTCGGGCTGCTGAGGGTCTTAGTTGCAACACACAGGGTCTTCAAGCTTCATTGCAGCATATGGGACCTAGTTCCCCAACCAGGGATCAAACCCAGACTCCCTGCAGTGAAAGCACTGGGTCTTAGCCACTGGATCATCAGGGAAATCCCTATGCATGAGTTTTTGACTGAGGATGAGACTCAAGGAAGTGGAAGAATTTTCACAGCAATGGGAGGATTGGAAACTCTGGCTCACCCTGAAGCCCCTCCCCAGGAGGCAAAAACTCATGTGGTTAGGAGACTGTGCACGAGTGACCTGGGGTGACCCAGAAAATGTCGGTCCTTAGCCAGTCCCTCTCCCCACAGCTTCCACGCCCAGGGGAGGAAACAGGAGTAGCAAAGGAAAACTTCCCAGGTAAGGAAGAGGAGAGGAGAGCTTCAGATACATACTGACTGTGGTCATTTTTATATGAGTCTTTCTTCAAACACCCTCTTTGGGGGGGAAAAAAAAAAGGTGTCTAACAAGGACCACACAAGTGTGACGGTAGAAAGAAGACAGAACCAGAAATCTGGGCCTGGGTCTACTTAAGTCCTTTAAATCTGTAAAATGAGGGAGGTGGAGACCAACTAAGGAAGCTCCGTGAGCTTTTCAAATGCTAACGTTTCAGGCGTTGGAATGCCCCACTCTGAAGAGTCAAGGAAGTGGTGGCAAGCAGGAGGTGGCAGAAACCAGGGTCAGACGCCCACCCTCTGCCACACAAACTCCTCTGCATACCTGGAAACCCTGACACCAGGGGCCCAAGCATTATCCGCCCCCGCGGAAGGGATGTGAGACTGTGACCAGAGGACGACCAGAAGCAGGCTACACGCTGGAGGCTGAGCTCCCAGATTCGGGGGCTCAGCCATCAACACCTGAGAAAGAGTCGTCTGAAGCTGCCACCTCCCGTTCTGAAATAACCCCATGTTTCAGGCTGGGGCTGGGACAGTGGCAAACCTGCAAACCCAGTAGCAACAGGAGGAAAGTGGCCGAAGAGGGGCGCAATTCAGTTCTCTGTGATGATGACAAGTCTAGAAATGAAGGTGGAAAACCCGGAATGCACCGGTGGGGCGGGGGGGGGGGCGAGGGGTTCACTGCTGCATTTTCAGGGCCAGGCTGTACTCCTGGTTTTGGTAAACATTTCCCGACAAAACTGAGTGTTCTCACCGCATAAATACTCTTCAACACTAATAATAGCCTATGAGACCAATAAGGGCTTCCCTGATAGCTCAGACAGTAAAGAATCTGCCAGAAATGCAGGAGACCCAGGTTCAGTCCCCGGGTGGGGAAGATCCCCTGGAGGAGGAAATGGCAAAACAATCCAGTATTCTTGCCTGGAGAATCCCATGGACAGACAGAGGAGCCTGGTGGGCTACAGTCCATAGGGTCGCAAAGAGTCCTGAGAGACTAACACACGAGGCCAATATCTGCCTGCAAATGAGCCGGAAATACCCTGGAGAGTTTCACAAAAATGAGACACGGAGCAGTGGGACTCGGGCAAAGAAGATGGAGAGCGGATTCTTTAAAGACGGTGGGCGGGAGGATGCAAACAGTTCACACGGTCAAGCCTTTTAAAATGGAATCCACGTTTGCCTCAAGTCTGCTGAATAGCTGCAGCCCTGCCCGGTGCCCTTCGTGGAAGAATAGCTGTGGATGTTTGCGGAGTCCCTGAGGGCTGATGNAAACAGTTCACACGGTCAAGCCTTTTAAAATGGAATCCACGTTTGCCTCAAGTCTGCTGAATAGCTGCAGCCCTGCCCGGTGCCCTTCGTGGAAGAATAGCTGTGGACGTTTGCGGAGTCCCTGATGGCTGATGCCTGAGGCTTTAGCGCCATCCAGTGGAAGAAGAGGGTATGGCGGCTGTCGACGGCTTCAGCCTGAAGTGAGGCGGAGATCTGACAGTGATAGATGACAGGAAGGTGGCTGAGCTTCATTTCATTATCACCCGTTTAGTTCCAAGGAGATGCCAACTTGAGTCCCAGCCATCAATCAATTGGTATCATTCAAGGACCAGGCTGGGCTCAATTTGCCCATTCTATTTCAGCCCAGGTGGCGATGGAGACCTAGAGGAAGGGCTCTGAAACCCTCTTCTCCAGTCACACACTGATTCTCAGATGTCCAAACCTCCAGTCCCTGGGGTGTCCCTATTAATAAAAGAGTCTCATTATGTGCAGAACACAGAGACCTGAAGTCAGATTAGCCTCTGGAAGGGAGGGTGGGGGTTGCAACAATTGCTGCCATTCTGAATGGGGAACATTCTTCCACCACCCGCAAGAAAAACAACTCAGAGACAGGATGGTCTACTTGTCCAAACTGTCCCTTGGAAGAGAAAGCAGTCTCTAGCAACAAGTGCCATATTCATGCCCTCTTGTGTTTCTGAAGAGATTGATGACCCCTGAGGGGCTACAAAGGCCTGGCACATTTTTTCCTTAAAAAGAAAGCAAATCCAGAGTGGTGGCTTCGCCGTCACTCAGCCCCCTTTGCTTGGTTGACAGGCCACAGACATAGAAGAAAAGGAAAGCGTGGAGGAGGACTTCCTGGTGGTCCAGAGGTTAGGACTCTGAGCTCCCACTGCAGGGGCCACAGATTCCAGCCCTCGTCGGGGAAGTCCCACGTGCCTCAGTACAGCCAAAAAGGAAAAAAGCTATATAAGTAAAACTTTTTGAAAAGAGGGAAGGAAATACATATATTTCTTGAGTACCCACACTGTGACAGATAATATACATGAAATTCTATTGTTTTCTCCTCACAGCAAACCTCACTAGGTTATGGCCTCTTTGGGAAAACTAGAATAACCTAGAAGGGTCCAAACCATGATTTGCAATTCCCCTTTTCTTTTGTTTTCCTTTGGGTGGGGAGGTTGGCTATTGATTTCTAGTTTCATCCCATTATGATCAGAAAAAAAATAAGTGTTATGATTTCAATTTTCTAAAATTTGTTAATACTAGTTTTGTGGTGTGGGAGAAGGCAATGGCAACCCACTCCAGTACTCTTGTCTGGAAACTCCCATGAACAGAGGAGCCTGGTAGGCTGCAGTCCATGGGGTCGCTGAGGGTCAGACATGACTGAGTGACTTCACTTTCACTTTTCACTTTCATGCATTGGAGAAGGAAATGGCAACCCATTCCAGTGTTCTTACCTGGAAAATCCCAGGGACTGGGGAGCCTGATGGGCTGCCATCTCTGGGGTCGCACAGAGTCGGACACGACTGAAGCGACTTAGCAGCAGCAGCGGTTTTGTGGTGTAAGATGTGATCCATCCCAGAGAATGGTCTATGCATACGTAAGAAGAATGTGTATTCTGCTGTTTTGGGGTAGAGTATTTTATAGATAGACAGATATTACATAGGTATTACATGTAATGTATTACATATATTATGTGTATATGTATTACGTATATTACATGCATGTATATTACATATATATACATAATGTATATTACATATCAATATTAATATATATTTGGCCACATGTGAGGCAAGTAGGAGCAGTAGCCCACCAGGCTCCTCTGTCCATGGAATCCTCCAGGCAAAAATAGTGAAGTTGGCAGCATTCCCTTCTCCAGGGGCTCTTTCCGATCCAGGGATGGAACCCAGGTCTCCTGCACTGCAGACAGATCTTTATCACCTTAGCCACCCGGGAAGCCCTACATGTATATATATATACTGTGTGTGTGTGTGTGTGTGTGTGTGTGTGTGTGTGTGTGTATTGAAGCTGGTGCTAGTGGTCAAGAATCTGCCTGCCAATGCAGGAGACATAAGAGATGCGGGTTCAATCCCTGGGTCAAGAAGATCCCCCGGAGAAGGAAATGGCAACCCATTCCAGTATTCTTGCCTGGGAAATCCCATGGACAGAGGAGCCTGGAAGGCTACAGTCCACAGGGTCACAAAGAGTCGGACACGACTAAGCAACTAACACACGCACCCACATATATATTACATATATATATTAATATATATTTGGCCACACTGTGGGGCAAGTGGTAAGAGTCTTAACCACTGGACAGCCAGGGTGAAGTGAAAGTCACTCAGTCATGTCCGACTCTTTGAGACCCCACAAACTATTCCATGCATGGAATTCTCCTGGTCAGAATACTGGCATGGGTAGCCTTTCTCTTCTCCAGGGCATCTTCCCAATCCAGAGATTGAACCCAGGTCTTCCACACTGCCGGAGGATTTTACCAGCTGAGCCACAAGGGAAGCCAGAGAAGCCCCTGTACCTGTAACTCCCCTTTCCAGTACAAAACTAGGCTGACGTTAGTGCAAAGTCATGTGAGAAGCAATCAGCTCAATCTCTGTGAAATGTCCATTTCCCTAATTCAGTGCATCATTAATTCCCTCCAACCTCACCACACCACTCCCCACGCTGGGTTTTCTTTGTGATGAGAAGCAGAGCGTCCGGCTCTTGGGTGGTAAATCCTTAACTCAGCAGTCTTATAAATGTCATTAAGTTTTTCTTCTTTACCCAGAAGCAATTTTATACTGCCCTACCCAACAAGGCTGTTTCTGGGATTAAGCAAATGATAATTGTTAGGTAGCCTGTCTTTTCTGAGAGAGATTATGAACTAATTCTATTAAATTAGAGATCTGGATTTAACCCCTCCTACAATTAAACCTCAGATGAAATTCAACACTGGCTTTGAGGTCTCTTCCTGGTCTGACCCTGGCTGCCAAATTCCATTCTGAAGTTGCCACTCCTCTGTTTACTTGGAGCAAAACCTCAGATTCTTGACCCTTCCTAGCTCCCCCCTCACCTTTGTCACTCACCCCTAAGACTGGGCAACACACACTTGTAGACACAAGGAGGAGGAGAGACACGTGGAGAAAATTCAAGTCCATACCCAGTGAGACCGAACCTTGAACTTCAGCTCCCACATAAAGACAAATGTCAGGCACCCACCGCTCACATGGCTGTGGCCACACTTTTATTGCATCTGGAGGGAAGAATGGCAAATAACTTATTTTACAAGAAACAACCCCCTGCCCGTGTGTGGACAATACCCACTTCCAGAATGCAGAGGGTGAGCACAGGGTCTTTCTATTTACAGAGGCTGAGGAGCAAGGGAATGGGAATTCAGGCAAAACAGCACACATTCTCCTGGCAAAGAGAATTCGGGCTTGTACACCCTGGTGCAGTCTGGAGGGACGGCCCCTGGTGAGGCACAGCAGGGAGGTAAGTCTGAGGACCAATAGCACATCTAGGAGAGCTGGTGGTAGGGACCCTGGTTAGGTGGCATCACAGAGGTGCAAAAATTTCAGGTGACTCTTAAGCCTGTCCCAGCCAGACAAGAAGGGAGGTACCGGTAAGTTGGCTTCCAGTGTAGATGTGGGCAGAGTGGGCTGAGATGATCCTTTGCTGGTTTTGCTCAGACGTGCAACTCTGCTCTGAGCCAAGCGATCGGCACAAAGCCAGCCCAGAGTCAGAAGAGTTGGCTTCGGAGGCTGAAGAGGTCAGCGTGTGGGTCAGATGACCAGAGCCTCAGTCACGTGTAAAATGGCAAGGATGGTAAGAGTTGACCTGAGTTGCCTGAGACTCCCACTCGAGAGAAGTAGCCTTGGGATGGGGCCAAGGAACGACCGCAGTGCTGCTGAGAACTGTGGTCCCTGCAGCCCCATCAACCCCAGGACAGAGGATGTGGGTGGAGAGATCTTCCTGTGATGCTCCTGGGAAGACTCAGGACTCAGCCTTCATCTTGTGGACTCCCTGCTGTTTCTGCTGACGTGCTGCGTTCAGCTCACCCGTTGGGTCATGTTAACTGACATCTTTCCTTCCTTCATAGTCACTGTAAGGGCTAACCCGAGTCTGGACCCGAGGAATGGAGAAATCCTTTGGGGAATCCCGATTCTGAAAAGGAAGCATTTCGTCTTGTTCAACTCACTTCACTTCCCGGCCATTTCCACAGCACCTCTTACTCCAACCCGGGCAGGATTCTAACATTCCTCCCCTTTCTTCTCAGCCCTCCCCTGCTCTGTGCTCAGGTCTCCTATCCTAACCTCACGAGGCAGGTTACAGGAAAAGTAGACCCGTCATCCTTTCTAGGTGACATCCAGAGGCCACCAGAGTGGCAATATCCTCTATTCCCTAAGGACAGATGCTCCTGAGGTGCTAACACTGCCGACGAGAAAGGGGAAAGGGCTCCTTTACCTGTAGCTGGAAGTGGGTGGAGTACGGCGCATAGAGCGTGCTCCCTGTCTCTTCAGTACCTGAAACAGACAGAGAGGAGTAGGTGAACGTCAGGGTCCCCCCCATTGTGCCCCAATCCGTGCTCACCCCAGGTGCTAAGTCATGCTGCTGAGTCATGTATAAACCATGATACATATCCATTTAATTCTCTGTCTCCTGGGAGACGATCAGAGGTTTGGTTTGGTTTTGTTGTTTGTTTTTAAAGAGCTCTCTTATTCTCTTTTTAATTCTTTTAATGTTGATGGATTCACTTGGCTCCACCGGGTCTTAGTTGCAGTACCTGGGGTCTTAGTTCCCTGACGAGGGATTGAACCTGGGCCCCCTGCATTGGGGATGCAGAGTCTTAACCATCAGACCACCAAGGAAGTCCTCGACGGTCAGTTTTGTGCCAAAGAAAACTGTCCTCAGGCCTAGGACCAGGCACAGAGTCAGCCCAAAATTGGTTGAATAAATGAACAACTAGCCACGTATAAGCACTAGGGAAATGCCTTCCAAACACCCTCCAGAGGGACGTACGCACACCCACGGCTGATTCATGTTGATGTTTGACCAAAAACAACACAATTTTGTAAAGCAATTATCCTTCAATTAAAAAATAAATTAATTAAAAAAAAGAAAAACAACCCTCCAGAGGCTCTTTGTCCTAGGCCACTTCAAAAGCACATTTGAAACTAGTGTTTTCAGACACAGATCTGACCAGAGGTGTATCTAGAGGGAATCTTACTGAGGATTTACCCACTTCTTTACCTGCCCAACAAGGAAAGGTGGAAGTTCCATGATTTTCTTTGTGAAGGGATAGAATCTATGAGCAATCGTTTTCTGTTATTTGGGAGAAATAAGAGGGATTTTTTTTTTCATGGACAAGTGGCATAGAGGATCCAACCAGGGATTGAACCTATGCTGCTACAGTGAAGGCCAACCTCTGGACCGCCAGGGAAGTCCGAAATGAGAGGGATTTAAACTCAGGAACAGACCGAAAAACACACACATTCATCATAGAAACTAAGAATCCCCGTCCAGTCCAGTGGTCAGGACTCCGCACCTTCACTGCCGTGGCCCGTGTTCGATCCTTGGTTGGGAAACGGAGATCTCCCAAGCTGCCCATGCAGGCTTGAGTGCGTGCTCAGTCATGCCCAGCTCTTCACTGGGCAGAGAAACACACAGACACTTTCACATACATACACTTTCAGTGTAACTGAAAGCAACCCATTTATTTCCTACCAAATTTACCTCTTCAATTTGCTCAACAGGTACCTAGGCACCTCGGTATGTGAGATATTGTGGAAAAGAGAAGGCTTGATCAGAATGATTCCTGCCCTAAGGCTGACACTGGAGAATCCGGAATATCTGACAGCCACGCAAGGAACTCCAAGATGAGACAGACTCTGATAACAGCATCTCAAAGGTCTAGAGCTAGATGGGTGGAGAAAAGACTGAGCGAGCCTGGGGAATAGAGATGCTGGAAAAGGGAGAGAATAACGAGGGACATGTCCTCTTTGAATAAAGAGAATAAGGAGGGACAGACACTCTTTGAGCCCAGACAGGCAGACAGGAAAGTGCAGGGAACTTGGTCTGTTGGAACTGAGAGCACAGCTTTGGGGATGGTGGGGTTCCAGCTGTGAAAAGTGTGCTCAGTTGCTCAGTCGTGTCTGACTCTTTGTGACCCCGGGGACTGTAGCCCACCAGGCTCCTCTGTCCCTGGGATTTCCCAGGCAAGAATCCTGGAGTGGGTTGCCATTTCCTTCTCCAAGAGATCTTCCTGAGCCAGGGATGGAACCTGGGTCTCCTGCATTGTAGGCAGACGCTTTACCAGCGGAGCCACCAGGGAAATCTAGAGACTGATATAAACTGAAGAGACCAATGCACAGAGGCATATGAGGAAAGGCAGTTTCTGGCTATTAGTGTAGTCTGGCTGCTCACCATTCCAGACAAGAGCAAAATTCCCTCCCGCAGGCGAGAGATGGACAAGAAAATGTAACTCTTGAGGCTACCTCAAAATCCTCAGTAGCTTCATGGAGATTCCTGCTGGTTTATGATAAAAAGAGTTTTCTCCCCACTTTGTGCTCTGTGGTCACTGCATGGCTGGGCTTTGTGCACTCAAATCTACAAAAGCAGGGGCTTCCCTGGTGGCTCAGCGGTAGAGGATCTGCCTGCCAATGCAGGAGATGTGGGTTCCACCCCTGATCTGGGAAGATCCCATATGCCTGGGAGCAACT
>SJYW01028166.1:0-13027 GCA_006410735.1 Raphicerus campestris | reverse complement strand
CCATTCCACTTTATTTCTTTTTGGAACTTCTTCAGTTATTCTCATTCTCTGAATCCTGTCTCCACCCAACTCCAGGTATATGAGAGTAGAATCACCTTCCTAATTGTTGAAGGAAAGATAAAATATAAAATGCAGAACTTTTTAGAAAAACGTATTCAAGGCTGTGCTAAGTTGCCTCAGTCATGTCTGACTCTGTGCGACCCTATGGANCACCCAACTCCAGGTATATGAGAGTAGAATCACCTTCCTAATTGTTGAAGGAAAGATAAAATATAAAATGCAGAACTTTTTAGAAAAACGTATTCAAGGCTGTGCTAAGTTGCCTCAGTCATGTCTGATTCTGTGCGACCCTATGGACTGTAGCCAGCCAGGCTCCTCAGTCCATGGGATTCTCCCAGCAAGAATACTGGGGTGGGTTGCCATGCCCTCCTCGAGGGGATCTTCCTGACCTTGCTTATCAAAACCACATCTCCTATGTCTCCTGCATTGGTAGGCAGGTTTTTTACCATAAGCATCACTTGAGAAGCCCCATTCCAGGCTACTGGAAATTTTATCAGGCACTAGAATAGTATAAATTCAATGTGAAAACTTGGAGTTCTGAGGAATCTTTTTGGACATGAAGTAAAAAAATACTGAAAAATGAAAGAATTTAGAAAAAAGATGTCTTATGAATATTGTCAAAGAGGTCATCAGCAAGTAAGTCAGAAATCAATTCAGCTTAAACCCAGAATTTTGCTAAGTGCAGGTTAGTCAAATGTTCAGTAAGTCTTTTGATTCTTCTAAGAAAACATGTGAATAATGTTAATTAATATATAGTCACTTGACATAAACTTTTCAGAGGGGAAAAAAATGAAAACCATACATACCAGTGAAGTTAGTACAATTTCAACTTCACTAATTAATATCTCAAAATAAATCTGGATGTTGTCAAGAGGAATCCAACTTTTAGATCAAGAGAATGAGGAAATACAATTTTAATATTACTCTTCTGGCTGTGGGATTTGAGGTGTATGTGGGATTCACCAGGTGCAGAGAAACAGGTTTCGCTGCTCTTGATTTTCTAGTTAGCCAAGTCATTGGAACTAGTGCAAGAGCATTTCTCTTTGTTTATTGTTTCCTTTTTTTAACTTTTTCTTTGGCTTTTTTTTCAGCTTCTTCACATCTATTTGATATACTTTAGCCTCCGCTTCTTCTTTTAAAATATTTTAACTAATTTGAGAGGTGTTCTGGAACCAAAGTAGAAAGCAAAGCAAAAAGTATGTTTGTAAGCTCAGTGTTGATTTTGGCACTGACTTGCCATGTGAACTTGAATGAGTTACTCCATCTTTTATTCATAAAAAAGATTGGAAAAGTCCTCAAACAAAATAGCAGTAATACTTGTTGTATATATACATACTGCATATGAGTTGACTATAAAAATATTTGATACTCGCTTGATTTTTCTTCAGGTCATTTCAGTACATATACTACTCTACATTTTACTAACATTTTTCAAGCATCAGAACATTACTTGCCTTTGCCCAGTCCTATCCAATCTGAGAAGCTATATGGTTTGCAGCTTTACCATTACTTCCCTTCCCAATCTTTTAACCGTTTTCACTACATTATCTCAATGCCCTTTATTCATTTAAATGCACATTCCTATTAGAATGCATTTTATTATTAGGAGTCTTCATGTACCATCACCCTGCATAAAAAAGCCTATTAACAGTAATCTATGTGGCTAAAGATGCTAAAGAAGTAGACCAGAATGCTGCCCATTTGATGTCTTTTGAACAGTGCCATAAAAATCCAGCTGCCTTTCACAATGTCATCCACTGCCTGCATTGCCATGGTCAAAAAAGTTTAAAGCCATTGAGAAGCTCATATAAATTAGCACAAAAAGTTAGATAATATAGAAAATAAGAAGTAAATAAAACATGCATTAAAAAATAGATGTTTTTAAATACAAAGTACACATTCAAAGTTATGATAGCATCATACCATTACATAACTGGACCTATAATGAGTGGATAATTAATTTTAAAAAATTCCAGGTAGAAAACAAACATCTGGTAGCATGAAAAAGTTCTCTACTAATTAAAGACTTGCAAATTAAAACACTGAAAAGGTACATTTAGAACCTATTACATTAACGAACATAATACCTGAGGCTGATGAGATAGAGGTAAAACTGGTACATTTATACATTAACTAGTAGCAATGTAAATTGGTACAAAGCTCTTGAAAGGCAATATCACCATTTTGAAGACCTTGAAATTTGTTTCTACACATTGATTTCTTAAACCATTTCAAAATTATTTTTAAAAATGCAAAAGCAAAATGAATCTTTTCATCTCTAAGATGTTATTTACAGCATTTCAAAAAATTACTGAAACACTGAAAAATGATTTAATAATCCCAAATCTTAAATTTTAACATTAAGAGAAATTAAGTCAAATTCAAAGTTATATGAATATTTTGTGTGCATATGGTCAAAGACTAAAGGTGCAGTACAAATTTCAAGAACAACTGTTGACCTATTTTGTTGGGATTACTATTTAATTGGTTTTATTTTCAAATTTATTCTTTATTATATTGTTTTAATAATGACTTTTGTAAAGAGGACAAAACTTTTTATAATATAAAATCTTATTAAAATTGCAACTCGGCTAGGAGAATAACAGGGCTTCGCAAGTGGTGGCACAAGTGGTAAAAACCTGCCTGCCGATGCAGGAGACTTGAGAGACTTGGGTTTGATCCCTGGGTTGGGAAGATCCCCTGGAGTTGGGCATGGCAACCCACTCCAGTATTCTTGCCTGGAGAATCTCATGGACAAAGGGGCCTGGTAGGCTACAGTTCATGGGTTCGCAAAGAGCTGGACACGACTGAAGCGACTTAGCAAACACGCACACACAAGATTAATAAGCTTAACAAGAGTATGTCAACAACAAATAGCATTAATTAACCAACCACCTTTTGGGATAACGAAAGGAGAATTGTTTAGGAAAAGAATACATTTTGTAGAGAGATAAAACAATTGATAAATTCTGTTAGTGAACCAGATTCAGACCTTTTCTACATTGAAACTTGACCTAAGACTGCAAGGTACTAATGATCTTCACTGCAGTCTAAAAATGAGTGAAAATTACCTTGTTGGTAGTTATCGAGTTGGCTATATTAAATGTTGATGTTTTCATATATGTCCTCTTTTATGTGTATTTTTTGTATCTTTTCCCTCCAAGTCACTCTTTCAGGTTATTTCAATATTAAAGAATGAAAAAATATACATTCTGTGTATATAAGTATTTCATTTTAACATTTTAGGCATGTTACTTTATATTTTAGATTTTTTTATGATTTTGTATATACCTCTTTTATTTCTTCACTTACTGAATATCCTGTGGTAAATCTATTTTAGTTGCCTTTTTAATTTCTAGCCTTCTTTCCAATGTGAATTAGATTTTCTTTCCATTTACTTCTTTGTATCACTTTAAATCATGAGTAAGTCAACCAAGGTGATAGTTTGGGTTAACTTTAGATCTTTCAGGAAATGCATTGTTTATATTTTTTGTTAATATCTTTAATGTCAGAAAACATTTTTGGTATTCTTAAATTGCTACATTATGATTGGCCCATAAGAGAATGCAAATAACTCAATAATCTCAAGTAAATTATTGCCTGAAATAAAGGTTTAAGAATGTTCTCATGGAAGGTAAAAGTCCTTCCTCCATAGTTATGACCATTATAGTCACCGTGGAAAATTTTACCAACATACCTGCGAAATATTTCCACGCATATGCAGCCTTTCTCAGATGGTTTCTAAGCATAAAATATTTTTAAGCATTAACTTTTGCTTCCTAAGTATGTGCTTGAAAACTTTCTCTATAGCAATAAATATGTCAAGATCATAAATGAAAGCACAAGTTGTATTATTATCAGACACATATTTTTNCTGGTAGCATGAAAAAGTTCTCTACTAATTAAAGACTTGCAAATTAAAACACTGAAAAGGTACATTTAGAACCTATTACATTAACGAACATAATACCTAAGGCTGATGAGATAGAGGTAAAACTGGTACATTTATACATTAACTAGTAGCAATGTAAATTGGTACAAAGCTCTTGAAAGGCAATATCACCATTTTGAAGACCTTGAAATTTGTTTCTACACATTGATTTCTTAAACCATTTCAAAATTATTTTTAAAAATGCAAAAGCAAAATGAATCTTTTCATCTCTAAGATGTTATTTACAGCATTTCAAAAAATTACTGAAACACTGAAAAATGATTTAATAATCCCAAATCTTAAATTTTAACATTAAGAGAAATTAAGTCAAATTCAAAGTTATATGAATATTTTGTGTGCATATGGTCAAAGACTAAAGGTGCAGTACAAATTTCAAGAACAACTGTTGACCTATTTTGTTGGGATTACTATTTAATTGGTTTTATTTTCAAATTTATTCTTTATTATATTGTTTTAATAATGACTTTTGTAAAGAGGACAAAACTTTTTATAATATAAAATCTTATTAAAATTGCAACTCGGCTAGGAGAATAATAGGGCTTCGCAAGTGGTGGCACAAGTGGTAAAAACCTGCCTGCCGATGCAGGAGACTTGAGAGACTTGGGTTTGATCCCTGGGTTGGGAAGATCCCCTGGAGTTGGGCATGGCAACCCACTCCAGTATTCTTGCCTGGAGAATCTCATGGACAAAGGGGCCTGGTAGGCTACAGTTCATGGGTTCGCAAAGAGCTGGACACGACTGAAGCGACTTAGCAAACACGCACACACAAGATTAATAAGCTTAACAAGAGTATGTCAACAACAAATAGCATTAATTAACCAACCACCTTTTGGGATAACGAAAGGAGAATTGTTTAGGAAAAGAATACATTTTGTAGAGAGATAAAACAATTGATAAATTCTGTTAGTGAACCAGATTCAGACCTTTTCTACATTGAAACTTGACCTAAGACTGTCAAGGTACTAATGATCTTCACTGCAGTCTAAAAATGAGTGAAAATTACCTTGTTGGTAGTTATCGAGTTGGCTATATTAAATGTTGATGTTTTCATATATGTCCTCTTTTATGTGTATTTTTTGTATCTTTTCCCTCCAAGTCACTCTTTCAGGTTATTTCAATATTAAAGAATGAAAAAATATACATTCTGTGTATATAAGTATTTCATTTTAACATTTTAGGCATGTTACTTTATATTTTAGATCTTTTTATGATTTTGTATATACCTCTTTTATTTCTTCACTTACTGAATATCCTGTGGTAAATCTATTTTAGTTGCCTTTTTAATTTCTAGCCTTCTTTCCAATGTGAATTAGATTTTCTTTCCATTTACTTCTTTGTATCACTTTAAATCATGAGTAAGTCAACCAAGGTGATAGTTTGGGTTAACTTTAGATCTTTCAGGAAATGCATTGTTTATATTTTTTGTTAATATCTTTAATGTCAGAAAACATTTTTGGTATTCTTAAATTGCTACATTATGATTGGCCCATAAGAGAATGCAAATAACTCAATAATCTCAAGTAAATTATTGCCTGAAATAAAGGTTTAAGAATGTTCTCATGGAAGGTAAAAGTCCTTCCTCCATAGTTATGACCATTATAGTCACCGTGGAAAATTTTACCAACATACCTGCGAAATATTTCCACGCATATGCAGCCTTTCTCAGATGGTTTCTAAGCATAAAATATTTTTAAGCATTAACTTTTGCTTCCTAAGTATGTGCTTGAAAACTTTCTCTATAGCAATAAATATGTCAAGATCATAAATGAAAGCACAAGTTGTATTATTATCAGACACATATTTTTACAATAAATATAAGACATAGAATCTGAGCAAAGCCAGAAAGGTTATTCTTAGGACAGGGGAGCTTAGTACTATTAAGAATGAGGTTTTATCCATTATTTTAAAAATGGCAACATGGGCTAAAGAATGTTTGAATATTTACATATATTATCTTCATGTTAAAGCACATAAGCAAAATTTAAATGACTAAATGAGGCTACAAGAAAGAAGGAAATAAATATGCTCTTGAATTCCATAATCTGCACAGCAGTTCATTTAATTCTTACTCCAAATATAATAAAACAATATCTGTCATGTCTGACTCTGCAACCTCATGGACTATAGCCCACCAAGCTCTTCTGTTCATGGAATTCTCCAGACAAGAATACTGGAGTGGGTAGCCATTCCCTTCTCCAGGGGATCGTCCTGACCCAGAGATCAAACCTGGGTCTCCTGCGTCTCCTACATTACAGGAGGATTATTTAAGTTCTCGTCAACCAGGGAAATCTCAAATATAATAAAAGAACATACTATTTTACCCATCAGAATGCTAGAACAGAGATACAATTTAGCCTCATTTTAAGGGGAAAAAGGAACCCTTGTCAGTGGCCAATGAAGAAAACCTTTCAGGAAAACAGATAATCCTGTATGTACCCTCCCTCGCCCCCAACCGTTTACATGGTAACTCTATGTTATTGTATAAAATCTGTCTTTCTTTGCCTTTATCTGTCTGTCTGTCTTTCTGTCTTTTTCTCTCTCTCTTATGGGATCTGAACTCAAATTTAAAGGTTGGTCTACCTGTTTGCTTTGATTAAAAAGCTTAACATTTCCATGCCTCAGTTGCTCATATGAGAAGATAATAGATTCTATCTCATAGAATATTGAGAAATATGAGTTATTTTATGAGATGTGCTTAGATTAGAGCCTGGCAGATTGTAAATTACCCATGAAGTGATGTATTTGTATTGAATGCTCATTAAATTACCTATTCAGATTGGGAATTATTTTCGATTGTTGTTCAGTTGCCAAGTTGTGTCCAACTCTTCCCGACCCCATGGACTGAAGCATGCTATGCCTCCCTGTCCCTCACCATCTCCCAAAGTTTGCCCAAGTCCATGTCCATTGCACCAATGATGCTGTCAAGCCAATCTCATCCTCTGATGCCCTCCCTGCTCTCCTCTTTTCAATTCTACTTACATAAATATTTTACAAACTGAGTGCTAGTAAAACTTTTAAACTAAAGACTGCTTGAAGCAATATTGCTTCCACTTCAAATTCAAACTGTTCTTATCCTTTATTTTAACTCAGAAAACCATCTGTCTGTCTCCTGTGGACTTTCTGTCATACTTGATACAGTGACTGTTCTAATGTTTTCTGAGATGTCTCATATTATCCAAACACATCACCATCTTCTTTACTCTCAGAGAATGACCTTGCTTCCCACTTCTCTGTGATTAAATTCACCTTTCTCTTTAAATTATTTTCTACATCAAAATTTTCTTACCTATTCATTTCCTTCTTATTTCATAAGAAAAATTTCCTCTGTTCTTATATGTCCAACTACCCTATGCCCCAAGTCTCTCTAACCTCTCTCTTTCCATCTCCTCCAGTCCTTGAGACATTTGTGATACTTGCTTTCCCATCTTGATTGGGTTTTTCTTGTTTATTCATGAGTTTCCGTGTTCTCCTTGTCCTAAGCTTACTGTTTCTTCCTTACTATTCTTTTTTTATCCTTTTATTTCTTGTCTATCTTTTCCTGCTCCTACTGATACTNCATCTCCTCCAGTCCTTGAGACATTTGTGATACTTGCTTTCCCATCTTGATTGGGTTTTTCTTGTTTATTCATGAGTTTCCATGTTCTCCTTGTCCTAAGCTTACTGTTTCTTCCTTACTATTCTTTTTTTATCCTTTTATTTCTTAAGTCTATCTTTTCCTGCTCCTACTGATACTGCTCCTACTGATCAGTATCCTACTGATACTACTCTCTCAGAATTAATGTCAATTGGCAAATCTCTTAGTTCTTATGCTTCTTACTGTTAATAGCACACTATTTTAATTTTCTTTTTTCTTAATTCTTTTATTTTTAACTCAAAAGCCATTTTTTGGAAAAACAGCTAGATACCAATTTCCAGGAAGTTACAAATATCTGTTATTCAGGAATTCCCTCTAAAATAGGAAAGATATGTGATGATTCTCACTGTAATGTAAGGGGAAAATGATCATTGAAAGAGATGCAAGTAAGATTAATTTATTTCCTTAATGCAATGAACTTTATAACTTTATTTTTAGGATTTTTATTTGGGAGTTGTAGTAGATAACTATCCTTTTCTTTTGGCAGCAGTTGCAGTATGATGATGGTATATTATCTTAGAATGTATTGATCTGCTCTGCACAGTGACTGTTGATTGCATGATACTCTGAGGTAAGAATACTTTTGGGAATCCACATACCTGTATATATTCAAAGCTACATGGATGTTTTAGACTTTCTTTAGTCTTGTTGTTAATATGTGTTCACACAGGCAACATATATTTGCATTTAACCCAAAGCAGAGACAAGTTTTTTTGAAAGAATGCAGGATAGAGATTAAAGAGATTGTGTTTCTATTCCTGGACCTGAATTAGCTGAACTGAAGGAAATCTCTTAGTCTGGGCTTCAATATACTCATCAAAATAAATGGCCCTAGTTCCTTTTTGTGTTTACATTTGTCCTAGATGGTCTCATCTAGTCATATATCTTTAAATATCATAAATGCACTGACAATTTTCAAATGTCTAACACAGAACTGTTTTCTCCCTGAAATCCAGTTTTGTGTATTTAGCCTACTCTTAATCATTGCCACCAATTAAAGAACTATTAGAATTTCAACTTTCTAATATCCCAAAGTGACCTCTTGATTACACTGAAGTCTCCACTATTTTAGTAAATGGCAACTCTAGTCTGTCTGAAGTAAGGCATGGCTACTCCAAACCTGATTCTTTACACGAACTCAGAAAAGCATTTTGCTTGAATTTAATTTCCCAAATTCTCCTTAACAGACTTCTTCCAGTTTTCTCTTGGTGGAGACTTGTCCTAAATGACCATCATAAGAAAGATTGTCTCTATAGCAGAGAGTTCAGGTCAAACTAAAATCTTTATTTGAAAATAGTAAAGGTAACATGAGAGAATTTAAATCATGTGAAAAGGGCATGGTAAGAAAGGATAACACTGTGAAGTTATCTTTCCATTTGACATAAAGGTCAGCGATAGTGCAAGAATTCTTTCTTTATCCCAGCCAGGAAAGACCATTTCTATACTGTGGCATGTGGAAGTTAATGGATTTTTAGATGTGAACTGGACTTATGGGCTGAAGGGATAGGAGACAGAGAAAGGGGATAGGAGACAGAGAAAGAGCAGAGGGACATATTAAAAATTCAGCATTTTAAATGGACAAATGGAACTTCATTTGCTGTAAGAGAGAACTAAGATCCTGTAAAGTGATCCTTTAGATATCAGATTCTCTCTAATTTAGACACTGTAGATAAACAAAACTTCTTTATGTGTAAAACATTATTGAAAAAGTACACAGTCATTTCAAATGTAATTTTGGAGGTTGATAAGTAATATTTTTCATTTTTGATAAATACATGAAAGTTTGAGTCAAATTTATAGCCATTGTCAGCATTTTTAAAATTAGAAAATGTTTTCCATATGAAGTTAAATTTTTAAAAATGATTAAAACTTTACTCTCTATACTCTGTTTTTTAGTCATAATTTTAAGACCACTTTATGTTTTTTTCTAATATAAATTTATTTATTTTAATTGGAGGTTATTTTCTTTACAATATTGTGTTGGTTTTGCCATACATCAACATGAATCCACCACAGATATACACGTGTTCCCCATCCTGAACCCCCCTCCTTCCTCCCTCCCTGTACCATCCCTCTGGGTCATCCCAGTACACTAGCCCCAAGCATCCAGCATCATGCATCAAACCTGGACTGGCGATTTGTTTCATATATGATATTATACATGTTTCAATGCCATTCTCCCAAATCATCCCACCCTCTCCCTCTCCCACAGAGTCCAAAAGACTGTTCTTATGCAGCTGTGTCTCTTTTGCTGTCTGATTTTCTATATTTAGCTGGATAATTTCCCCTTCCATTTTTGGTAGAATTTGGTCAGTTGATATGTAGATATATCTAGAAGATCACTTCACTGATTAGAGAAGGTGAAACTCCAGGCCCTATGTGTGGTTCATTAGGCTACTTTCTTAACCAGACCACTGACAGACTGAATGTCCATGGTTTATTTCCTTCATAGTTCATAAATTACTAAATATTGTTGTAACCACTTGAGTCTGGATTTACATTCCATGCTCTAAAGAAGATGATTACAGAATGGTGCTTTGCCAGTGAATAATTACTGTTGAAAGGCTTTTTTAAATTTCAAAAGATTCAGAAAATGTGTCTTTAAAATTAAGATGAAGGTTTTCAGACCTTTAAAAAATGTGGACTCTCTGTTCTTGAATGTGAGTAAGATAAAGTTAAATGCTATCTGTGAAAAAGGGCAGACCAAATCATAGAGACTCTGGCTTTGTGAGAGGAATTACATTTCAGAAGAATTTGTTTGAAAGAGAATCCTTTATTATATATTTCTAAAGAATCAGAAATTGGGTAAAAAGGAAAACATCAACTACCTTTTATTTAAAAATCATAACAAGTTTATTATATTTTTCTGTTTCTTTCTGAATTATAATTAAGGACCAACCCTGAACACGGAAGGAACTAAGCATACAACATTCTAAGTTCACAGTGGGGGCAAACACTCCTTTGCTCCCATTTAGACTTAAGGGACTTCAGAAATGGCCTTACAACCCTTAACTTCACCCTAAACACAAATCAATAGGAAAGGAGGATTGGAGAGATAGGAAACTAAAGCTTTTGAGGCCAGCAGAATTCAAGGTGATAGAACAAAGAAGACAACCTCAAGAGACTTACTTGTTTAGCCAGCAGACTTGCTGACCTGCTCTGTATTAGTTAAACAAAGGACAAAGACTAGAAAGGAGTTGCTGGAGTCAAGAGTGAAGGAAGTTATGTTCCTCCCCACAGTTCCCATTTCAAATTGGATAGATAGGAAGTTTGCTTGAATCAAGTAAACACTAAGAAACGCAGCTGGGCTCTGTCTTCTTAAGATGAATATACATTGCCTGAAGGTAATCCGGCAACAAGAAGTGGTGGAGTGGAGCTCTTCCGCCTCAGGAAAGTGCAATAGGAGAGCCCTTTCTCATCCTCTCCAAAGAACCCACATGTATATTCTAAGGGAGAGTTAAGGCTCGGATGGCTGCCACACATAGTCATTTCCCTTGTGTAAATGTCCTGAAGTGTACTGCCAGTTCCAAAAAGTGAATTTTATTTTGTGATATAAATTGGCATCATGTCAATATAAGTCAAAGGATCAGAAGCATTAGAGAAGAGATATTTGCTGTCTCAGTGATCATCACACCAAGAGAGCCACAGCGTAATGGATTACAGCTGGAAGAACTGCAAGACAAAATAATTTTCTAAGAGATACTTCAGGATAACTGAAAGTCATCAAGAGGGGAGGCAAAAGCTAGGATACTAGAGGAATTTTAAGTCTTTGCAAGGCAGTTATACTCACCACTCTAGCAGCAATGATGCAAGTTATTTGAAGACTTGTACCCGTACTTGTGCTCAGTTGCTCAGTCCTATCTGACTCTTTGCAGTACTATGGACTGTAGCCCACTAATCTGTCCATGGGATTTTCCAGGCAAGAATCTGGAGTCGGTTGCCATTTCCTACTCCAGGGTATCTTCCCCACACAGAGATTCAACCCACATCTCCTGAATCTCCTGCACTGGCAGCTGAATTGTTTCTTACTAACACAACCTGGGAAGCCCTATACTTAGAGCAAACACTAAAAGCAGTCCAGCTTCTAGCTAGATTAATATAAATCCTTACACTCTAGGTCTATTTACCTTGGTTTTTGTTACTGAAAACAAAATCTTGGTTTTCAGGAAATATTCAGTTCAGTTCAGTCGCTCAGTTGTGTCCGACTCTGCGACCCCAAGAATCACAGCACGTCAGGCCTCCCTGTCCATCACCAACCCCCAGAGTTCACTCAGACTCATGTCCATCAAGTCAGTGGTACCATCCAGCCATCTCATCTTCTCTCATCCCCTTCTCCTCCTGCCCCCAATCCCTCCCAGAATCAAAGTCTTTTCCAGTGAGTCAACTCTTCGCATGAGGTGGCCAAAGTACTGGAGTTTCACCTTTAGCATCATTCCCTCCAAAGAAATACCATATATATATATGGTATTGATGAGTCTGGGTCCAAGTCAAAGCCATATGTATGATATTTGGGGACCAGACATAGGCAATTACAAGTGTTCCCTGGCAGGTTGTGGGGAGAGAAAGAGGCTACATTCCCCATCCTAGACTTGGTAAAAAGTCAGCCAGTTGTGCTTCTTTGGAAGAATTGTAGGCATGCACTTAGACACTCTTTTTAGTCATATCTGTCTTTCTAGCCCAGACAGCTCCATTTGGATGCTTTCTTATTGAGAAGAACACAACTACATACAGTTGATTAACATCAATATTGATAAATATTAAAATATGTACATACAATTCTAATTAAACATGAAACATCATACAAATTCCTACTGCAATACGTCCTACAAAATACCTGAACACTCCTTCTCAAAACTATAAAGGTCATCAAAAATAAGTCTCTTACAGTCAAAAAGTAAATGAGATGTGAGTAGTAAATGTAATGTGGTATCCATGATGGGATTTTGGAAAAGAAAAAAGAACTTTAGTCAAACTGAAGATATGTGAACAAAGTAGTCCTTTAGTTCAGTTCAGTCCCTAAGTAATGTCCAGCTCCTTGACTACAGCATGTCAGGCTCCCATGGTCATCACCAAGTCCTGAAGCTTGCTCAAACTCATGTCAATTGAGTTGCTGATGCCATCAAACCATCTCATCCTCTGGCATATTTTCCAAGATCAAGTTCTTTTATAAGTCAACTCTTCTCATCAGGTGGCCAATCTATCGGAGTTTCAGCTTCAGCATCAGTCCTCCCAGTGAATATTCTGGACTGATTTCCTTTGGGACTGACAGATTTGATCTCCTTGTAGTCCAAAGGACTCTCAAGAGCCTTCCCCAACACCACAGTTCAAATGCATAAGTTCTTCGGTGCTCAGATTTTTTATGGTCCAACACTCATATCTAT
>SJYW01028163.1:238054-261918 GCA_006410735.1 Raphicerus campestris | reverse complement strand
GTTTGTGGTTCCTCTTTATTGTGGAGGTTCCTCACTGTGGGTGGGGTTGGATGGGTGGCTTGTCAAGGTTTCCTGGTTACAGAAGCTTGTGTCAGTGTTCTGGTGGGTAGAGCTGGAGTTCTTCCTGGAGTGCAATGAAGTGTCCAGTAATGCATTTGGAGATGTCAGTGAGTTTGGTGTGACTTTGGGCAGCCTATATATTGAAGCTCAGGGCTATGTTCCTGTGTTGCTGGAGAATTTGCGTGGTATGCCTTGCTCAGGAACTTGTTGGCCCTTGGGTGGTGCCTGGTTTCAGTGTAGGTATGGAGGCATCTGATGAGCTCATATCAATTGATGTTCCCTGGATTCAGGAGTTCTCTGGTGTTCTCAGGAGTTGGGCTTAAGCCTCCTGCCTCTGGTTTTTTATCCTATTCTTACAGTATCCTCAAGATTTCTCCATCTATACAGCATCGATGATAAAAACATCTAGGTTAATGATGAAAAGTTTCTCTGCAGTAAGGAACATCTGGAGAGGTACACAGAGTTACATGGAGAAGATAATAGGGAGGAGGGAGATAGAGGTGACCAGAAGGAGAAGAGGAAGAATCAAAAGGGGAGAGAGCAAGCTAGCCAGTAATCACTTCCCTATGTGCTCTCCACAGTCTGGATCCTTACCCTTAGTAATGCAGCCCATGCCTCCCTGTCCAGCTCCCACTTGCTAGTCGTGGATGCGCATGTCTGGGTTACTGCTCCACTGGGAGTTGCTTTTAGGTACATAACCTGTGGGTTTTATTTCTTTATTTATTTTTCCTCCTGGTTAGTTTGCACTCTGAGCTTCCAAGTCTCATCACAGACCTGCCAGAGAGTGTTTCCTGGTGTGTGGAAACCTCTCTCTTTTTTAAAACTCCCTTCCTGGGACGGATCTCTGTCCCTACCTCTTTTGTCTCTCTCTCTCTCTTTTTTTAAAAAATATATTTTGTCCTATCTCCTCTCGAAGCCAATGGGCTGCCTTTCTGGGTACCTGATGTCCTCTGTCAGCATTCAAAAGTTGTTTTGTGGAATTTGCTCAGTGTTCAGATGTTCTTTTGATGAATTTGTGGGGGAGAAAGTGGTCTCGCTGTCCTATTCCTCCACCATTTTAGGACCTCCTCTGCTAATTCTCTCTTACTCTAATCATGATATGGATGAAAAATTGTGAAGCTATGAGGAAAGAAATGAGAAAATTTTGAATGCACACTAAAATCTAAAGTTAAATTTATGTAATATTTACATGTATATCTCAGAGAAGGCAATGGCAACTCACCCCAGTGCTCTTGCCTGGAAAATCCCATGGGCAGAGGAGCCTGGTAGGCTTCAGTCCATGGGGTCACAAAGAGTCAGACACGACTGAGCGACTTGATTTTCTGACTTTTCAATATGTATATCTACCTATGTCAATAATTATTTATTAAATAATAAAAGTTAATGACTGCTTTTGAAAATGTTTATTATAATAGATGTTCAGGGAGATATATTTTAATATATATTTATATTTTAATTTTCTATATCTCTGAAGAAAAAAAACTGCAAATTTAGCAGCATTAAACAACAAATAATATTACTTTAGAATTTATCTTAGATAAAGAAACTTGGGACTATCTTAAAATTCTGTCTAAGAAAATAAAAGGCCTTTAAAGTATTAATTTAAATCCTTAAATATTTAATATAATACTACATTATTATTATTTTGTTTACTTTAACAAAGACATATTATTTAAATAAGACATTTACTTATTTTACTGTTTTCTTGAGTAAATATATTTTAATTATAGAGAAAATATCTGGAATTCTATAATTATAATGTATATGTCTGCATATTATACATATATTTATATAGTTTATATGGAGAGTTAAATAGACACAAGACAAATTATTTTACAAATCATTCCTGTAATCTTATTTTATCCTAGTTACTTCATACTAATGATATATGTGTCACAAAGATATAAAATTGTTATAATTTTTATTGCTAATTACATAGCATATCCTATTGAATATTCACTATATTTATAAAACAAACAGATGTTTAATAAGGGATATCCAGTGTATCTTTACTTCGGTATAAATAATTTAATTCATTAATATAGTCAAAATTTTTAAGAAATTAAAAAAATACCATTAAATTATAATATGGTGCTATACCTAAAGATATGAAAAAAATTATATATATATATATAATTCCACTATACCACTAGGGAAATTAAGCTGTGAAATATAACCTCAGTTACAAAGATGTGAAGAAACTGCTCATATCAATGTCACNAAATAATTTAATTCATTAATATAGTCAAAATTTTTATGAAATTAAAAAAATACCATTAAATTATAATATGGTGCTATACCTAAAGATATGAAAAAATTATATATATATATATAATTCTACTATACCACTAGGGAAATTAAGCTGTGAAATATAACCTCAGTTACAAAGATGTGAAGAAACTGCTCATATCAATGTCACTAAGAACTATAATAGGTCATAAAGGAATTTTCATACTTAAATAACTATTTTAAACCTATTCTACTCATCTGAGAACTTTTATCATAGATACTTAATTTTATAGTTCATCTAATCCAACTTCCTAATTATAAAAGGTGGAAACCAGGCCATGACTTTGAAAAATTAAGTGACTTGCAAATTGTTACTTTACTAATGTAGAAATTAGAAGTATGTTAAGGCAGGGTCTCTTAACTCCAGACCCATTGCTCTTTTTCTACATTAAATTGCTTTCTCCACTTCCATTCTAATACAAAGATATTCATCCTCCTTTTGAAAAGTCGCTTTAATTTTAAATATTAATAACACAAACTGTAATACTATACTAGTGCTCTATTTGAGTCCATGTCATCATCATACATGTATAGTTTGGTATGAATTCTGTGATAATTTAAGCATACTCTGAGCCAGATGTCTTAAAAATGTCAAAGATCAAGTTTTGTTTTTGTTTTTTTGCAAAAATTAACCTCTAGAATATAGTAAAATAATTCATCAGATGTGAACATAGTACTATTAAAACTATTGTTTAAAGAAGTACAAAATGGAAATAACAGCAATGTCCTTTAAATATATATTTGAATAATGAGAGATTTATTGAGTAAAATATTAATTCAAATATTCCACAAGAACGTACTGAGTACCAATACACCTGGCCATCTAATAAGCTTTGAGATAAATTCATATGCACTCTCTCCTCAGTTGATTGACAATCTGATCCCCTAACCTAAACTAACTGACTCAAAAGAGAATTCCCAGTAGAATTATGTGAGATTGAAAAGGAAAGTTTTAGTTTGATAAAAGAACAAGTAAGAAGTTTACCAGGTAAAGAACAGGCGACTGGGAAATTTTAGTGTGTCTGTATGACATAAAGGACCTTAGGTCAACAAGCAAAAAAGAGTCATAATGCTATGGCATGAATGTTTGTGTTGCACCAAAATTCCTACGTTGAAATTTGAACTCCAATGATGATATTAGGAAATGGACCTTTAGAAGGTACTTAGGTCATAAGGAGAGAGCCCTCATAAATGAGATTAAGGTCTTATAAAGAGGCCTGAGACAGTTTCTTTGCCACAGTCACTGAGTGTGTGTGTGTGTGTGTGTGTGTGTGTGTGTGTGTATGTTCAGTTACTAAGCCATATCTAACTCTTTGCGACCTCAAGGACTGTAGCCTGCCAGGCTTCCCTGTCCTTCATTGTTTCCAGGAGTTTGCTCAAATTCATGTCCATTGAGTTGGTGATGCCAAACAACCATCTCATCCTGTGTCATCCCCTTCTCCTTCTGCCTTCAGTAATTCCAGCATTAGGGTCTTTTCCAGAGACTTGGCTCTTCACATCAAAGCTTTGCAATGGAGCTTCAGCTTGAGTATCAGTCCTTTCAATGAATATTCAGTCTTAATTTCTTTTAGAATTGACTAGTTTGATCTCCTTGCTGGCCAAGGGACTTTCAATATTATTCTCCAGCACTATAGTTTGAAAACAAATTCTTCGGCATTTACCCTTCTTCATGGTCCAACTCTCACATCCATACATAACTACTGGAAAAACATAGCTTTGAATATAGACATTTGTTTGCAAAGTGATGTCTTTGCTTTTTAATACACTGTCTAGGTTTGTCCTAGCTTTTCTTACAATTCACCATGTGAGGAGAAAAAAAATAATCTGAGACCCAGAAGAGGGTCTTCATCTGATTATATTGGTACCCTGATCTCAGATTTCAAACCTCTAAAATTGGAAGCATAAAATTCTGCTGTTTATAATTTACCTAATCCATGGTATTTTGTTAAAGTAGCCCAAATGGACTATGACATTAATTAATAGAATCCATATTTGAGGAGTTTGGACTTTATCTAAAATCAAAGAGGATGTTAAACAGGAAAGAGTCATGATCAGTTTTTAAATAATTTCTTATATGTGCAGGGAAGCATAAATTGGATAGTAGTAGAAGGAACAGCAACTAGGTGGTAGTAGTAATTTCAGAGGGAACTCATTTTTGAAAACTCTAGTGCCATTGAGGGTCAAGAAAAGTAATTAAATCTATGTCCTCTCTTCATTAAAGGAGGGAAAAAGGTCAAGTTCACCTTTCAGGTTTCACCACAAGCTACTGCTCGGTTTATGGTAGTATTCATTAATACGATTTGCAAATCACAATGAACAGTTGAACTACAAAGGTAAGATGAATTTTCATAGGTAACATATCAATTTTCCCGAATAGAAGCAATTCATGTAGATTTTATAGAAGAATGTTGAGTGAATTTTTGAGTAATATCATTACTTAAAGAAAAATTACACATAAAATGTATAGATTTAATATAGTTAAAGATACAGTGACATAAAAATAGTGCAAATCTGTATCTATGGTATAATTCATAGAAGAAAAAATGCCAGAAAAAGATATAACATATTAGCAATGTTTATGATAAGATTATAAATTCTATTCACTTTCATTATGTTTATTCTCAAAATTTGACCCCTATATACTTTGTTAGTAAAAAATAAAGTTTAAATATTCAACATCAGACACTCTGATATGTATCAGATACCCTGTTCTTGTGTACTAAACACAATAACCAAAAGACCTGCACCTTGCCATTTTGTCTTACTGTACTGTTTTTCACTAATTTTCATTTTAAATGCATCTTATCTATATTTTAGAGATCATGATATGATAATTTCCCAGCACATGCTGTGATGAACTGAAATGGGATGAGATTGCTTCCTTCAAAAACTGACTCAGATGCTGCACCTCTGGTAGACTTAGGAAACCTCTCTATGGGGATTCTAAACTGTGACAAACACCATGAACAGAACTGACCCTTATTTGATCCATTGAGTTTTTCTACTAAACACCCAGAATTGCCAATTATCCATTCCTTGAGGTGGAGAGAGGAAGTTAGGAGTTGAGAGGGGATGCTCTTCCAAGGAAAGATGCTAACAAGAATGGACTTCCCTGATTGCCCAGCAGTGAAGTCAGCCAGCAATGCAGGAAACGCAGGAGGTGAGAGTTCTACCCCTGGACTGGGGAGATCTCCTGGAATAGGAAATGGCAACCCACTCCAGTATTCTTTCCTGAAAATTCCAGTGGACAGAGAGCCTGGAAGGTTACAGTCCAGAGTGCAAAGGGTCAGACAGGACAGAGTGACTGAGCATGAACACAACACTGCTTACTCCTCTAATAAATATTTTTAACTTCACTTCTATCTTGTGTTTTATATATTTTCATATTAGCATTTGGTTTCTTGTCAGATAACATCAGACCTCCACAAGTCCTATCAGTTCAGTTCAGTTCAGTCGCTCAGTCATGTCCGACTCTGTGGCCACATGAATCGCAGCACGCTAGGCCTCCCTGTTCATCACCATCTCCTGGAGTCTACTCAGACTCACGTCCATAGAGTCCATGATGCCATCCAGCCATCTCATCCTCGGTCGTCCCCTTCTCCTCCTGCCCCTAATCCCTCCCAGCATCAGAGTTTTTTTCCAATGAGTCAACTATATAACTTTCTTCTCTTATAATTTTTTTTAAATTATGAAAGTATAACAACACATTTACAGGAGACTGAAAAATGCAGAACAAGGTTACATATAGTTGCACTATTACAATTGTTTCTAAGTATATAAATTAAGATTTTTAATTGGAGTTTTAGTATCAAACTCTCAAAAATTAGTAGAATGAATATACAGAGAAATAGAAGGCTACAGTAGACCTGAAATGTACAGTGAACCAATTCAACATAATTAAGATTTATACAGTTTTCACACAATAGCAGGATACAAATTCAAGTTCCCAAAGACTGTAAACTGGGAAACACTGGAACTTATCCAGAGATATAAAACAAGGTGCAAAAATTTCATGATCTAAAGGTAAATATAAATTAAGGAGCCTTGGACTCCAAGGAAATTCAAGCAGTCCATCCTAAAGGAAATCAATCCTGAATATTCATTGGAAGGACTGAAGCTGAAGTTGAAGCTGAAACTCCAATACTTTGGCCACCTGATGCAAAGCACTGACTCCTTGGAAAAGACCCTGATGCTTGGAAAGATTGAAGGCAGGAGGAGAAGGGAACGACAGAAGATAAGATGGTTGGATGGCATCACTGACTCAATGGACATGAGTTTAAGTAAACCCCGGGAGTTGGTGATGGACAGGGAGGCCTGGCGTGGTGCAGTCCATGGGGTCACAGAGTTGGACACAACTGAGCAACTGAACTGAACTGAAAGGTAAACATATATATCTTTCGTTAGCAATGTTTAAGGCACAGACTCATTGGCAACAATTCTCAAAGATACTTATAAAATTAGATGATATTCAAAGAGAACCTACATATATTAATATTTGTGAGATAAGCTGCTCAAGGATTCTGTCATGTTCAGAAAAAAAAAACCTCAATTCTAACAGCTATATGTATATGTAATACATAAAAAATTAATCATTATGGTGACAAAAGTACTCACTGAAGCCAGAACTAATTATGAATTTTAAAGCAGGTAATAAAAAGAGATAAAGACAGACAGAGAGAGAACCCAGATATATTAAAGTAAATCTAGTTCAAGTACACAACTAACAGAAGTATTGGTATTCTGTAGCTCATGATTATACTTCCTATGAAGCTCATTTAGTAAAAAGTTTTTCAATAAGTAAGGTCCTTTGTATATGAAAGCAATCATTTATGTTTCTTAAGTAAAAACCTGAAGCAAGCTTTAGAGGCTAAAACGAAAACAGTATGCAGCTACTTAGTTTTATGTAAAACCAGAAAATGTAATGCCTTATAAATGGCTGCATGATAATACTGTAGAATGCNTTGTCCGACTCTGTGGCCACATGAATCGCAGTACGCTAGGCCTCCCTGTTCATCACCATCTCCTGGAGTCTACTCAGACTCACGTCCATAGAGTCCATGATGCCATCCAGCCATCTCATCCTCGGTCGTCCCCTTCTCCTCCTGCCCCTAATCCCTCCCAGCATCAGAGTTTTTTTCCAATGAGTCAACTATATAACTTTCTTCTCTTATAATTTTTTTTTTAATTATGAAAGTATAACAACACATTTACAGGAGACTGAAAAATACAGAAAAAGGTTACATATAGTTGCACTATTACAATTGTTTTTAAGTATATAAATTAAGATCTTTAATTGGAGTTTTAGTATCAAACTCTCAAAAATTAGTAGAATGAATATACAGAGAAATAGAAGGCTACAGTAGACCTGAAATGTACAGTGAACCAATTCAACATAATTAAGATTTATACAATTTTCACACAATAGCAGGATACAAATTCAAGTTCCCAAAGACTGTAAACTGGGAAACACTGGAACTTATCCAGAGATATAAAACAAGGTGCAAAAATTTCATGATCCAAAGGTAAATATAAATTAAGGAGCCTTGGACTCCAAGGAAATTCAAGCAGTCCATCCTAAAGGAAATCAATCCTGAATATTCATTGGAAGGACTGAAGCTGAAGTTGAAGCTGAAACTCCAATACTTTGGCCACCTGATGCAAAGCACTGACTCCTTGGAAAAGACCCTGATGCTTGGAAAGATTGAAGGCAGGAGGAGAAGGGAACGACAGAAGATAAGATGGTTGGATGGCATCACTGACTCAATGGACATGAGTTTAAGTAAACCCCGGGAGTTGGTGATGGACAGGGAGGCCTGGCGTGGTGCAGTCCATGGGGTCACAGAGTTGGACACAACTGAGCAACTGAACTGAACTGAAAGGTAAACATATATATCTTTCGTTAGCAATGTTTAAGGCACAGACTCATTGGCAACAATTCTCAAAGATACTTATAAAATTAGATGATATTCAAAGAGAACCTACATATATTAATATTTGTGAGATAAGCTGCTCAAGGATTCTGTCATGTTCAGAAAAAAAAAACTCAATTCTAACAGCTATATGTATATGTAATACATAAAAAATTAATCATTATGGTGACAAAAGTACTCACTGAAGCCAGAACTAATTATGAATTTTAAAGCAGGTAATAAAAAGAGATAAAGACAGACAGAGAGAGAACCCAGATATATTAAAGTAAATCTAGTTCAAGTACACAACTAACAGAAGTATTGGTATTCTGTAGCTCATGATTATACTTCCTATGAAGCTCATTTAGTAAAAAGTTTTTCAATAAGTAAGGTCCTTTGTATATGAAAGCAATCATTTATGTTTCTTAAGTAAAAACCTGAAGCAAGCTTTAGAGGCTAAAGCGAAAACAGTATGCAGCTACTTAGTTTTATGTAAAACCAGAAAATGTAATGCCTTATAAATGGCTGCATGATAATACTGTAGAATGCAGAATGTATATCTTGAAAAACTAGAAACAGCAATACAAATAATTTCAGACATTCATCATGTGTTCATTTAAACAAAGTGTTCAATAGAAAAATATAAAGCATATATTTTTTATACCCCCCTCCTACAAAGTTGTATTTAATTATTTTCTTTATTTTGGCACTTGGAAATGCAAAGGTGAATTTAGAGTTTTACTAGTGCTACAATCATTGGAGGGGTTTGTCTCAAAATGTCTTATCTGATTACAAAAAATTAATTTTGAGGAGAGGGATGTTAATGAGAATTCAGGGGTTGGAGAAGACTTCATGGGACTGGCCAGTCAGTTTTAAAGGAAGAATAAANCAAGTTCCCAAAGACTGTAAACTGGGAAACACTGGAACTTATCCAGAGATATAAAACAAGGTGCAAAAATTTCATGATCCAAAGGTAAATATAAATTAAGGAGCCTTGGACTCCAAGGAAATTCAAGCAGTCCATCCTAAAGGAAATCAATCCTGAATATTCATTGGAAGGACTGAAGCTGAAGTTGAAGCTGAAACTCCAATACTTTGGCCACCTGATGCAAAGCACTGACTCCTTGGAAAAGACCCTGATGCTTGGAAAGATTGAAGGCAGGAGGAGAAGGGAACGACAGAAGATAAGATGATTGGATGGCATCACTGACTCAATGAACATGAGTTTAAGTAAACCCCGGGAGTTGGTGATGGACAGGGAGGCCTGGCGTGGTGCAGTCCATGGGGTCACAGAGTTGGACACAACTGAGCAACTGAACTGAACTGAAAGGTAAACATATATATCTTTCGTTAGCAATGTTTAAGGCACAGACTCATTGGCAACAATTCTCAAAGATACTTATAAAATTAGATGATATTCAAAGAGAACCTACATATATTAATATTTGTGAGATAAGCTGCTCAAGGATTCTGTCATGTTCAGAAAAAAAAACTCAATTCTAACAGCTATATGTATATGTAATACATAAAAAATTAATCATTATGGTGACAAAAGTACTCACTGAAGCCAGAACTAATTATGAATTTTAAAGCAGGTAATAAAAAGAGATAAAGACAGACAGAGAGAGAACCCAGATATATTAAAGTAAATCTAGTTCAAGTACACAACTAACAGAAGTATTGGTATTCTGTAGCTCATGATTATACTTCCTATGAAGCTCATTTAGTAAAAAGTTTTTCAATAAGTAAGGTCCTTTGTATATGAAAGCAATCATTTATGTTTCTTAAGTAAAAACCTGAAGCAAGCTTTAGAGGCTAAAACGAAAACAGTATGCAGCTACTTAGTTTTATGTAAAACCAGAAAATGTAATGCCTTATAAATGGCTGCATGATAATACTGTAGAATGCAGAATGTATATCTTGAAAAACTAGAAACAGCAATACAAATAATTTCAGACATTCATCATGTGTTCATTTAAACAAAGTGTTCAATAGAAAAATATAAAGCATATATTTTTTATACCCCCCTCCTACAAAGTTGTATTTAATTATTTTCTTTATTTTGGCACTTGGAAATGCAAAGGTGAATTTAGAGTTTTACTAGTGCTACAATCATTGGAGAGGTTTGTCTCAAAATGTCTTATCTGATTACAAAAAATTAATTTTGAGGAGAGGGATGTTAATGAGAATTCAGGGGTTGGAGAAGACTTCATGGGACTGGCCAGTCAGTTTTAAAGGAAGAATAAATAAAGGTAGGTGAGGTCTTCCATGAGAAGAGATTTTGAAAAAAATGCCGCAATTTAGCTTTACTGCAGCTATTTAATGGGAACTAGAGAGAATGCTTAAGTTAATGCAAAGTTCAAATGGTCAGGATAACTTGAAATAAACTTTAAATTTGACTCAGTAGCAGATAAAAACCTGATACAATAGAAATATTAGTTGAAATGTTCATTTTAATTTGTATATTCTAATTATTATATAATATTTTAATTCATAAATAGACAACGATTTGCATATAGCTTTTTATGAATATTTCAATTGCTTCCAGTTAGGCATATTGTGAACAAATCTGCTATAAACATAGGTTTTTGCTACACATTTGTATTCATATGACCTCCAGAGTAGGCTAGGGTATGGGTGAGTTAACAGAAATTGTTGCATGCCTATTAAAGTCCTTTGTGCATTTTTTAAAACATATATGCTATTTTTTTCTGAATAACTGGAGAGTAGATTACTTACATAATACTTCTTAGTATTTAGCATTTATTTTCTACAACCACTGCAATTTCTGATATTGACAAAATAGTACCCAGAAATTTTCCAAATGAATATTGTATATAACTTCCAATCATGAGGATTCCCATTTATTCATATCCTCATGGTATGTGAGTGTGAGAGTGTGTTTATGCTTATTGTTGTTCAATCACTCAGTTATGTCTGACTCTTTGCAACACCATGGGCTGCAGCACACCAGGCTTCCCTGCTTTTCACCATCTCCTGAAGCTTGCTCAAATTCATGTTCACTGAGTTGGTGATCCCATTTAATCATCTTGTCCTCTGTTTATGGGTACTGCAATATATTCTGATCAGTATATTGTAGTCTCTTATGGATTTAGTTTATATCACTTTATTTTAAAAAATAGTAAGCATATTTTAATATTAATTGGATATGGTTTTCCATTTTGTTATATACTTTAACAAAATTTTTATTTCCAAAAAAGCAGAACCTGAAATAAAGATCTGAGTTCATGTAGTTTATTTGCAAAGTGACTCAAGGAAGGCTTGTGAAGATGGGAGAGTAAGAAGACAGGAGCAAGAAAAGATACTAAGACTGTGTAAATTAATGGGTTAATGTTATAGAAAAATAGAAATCAATCCACTAGGCACTGAGAACAAAGTCCAAAAAATATGGACAGGAAGTCACTTCCAAGGATCTGTGACTATTTTTGGTTATGTGACAAGGGAGAATTAAATTTCAGATGGAATTACATTTACTAACCAACTAACCTTAATATAAGGAGATTGCTCTTAAGTATTCAGATGGACACACTGAAATGGGGAGGAGTGCGGCTGAAGTATCAGAATCAAAGATGTCATCATGACAATGTGTCAAACAGCTATTGCTGCCCATAAAGATGGAAGGAGCCACACACTAAGAAACACAGGCAGTATCCAGAATCTGTAAGAGGCAAGGAAATGGATTGTCCCTCAGAATCCCAGATGGAGCATATCATGTACAACATTTTTAATCTAGTAAGATGTGTTGTGTACTTCTGCTTGCAAAATTGTAAGATAATAAACTTTTATAATTTTAAGGAACTATGTTTGTGGGAAAGGATTGGATTAGTCAAAAAGTTCGTCTGGGTTTTTCTGTAAGATTTAAGCTAACCCAATATTATAGCAGCAATACAAACTAACATAAGAGCTTGTATTAAAACCAATGTACGTTAAAATTATCATATTTGATACTTTTAAATTAAAATGTATCATTTAAACTTACACAATAGAGTCATTGTCAATGACACATGCTATTATTTAATNCATCTGGGTTTTTCTGTAAGATTTAAGCTAACCCAATATTATAGCAGCAATACAAACTAACACAAGAGCTTGTATTAAAACCAATGTACGTTAAAATTATCATATTTGATACTTTTAAGTTAAAATGTATCATTTAAACTTACACAATAGAGTCATTGTCAATGACACATGCTATTATTTAATTTTGTTTGCATTACAAATACTTCTTCAGTGAGTTCAGTTCAGTTGCTCAGTCCTGTCTAAGTCTTTGTGAGCCCATGGACCACAGAATGTCAGGCTTCCCTGTCCGTCAACAACTACTGGAGTTTGGTAAAATTCATGTTCATCAAGTCGGTGATGTCATCCAACCATCTCACCCTCTGTTGTCCCCTTCGCCTCCTGACTTTGATCTCCTTGCCGTCTAAGGGACTCTGAAGAGTTTTCTCCAACATCACAGTTCAAATGCATCAGTTCTTCAGTGCTCAGCTTTCTTTATGGTCCAGATCTCACATCCATATATGACTACCAAAAGCCATAGCTTTGACTAGATGAACTTTTGTCAGCAAAGTGATGTCTCTGCTTTTCAATATGCTGTCTAGGTTGATCGTAGCTTTTTTTTCCAAGAAGCAAGCTTCTTTTAATTTCATGGCTGCAGTCACCATCTATAGTGATTTTGGAGCCACCAAAATTGAAATCTCATTGTTGCCATTGTTTCCCCATCTACTTGCCATTAAGTGATGGGAACAGATGCCATGATCTTAATTTTCTGAATGCTGAGTTTTAAGGCAGCTTTTTCACTCTCCACTTTCAATTTCATCAAGGGGTGCTTTAGTTTTCTTGGGAATGGTCTTTATCACTGCCTCCTGTACAATGTCATGAACCTCTGTCCATAGTTTTTCAGGCACTCTATCTATTAGATACAATGCCTTGAATCTATTTGTCACTCCCACTGTATAATCATAAGGAATTTAAGTCATACCTGAATGGTTTAGTGGTTTTCCCTACTTTCTTCAAATTAAGTCTGAATTTGGCAGTAAGGAGTTCATAATGTGCACCACNAGGAGTGCGGCTGAAGTATCAGAATCAAAGATGTCATCATGACAATGTGTCAAACAGCTATTGCTGCCCATAAAGATGGAAGGAGCCACACACTAAGAAACACAGGCAGTATTCAGAATCTGTAAGAGGCAAGGAAATGGATTGTCCCTCAGAATCCCAGATGGAGCATATCATGTACAACATTTTTAATCTAGTAAGATGTGTTGTGTACTTCTGCTTGCAAAATTGTAAGATAATAAACTTTTATAATTTTAAGGAACTATGTTTGTGGGAAAGGATTGGATTAGTCAAAAAGTTCGTCTGGGTTTTTCTGTAAGATTTAAGCTAACCCAATATTATAGCAGCAATACAAACTAACACAAGAGCTTGTATTAAAACCAATGTACGTTAAAATTATCATATTTGATACTTTTAAATTAAAATGTATCATTTAAACTTACACAATAGAGTCATTGTCAATGACACATGCTATTATTTAATTTTGCTTGCATTACAAATACTTCTTCAGTGAGTTCAGTTCAGTCGCTCAGTCCTGTCTAAGTCTTTGTGAGCCCATGGACCACAGAATGTCAGGCTTCCCTGTCCGTCAACAACTACTGGAGTTTGGTAAAATTCATGTTCATCAAGTCGGTGATGTCATCCAACCATCTCACCCTCTGTTGTCCCCTTCGCCTCCTGACTTTGATCTCCTTGCCATCTAAGGGACTCTGAAGAGTTTTCTCCAACATCACAGTTCAAATGCATCAGTTCTTCAGTGCTCAGCTTTCTTTATGGTCCAGATCTCACATCCATATATGACTACCAAAAGCCATAGCTTTGACTAGATGAACTTTTGTCAGCAAAGTGATGTCTCTGCTTTTCAATATGCTGTCTAGGTTGATCGTAGCTTTTTTTTCCAAGAAGCAAGCTTCTTTTAATTTCATGGCTGCAGTCACCATCTATAGTGATTTTGGAGCCACCAAAATTGAAATCTCATTGTTGCCATTGTTTCCCCATCTACTTGCCATTAAGTGATGGGAACAGATGCCATGATCTTAATTTTCTGAATGCTGAGTTTTAAGGCAGCTTTTTCACTCTCCACTTTCAATTTCATCAAGGGGTGCTTTAGTTTTCTTGGGAATGGTCTTTATCACTGCCTCCTGTACAATGTCATGAACCTCTGTCCATAGTTTTTCAGGCACTCTATCTATTAGATACAATGCCTTGAATCTATTTGTCACTCCCACTGTATAATCATAAGGAATTTAAGTCATACCTGAATGGTTTAGTGGTTTTCCCTACTTTCTTCAAATTAAGTCTGAATTTGGCAGTAAGGAGTTCATAATGTGCACCACAGTCAGATCCCAGTCTTGCTTTTACTTCTGTATAAAGCTTCTCAATAATTGGCTGCAAAAGATACAATCAATCTGATTTCGGTATTGATTATCTAGTGATGTCCATGTGTAGAATCGTCTCTTGTGTTGTTGGAAGAGGATATTTGTTATGACCAGTGCATTTTCTTGGCAAAACTCTGTAAGCCTTTGTTCTGCTTCATTTTGTACTCCAAGACCAGATTTGCCTGTTACTCCAGGTATCTGTTGACTTCCTAGTTTTGTATTCCAGCCCCCTACAATGAAAAGGGCATCTTTTGGGGGGTGTTAGTTCTAGAAGGTCCTCTAGGTCTTCACAGAACCATTCAACTTCAGCTTCTTCAGCATTACTGGTTGGGGCATAGACTTGGATTACTGTGATATTGAATGGTTTGCCTTGGAAACAAACAGGAATCATTCTGTCATTTTTGACACTGCATCCAAGTACTGCACTTTGAACTTTTTTGTTGAGTATGATGGCTACTCCATTTTTTCTAAGGGATTCTTGCCCACAGTAGTAGACATAACTGTCATCTGAATTAAGCTTACCCATTCCAGTCCATTTTCATTCATTGATTCTTAAAATGTCATTGTTCCCTCTTGCCATCTCCTGTTTGAGCACTTCTATTTTACCTCGGTTCATGGACCTAACATTCCAGGTTCCTATACAATATTGTTCTTTGCAGCATGGACTTTACTTCCATTACCAGTCACATCCACAACTGGTCATTATTTTTGCTTTGGTTCCATCTCTTCATTCCTTCTAGAGTTATTTCTCCATTCTTCTCCAGTAGCATTTTGGGCACCTACTGACCTGGGGAGTTCATATTTAGGTGTCATATCTTTTTGAGTTTTCTTACTGTTCATGGGGTTCTCAAGATAAGAAAGCTGAAGTAGTCTGCCATTTCCTTTCCAGTGGACCACATTTTATCAGAACTCTCCACTATGACCCGTCTGCCTTGCATGGCCTTACATGGCATGACTCATAGTTTCATTGAATTAGGCAAGGCTGTTGTCCATCTGATCAGTTCATTTTTCTGTGACTGTGGTTTTTCATTCTGTCTGCTCTCTTGAGGGATAATGATAACAGGTTTTTTGAAGCTTCCTGATGGGAACTGTGGGGAAAACTGGGTCTTGTTCTGATGGTCAGGGCCATGCTCAGTAAATCTTTAATCAACTTATTCAAATTTTCTGTTGATGGATGGGGCTGTTTTCCCTCCCTATTGTTTGACCTGAGACCAAACTATGGTAGAGATAATGAAGATAATGGCAACCTCCTTCAAAAGATCCTGTGCATGCCCTGCCATATTCAGTACCCTTGACATTGCAGCAGGTCACTGCCAAGCTATGTACCTGCTGGAGACTCCTGGACACTCATAGGCAAGTCTGGGTCAGTCTCCTTTGGGGTCACTGCTCTTTTCTTCTGGGTCTTGGTGTGCACAAGGCTTTGTTTGTACCCTCCAAGAGTCTGTTTCCCCAGTCCTGTGTAAGTTCTGGTGGCTCTATTGTGGGGTTAATGGTGACCTTCTTCAAGAGTGCTCCAGGTCTGCAGCACCTAGAACCCCTGCCCCTGGGCAAGGCCACTTTTGACCTACACCTCCACAGGAGACACTCAAGCACTCAAAGTCATGTCTGGCTCAGTCAATGTGGGGTCTCCTGCTGTACACAAGTCTTCGTTTGAGCCCTCTGAGTGGCTCTGGCAGGTATGGGGTTTGATCCTAAATGTGATTTTGCCCCTCCTACCATCTTTTGAGGGCTTCTCCTTTGGATTGGGGTATCTTTTTTTGGTGGGATCAAACATTCTCCTGGATGGTTGTTCAGCAGCAAGTTGTAACTTTGAAGTTCTTACTTGATGTCAAATGAAATACTTCTTACTTGATGTCAAATGANCACCCAGAAATTTTCCAAATGAATATTGTATATATCTCCCAATCATGAGGATTCCCATTTATTCATATCCTCATGGTATGTGAGTGTGAGAGTGTGTTTATGCTTATTGTTGTTCAATCACTCAGTTATGTCTGACTCTTTGCAACACCATGGGCTGCAGCACACCAGGCTTCCCTGCTTTTCACCATCTCCTGAAGCTTGCTCAAATTCATGTTCACTGAGTTGGTGATCCCATTTAATCATCTTGTCCTCTGTTTATGGGTACTGCAATATATTCTGATCAGTATATTGTAGTCTCTTATGGATTTAGTTTATATCACTTTATTTTAAAAAATAGTAAGCATATTTTAATATTAATTGGATATGGTTTTCCATTTTGTTATATACTTTAACAAAATTTTTATTTCCAAAAAAGCAGAACCTGAAATAAAGATCTGAGTTCATGTAGTTTATTTGCAAAGTGACTCAAGGAAGGCTTGTGAAGATGGGAGAGTAAGAAGACAGGAGCAAGAAAAGATACTAAGACTGTGTAAATTAATGGGTTAATGTTATAGAAAAATAGAAATCAATCCACTAGGCACTGAGAACAAAGTCCAAAAAATATGGACAGGAAGTCACTTCCAAGGATCTGTGACTATTTTTGGTTATGTGACAAGGGAGAATTAAATTTCAGATGGAATTACATTTACTAACCAACTAACCTTAATATAAGGAGATTGCTCTTAAGTATTCAGATGGACACACTGAAATGGGGAGGAGTGCGGCTGAAGTATCAGAATCAAAGATGTCATCATGACAATGTGTCAAACAGCTATTGCTGCCCATAAAGATGGAAGGAGCCACACACTAAGAAACACAGGCAGTATTCAGAATCTGTAAGAGGCAAGGAAATGGATTGTCCCTCAGAATCCCAGATGGAGCATATCATGTACAACATTTTTAATCTAGTAAGATGTGTTGTGTACTTCTGCTTGCAAAATTGTAAGATAATAAACTTTTATAATTTTAAGGAACTATGTTTGTGGGAAAGGATTGGATTAGTCAAAAAGTTCGTCTGGGTTTTTCTGTAAGATTTAAGCTAACCCAATATTATAGCAGCAATACAAACTAACACAAGAGCTTGTATTAAAACCAATGTACGTTAAAATTATCATATTTGATACTTTTAAATTAAAATGTATCATTTAAACTTACACAATAGAGTCATTGTCAATGACACATGCTATTATTTAATTTTGCTTGCATTACAAATACTTCTTCAGTGAGTTCAGTTCAGTCGCTCAGTCCTGTCTAAGTCTTTGTGAGCCCATGGACCACAGAATGTCAGGCTTCCCTGTCCGTCAACAACTACTGGAGTTTGGTAAAATTCATGTTCATCAAGTCGGTGATGTCATCCAACCATCTCACCCTCTGTTGTCCCCTTCGCCTCCTGACTTTGATCTCCTTGCCATCTAAGGGACTCTGAAGAGTTTTCTCCAACATCACAGTTCAAATGCATCAGTTCTTCAGTGCTCAGCTTTCTTTATGGTCCAGATCTCACATCCATATATGACTACCAAAAGCCATAGCTTTGACTAGATGAACTTTTGTCAGCAAAGTGATGTCTCTGCTTTTCAATATGCTGTCTAGGTTGATCGTAGCTTTTTTTTCCAAGAAGCAAGCTTCTTTTAATTTCATGGCTGCAGTCACCATCTATAGTGATTTTGGAGCCACCAAAATTGAAATCTCATTGTTGCCATTGTTTCCCCATCTACTTGCCATTAAGTGATGGGAACAGATGCCATGATCTTAATTTTCTGAATGCTGAGTTTTAAGGCAGCTTTTTCACTCTCCACTTTCAATTTCATCAAGGGGTGCTTTAGTTTTCTTGGGAATGGTCTTTATCACTGCCTCCTGTACAATGTCATGAACCTCTGTCCATAGTTTTTCAGGCACTCTATCTATTAGATACAATGCCTTGAATCTATTTGTCACTCCCACTGTATAATCATAAGGAATTTAAGTCATACCTGAATGGTTTAGTGGTTTTCCCTACTTTCTTCAAATTAAGTCTGAATTTGGCAGTAAGGAGTTCATAATGTGCACCACAGTCAGATCCCAGTCTTGCTTTTACTTCTGTATAAAGCTTCTCAATAATTGGCTGCAAAAGATACAATCAATCTGATTTCGGTATTGATTATCTAGTGATGTCCATGTGTAGAATCGTCTCTTGTGTTGTTGGAAGAGGATATTTGTTATGACCAGTGCATTTTCTTGGCAAAACTCTGTAAGCCTTTGTTCTGCTTCATTTTGTACTCCAAGACCAGATTTGCCTGTTACTCCAGGTATCTGTTGACTTCCTAGTTTTGTATTCCAGCCCCCTACAATGAAAAGGGCATCTTTTGGGGGGTGTTAGTTCTAGAAGGTCCTCTAGGTCTTCACAGAACCATTCAACTTCAGCTTCTTCAGCATTACTGGTTGGGGCATAGACTTGGATTACTGTGATATTGAATGGTTTGCCTTGGAAACAAACAGGAATCATTCTGTCATTTTTGACACTGCATCCAAGTACTGCACTTTGAACTTTTTTGTTGAGTATGATGGCTACTCCATTTTTTCTAAGGGATTCTTGCCCACAGTAGTAGACATGACTGTCATCTGAATTAAGCTTACCCATTCCAGTCCATTTTCATTCATTGATTCTTAAAATGTCATTGTTCCCTCTTGCCATCTCCTGTTTGAGCACTTCTATTTTACCTCGGTTCATGGACCTAACATTCCAGGTTCCTATACAATATTGTTCTTTGCAGCATGGACTTTACTTCCATTACCAGTCACATCCACAACTGGTCATTATTTTTGCTTTGGTTCCATCTCTTCATTCCTTCTAGAGTTATTTCTCCATTCTTCTCCAGTAGCATTTTGGGCACCTACTGACCTGGGGAGTTCATATTTAGGTGTCATATCTTTTTGAGTTTTCTTACTGTTCATGGGGTTCTCAAGATAAGAAAGCTGAAGTAGTCTGCCATTTCCTTTCCAGTGGACCACATTTTATCAGAACTCTCCACTATGACCCGTCTGTCTTGCATGGCCTTACATGGCATGACTCATAGTTTCATTGAATTAGGCAAGGCTGTTGTCCATCTGATCAGTTCATTTTTCTGTGACTGTGGTTTTTCATTCTGTCTGCTCTCTTGAGGGATAATGATAACAGGTTTTTTGAAGCTTCCTGATGGGAACTGTGGGGAAAACTGGGTCTTGTTCTGATGGTCAGGGCCATGCTCAGTAAATCTTTAATCAACTTATTCAAATTTTCTGTTGATGGATGGGGCTGTTTTCCCTCCCTATTGTTTGACCTGAGACCAAACTATGGTAGAGATAATGAAGATAATGGCAACCTCCTTCAAAAGATCCTGTGCATGCCCTGCCATATTCAGTACCCTTGACATTGCAGCAGGTCACTGCCAAGCTATGTACCTGCTGGAGACTCCTGGACACTCATAGGCAAGTCTGGGTCAGTCTCCTTTGGGGTCACTGCTCTTTTCTTCTGGGTCTTGGTGTGCACAAGGCTTTGTTTGTACCCTCCAAGAGTCTGTTTCCCCAGTCCTGTGTAAGTTCTGGTGGCTCTATTGTGGGGTTAATGGTGACCTTCTTCAAGAGTGCTCCAGGTCTGCAGCACCCAGAACCCCTGCCCCCGGGCAAGGCCACTTTTGACCTACACCTCCACAGGAGACACTCAAGCACTCAAAGTCATGTCTGGCTCAGTCAATGTGGGGTCTCCTGCTGTACACAAGTCTTCGTTTGAGCCCTCTGAGTGGCTCTGGCAGGTATGGGGTTTGATCCTAAATGTGATTTTGCCCCTCCTACCATCTTTTGAGGGCTTCTCCTTTGGATTGGGGTATCTTTTTTTGGTGGGATCAAACATTCTCCTGGATGGTTGTTCAGCAGCAAGTTGTAACTTTGAAGTTCTTACTTGATGTCAAATGAAATACTTCTTACTTGATGTCAAATGACAAATAATACTTTCTTAAAGTATGATCATGAGTATTATCATTATTTCATGTATTTATTGATTAGTCATCTTCAATAATTTAAGAGAACTTGTAAGTTTAAAAGTTAAAGAATAAATATTTTATTCTCGTTAACACTAATTTAAAATGTAAACCCACAGTACAGATTTAGAGCTTCTCTGGAGGCTTAGCTCATAAAGAGTATACAAAAACTGTTCCAATAGAGGAAATTCAACAGTCTTCAGTATCAAATACTTGGAAATATTAGAGGTGAAACCAACTTTTCTTTACCAACGTCTTTGAAAATCTCAGGAAGACTTATAGAAAAATCAAGGTAGTGACACTGGGCCACAGAGTGTCCTTATAAATATTTGGAAGGTTTTATTACTGAAGATTATATGTTTAAGTGTAGTAATAAAAATGAAAATTGCTTCATTTCTTGGCAGAAACTATAAATGTTAAATAAAGACACTTTCACTTGGAGTAATCAAGTAGCATTGCAATTTGGTTATTCCTACCTAGGAATGTCTTTACATTCCGAGATTCCTTGAGGAATTGCATAAGGCAATTTGTTGGGTGCTCAACTTAGTTTAAAAATGATCTTTTCAATTTGAAATTTACATGAATAATTACATTATAGGCTTCTATGCTGTCACTATCATAAAGAACTTCTCTTATATTAAGCATAGAGTCTTAAGACAACTCTATTTATTTACTCTGGAAATAATAATGTGCTTTCTCAGAGGCAAACACTATTTTTAACCCTCTTTTTTTGTAGTTTAGCTATAATTTAAAGAGACTTTTTTAATATAAATTTAAGGTAGTAATTTAACATTCTAGAGTGTTACAAGTGATCAAATTTATTGCTAATTTTTATAAGATAATTCGGTGATTAGCTAGCTATATCTCCTTCATTTTCTTCATCTCTCCTTTATCCTTCCACTCTTTCTTGCTAATGTATACACACATTTTCCCCTTAATCTTATTTCTATTTTAAAATATACATGTCATCATGCATCCTGAGATAAATATATTATCCCAAAATTCCATAAGATAGGATGATTGTTTATACAAGATAGAAGATCAAGGGATACAAATTGTAAACGACATCATAATAATTCAGAAATATCAATCTATTTGGGTGACATGATCATAGATAAGAGGCAAGGAATATATTTCATTCAAACAAAAATCAGAAATGTCTAGAACTTAGACACAAAGTCAAAAATACAGCTGAAAGATTAGTCCATCCACAGGGTTTTTAGCATTAACTCTGAAAGAAACAGATAGGTCAAAAACCTTTTCACCATATTGACAACAATAACCCCAAAAGCTTACTTTTAATTTAGTACCACTGACTTAGTATGGCAGGGAGTTTTATCATTAAAATACATTTAAAATGGAACACTGCTTTTTCAAGGAGGTTGTAATTTTAAAAGAACCTGAAAGTGAAATAAAAATCAGAAAGATAAAAATTATTGCCTTTTTCGAGAGTCCAAAGTAAAAAGTATATGAGTTTTAAGGAGAACTGCTAATGGAAGTCAAGTATGAAGCAAAGTGCTACCTCTGACATACAAACATAGTTTTGCTAATTTACAGGGAATTTCTTAAGAGGTAGTGTGACAAATAATATACATCGTTTCTTATAATTCTGACATAAAACAATAATTATCACCATGTTTTAATAAAATATATATTTAGAGTTTGAGCCTTTACAAAAAGTCACACAGTTCACAAGTTGCAAAATAGCTAAAAACTGCATATTGAAAGTGGTTAGTAGTAGTAGTTCAGTCTCTCAGTCGTATCCGACTCTTTGTGACCCCATGAATCACAGCATGCCAGGCCTCCCTGTCCACCACCAACTCCCAGAGTTCACTCAAACTCACGTCCATTGAGTGAGTGATGCCATCCAGCCATCTCATCCTCTGTCCTCCCCGTCTCCTCCTGCCCCCAATCCCTCCCAGCATCAGAGTCTTTTCCAATGAGTCAACTCTTCTCATGAGGTGGCCAAAGTACTGGAGTTTCAGCTTTAGCATCATTCTTTCCAAAGAAATTCCAGCACTGATTTCCTTGCAGTCCAAGGGACTCTCAAGAGTCTTCTCCAACACCACAGTTCTAAGGCATCAATTCTTTGGTTCTCAGCTTTCTTCACAGTCCAACTCTCACATCCATACATGACTACTGGAAAAATTTTAGCCTTGACTAGACGGACTATGTTGTCAAAGTAATGTCTCTGCTTTTCAATATGCTATCTAAGTTGGTCATAACTTTCCTTCCAAGGAGTAAGCGTCTATTGAAAGTGATTAAGTGGTTCTTATTATCTATTGTATTGATTATAAAACCTCAAATATTAAAATCATAAATTTTAACAAAACTATGATCAAAGCTTTTTTTTTCTAATTAAATATGCAGCAAATGCTTTTGTAAGATTGTCAAAACAATTTAAATTAATTATTTTCTTTATTTGAAAGAACTTGGGGAATTTTTTCTTGACTATTTATCCTCTTTTAAACATACAGGTTCTATATTTATACTGATGTAAGCAACATAACTTGGGAAGTTATAATTCATTCTAATTACAGAACTTGAACACTTGTATGGTCATATAAAACTTAAATGTATGTAGCTTCCAACCTTTAGTGTTAAAAAGGTATCATATCTTTATGGAAAGTCTCTTTTCAAAATAGGGATTGTCATAATGTAAAAACCACATAAAAATTCAAAATAAACCACCAAGAACACTGTACATAATCTGTCAAATTTTCCTTTGTGAGATATCATCAGGGTGATATGCAAAGTAAGTATGTTTCACACAAGAGCTTTGCTTGTCAGGAATGAATCATAGCATAACAGTTATCACTGAAAAGATAAATACTTGTAAAAAGAAAATATTTATTTCCAGATATGACCCAGAGAGATCTGTCAATTGCAAGGTTAAATTCAAGTATGTTTAAATATAAAAGCACAATGCTGACTCTACTACTCTAATAATAATTGATAGTTACAAATAAAAAATTTCCAATGACTATGTAATATTAAATATAAATATATGAGCTAAAGGGCAAGATAACCAGCCTTTTAGAATTCTAAGATTGTTTAAATACATAGCAAATGTTCAATAGATATTTTAAACTGATTATCAACGAACTAATCCAGTTCCATCATTCCATGGGAAATAGATGGAGAAACAGTGGAAACAGTGTCAGACTTTATTTTTTGGGGCTCCAAAATCACTGCAGATGGTGATTGCAGCCATGAAATTAAAAGATGCTTACTCCTTGGAAGAAAAGTTATGACCA
>SJYW01028163.1:220267-236206 GCA_006410735.1 Raphicerus campestris | reverse complement strand
AGTCGGTGATGTCATCCAACCATCTCACCCTCTGTTGTCCCCTTCGCCTCCTGACTTTGATCTCCTTGCCGTCTAAGGGACTCTGAAGAGTTTTCTCCAACATCACAGTTCAAATGCATCAGTTCTTCAGTGCTCAGCTTTCTTTATGGTCCAGATCTCACATCCATATATGACTACCAAAAGCCATAGCTTTGACTAGATGAACTTTTGTCAGCAAAGTGATGTCTCTGCTTTTCAATATGCTGTCTAGGTTGATCGTAGCTTTTTTTTCCAAGAAGCAAGCTTCTTTTAATTTCATGGCTGCAGTCACCATCTATAGTGATTTTGGAGCCACCAAAATTGAAATCTCATTGTTGCCATTGTTTCCCCATCTACTTGCCATTAAGTGATGGGAACAGATGCCATGATCTTAATTTTCTGAATGCTGAGTTTTAAGGCAGCTTTTTCACTCTCCACTTTCAATTTCATCAAGGGGTGCTTTAGTTTTCTTGGGAATGGTCTTTATCACTGCCTCCTGTACAATGTCATGAACCTCTGTCCATAGTTTTTCAGGCACTCTATCTATTAGATACAATGCCTTGAATCTATTTGTCACTCCCACTGTATAATCATAAGGAATTTAAGTCATACCTGAATGGTTTAGTGGTTTTCCCTACTTTCTTCAAATTAAGTCTGAATTTGGCAGTAAGGAGTTCATAATGTGCACCACAGTCAGATCCCAGTCTTGCTTTTACTTCTGTATAAAGCTTCTCAATAATTGGCTGCAAAAGATACAATCAATCTGATTTCGGTATTGATTATCTAGTGATGTCCATGTGTAGAATCGTCTCTTGTGTTGTTGGAAGAGGGTATTTGTTATGACCAGTGCATTTTCTTGGCAAAACTCTGTAAGCCTTTGTTCTGCTTCATTTTGTACTCCAAGACCAGATTTGCCTGTTACTCCAGGTATCTGTTGACTTCCTAGTTTTGTATTCCAGCCCCCTACAATGAAAAGGGCATCTTTTGGGGGGTGTTAGTTCTAGAAGGTCCTCTAGGTCTTCACAGAACCATTCAACTTCAGCTTCTTCAGCATTACTGGTTGGGGCATAGACTTGGATTACTGTGATATTGAATGGTTTGCCTTGGAAACAAACAGGAATCATTCTGTCATTTTTGACACTGCATCCAAGTACTGCACTTTGAACTTTTTTGTTGAGTATGATGGCTACTCCATTTTTTCTAAGGGATTCTTGCCCACAGTAGTAGACATGACTGTCATCTGAATTAAGCTTACCCATTCCAGTCCATTTTCATTCATTGATTCTTAAAATGTCATTGTTCCCTCTTGCCATCTCCTGTTTGAGCACTTCTATTTTACCTCGGTTCATGGACCTAACATTCCAGGTTCCTATACAATATTGTTCTTTGCAGCATGGACTTTACTTCCATTACCAGTCACATCCACAACTGGTCATTATTTTTGCTTTGGTTCCATCTCTTCATTCCTTCTAGAGTTATTTCTCCATTCTTCTCCAGTAGCATTTTGGGCACCTACTGACCTGGGGAGTTCATATTTAGGTGTCATATCTTTTTGAGTTTTCTTACTGTTCATGGGGTTCTCAAGATAAGAAAGCTGAAGTAGTCTGCCATTTCCTTTCCAGTGGACCACATTTTATCAGAACTCTCCACTATGACCCGTCTGTCTTGCATGGCCTTACATGGCATGACTCATAGTTTCATTGAATTAGGCAAGGCTGTTGTCCATCTGATCAGTTCATTTTTCTGTGACTGTGGTTTTTCATTCTGTCTGCTCTCTTGAGGGATAATGATAACAGGTTTTTTGAAGCTTCCTGATGGGAACTGTGGGGAAAACTGGGTCTTGTTCTGATGGTCAGGGCCATGCTCAGTAAATCTTTAATCAACTTATTCAAATTTTCTGTTGATGGATGGGGCTGTTTTCCCTCCCTATTGTTTGACCTGAGACCAAACTATGGTAGAGATAATGAAGATAATGGCAACCTCCTTCAAAAGATCCTGTGCATGCCCTGCCATATTCAGTACCCTTGACATTGCAGCAGGTCACTGCCAAGCTATGTACCTGCTGGAGACTTCTGGACACTCATAGGCAAGTCTGGGTCAGTCTCCTTTGGGGTCACTGCTCTTTTCTTCTGGGTCTTGGTGTGCACAAGGCTTTGTTTGTACCCTCCAAGAGTCTGTTTCCCCAGTCCTGTGTAAGTTCTGGTGGCTCTATTGTGGGGTTAATGGTGACCTTCTTCAAGAGTGCTCCAGGTCTGCAGCACCTAGAACCCCTGCCCCTGGGCAAGGCCACTTTTGACCTACACCTCCACAGGAGACACTCAAGCACTCAAAGTCATGTCTGGCTCAGTCAATGTGGGGTCTCCTGCTGTACACAAGTCTTCGTTTGAGCCCTCTGAGTGGCTCTGGCAGGTATGGGGTTTGACCTAAATGTGATTTTGCCCCTCCTACCATCTTTTGAGGGCTTCTCCTTTGGATTGGGGTATCTTTTTTTGGTGGGATCAAACATTCTCCTGGATGGTTATTCAGCAGCAAGTTGTAATTTTGAAGTTCTTACTTGATGTCAAATGAAATACTTCTTACTTGATGTCAAATGACAAATAATACTTTCTTAAAGTATGATCATGAGTATTATCATTATTTCATGTATTTATTGATTAGTCATCTTCAATAATTTAAGAGAACTTGTAAGTTTAAAAGTTAAAGAATAAATATTTTATTCTCGTTAACACTAATTTAAAATGTAAACCCACAGTACAGATTTAGAGCTTCTCTGGAGGCTTAGCTCATAAAGAGTATACAAAAACTGTTCCAATAGAGGAAATTCAACAGTCTTCAGTATCAAATACTTGGAAATATTAGAGGTGAAACCAACTTTTCTTTACCAACGTCTTTGAAAATCTCAGGAAGACTTATAGAAAAATCAAGGTAGTGACACTGGGCCACAGAGTGTCCTTATAAATATTTGGAAGGTTTTATTACTGAAGATTGTATGTTTAAATGTAGTAATAAAAATGAAAATTACTTCATTTCTTGGCAGAAACTATAAATGTTAAATAAAGACACTTTCACTTGGAGTAATCAAGTAGCATTGCAATTTGGTTATTCCTACCTAGGAATGTCTTTACATTCCGAGATTCCTTGAGGAATTGCATAAGGCAATTTGTTGGGTGCTCAACTTAGTTTAAAAATGATCTTTTCAATTTGAAATTTACATGAATAATTACATTATAGGCTTCTATGCTGTCACTATCATAAAGAACTTCTCTTATATTAAGCATAGAGTCTTAAGACAACTCTATTTATTTACTCTGGAAATAATAATGTGCTTTCTCAGAGGCAAACACTATTTTTAACCCTCTTTTTTTGTAGTTTAGCTATAATTTAAAGAGATTTTTTTAATATAAATTTAAGGTAGTAATTTAACATTCTAGAGTGTTACAAGTGATCAAATTTATTGCTAATTTTTATAAGATAATTCGGTGATTAGCTAGCTATATCTCCTTCATTTTCTTCATCTCTCCTTTATCCTTCCACTCTTTCTTGCTAATGTATACACACATTTTCCCCTTAATCTTATTTCTATTTTAAAATATACATGTCATCATGCATCCTGAGATAAATATATTATCCCAAAATTCCATAAGATAGGATGATTGTTTATACAAGATAGAAGATCAAGGGATACAAATTGTAAATGACATCATAATAATTCAGAAATATCAATCTATTTGGGTGACATGATCATAGATAAGAGGCAAGGAATATATTTCATTCAAACAAAAATCAGAAATGTCTAGAACTTAGACACAAAGTCAAAAATACAGCTGAAAGATTAGTCCATCCACAGGGTTTTTAGCATTAACTCTGAAAGAAACAGATAGGTCAAAAACCTTTTCACCATATTGACAACAATAACCCCAAAAGCTTACTTTTAATTTAGTACCACTGACTTAGTATGGCAGGGAGTTTTATCATTAAAATACATTTAAAATGGAACACTGCTTTTTCAAGGAGGTTGTAATTTTAAAAGAACCTGAAAGTGAAATAAAAATCAGAAAGATAAAAATTATTGCCTTTTTCGAGAGTCCAAAGTAAAAAGTATATGAGTTTTAAGGAGAACTGCTAATGGAAGTCAAGTATGAAGCAAAGTGCTACCTCTGACATACAAACATAGTTTTGCTAATTTACAGGGAATTTCTTAAGAGGTAGTGTGACAAATAATATACATCGTTTCTTATAATTCTGACATAAAACAATAATTATCACCATGTTTTAATAAAATATATATTTAGAGTTTGAGCCTTTACAAAAAGTCACACAGTTCACAAGTTGCAAAATAGCTAAAAACTGCATATTGAAAGTGGTTAGTAGTAGTAGTTCAGTCTCTCAGTCGTATCCGACTCTTTGTCGGATCACAGCATGCCAGGCCTCCCTGTCCACCACCAACTCCCAGAGTTCACTCAAACTCACGTCCATTGAGTGAGTGATGCCATCCAGCCATCTCATCCTCTGTCCTCCCCGTCTCCTCCTGCCCCCAATCCCTCCCAGCATCAGAGTCTTTTCCAATGAGTCAACTCTTCTCATGAGGTGGCCAAAGTACTGGAGTTTCAGCTTTAGCATCATTCTTTCCAAAGAAATTCCAGCACTGATTTCCTTGCAGTCCAAGGGACTCTCAAGAGTCTTCTCCAACACCACAGTTCTAAGGCATCAATTCTTTGGTTCTCAGCTTTCTTCACAGTCCAACTCTCACATCCATACATGACTACTGGAAAAATTTTAGCCTTGACTAGACGGACTATGTTGTCAAAGTAATGTCTCTGCTTTTCAATATGCTATCTAAGTTGGTCATAACTTTCCTTCCAAGGAGTAAGCGTCTATTGAAAGTGATTAAGTGGTTCTTATTATCTATTGTATTGATTATAAAACCTCAAATATTAAAATCATAAATTTTAACAAAACTATGATCAAAGCTTTTTTTTTCTAATTAAATATGCAGCAAATGCTTTTGTAAGATTGTCAAAACAATTTAAATTAATTATTTTCTTTATTTGAAAGAACTTGGGGAATTTTTTCTTGACTATTTATCCTCTTTTAAACATACAGGTTCTATATTTATACTGATGTAAGCAACATAACTTGGGAAGTTATAATTCATTCTAATTACAGAACTTGAACACTTGTATGGTCATATAAAACTTAAATGTATGTAGCTTCCAACCTTTAGTGTTAAAAAGGTATCATATCTTTATGGAAAGTCTCTTTTCAAAATAGGGATTGTCATAATGTAAAAACCACATAAAAATTCAAAATAAACCACCAAGAACACTGTACATAATCTGTCAAATTTTCCTTTGTGAGATATCATCAGGGTGATATGCAAAGTAAGTATGTTTCACACAAGAGCTTTGCTTGTCAGGAATGAATCATAGCATAACAGTTATCACTGAAAAGATAAATACTTGTAAAAAGAAAATATTTATTTCCAGATATGACCCAGAGAGATCTGTCAATTGCAAGGTTAAATTCAAGTATGTTTAAATATAAAAGCACAATGCTGACTCTACTACTCTAATAATAATTGATAGTTACAAATAAAAAATTTCCAATGACTATGTAATATTAAATATAAATATATGAGCTAAAGGGCAAGTTAACCAGCCTTTTAGAATTCTAAGATTGTTTAAATACATAGCANCATTTTGTACTCCAAGACCAGATTTGCCTGTTACTCCAGGTATCTGTTGACTTCCTAGTTTTGTATTCCAGCCCCCTACAATGAAAAGGGCATCTTTTGGGGGGTGTTAGTTCTAGAAGGTCCTCTAGGTCTTCACAGAACCATTCAACTTCAGCTTCTTCAGCATTACTGGTTGGGGCATAGACTTGGATTACTGTGATATTGAATGGTTTGCCTTGGAAACAAACAGGAATCATTCTGTCATTTTTGACACTGCATCCAAGTACTGCACTTTGAACTTTTTTGTTGAGTATGATGGCTACTCCATTTTTTCTAAGGGATTCTTGCCCACAGTAGTAGACATGACTGTCATCTGAATTAAGCTTACCCATTCCAGTCCATTTTCATTCATTGATTCTTAAAATGTCATTGTTCCCTCTTGCCATCTCCTGTTTGAGCACTTCTATTTTACCTCGGTTCATGGACCTAACATTCCAGGTTCCTATACAATATTGTTCTTTGCAGCATGGACTTTACTTCCATTACCAGTCACATCCACAACTGGTCATTATTTTTGCTTTGGTTCCATCTCTTCATTCCTTCTAGAGTTATTTCTCCATTCTTCTCCAGTAGCATTTTGGGCACCTACTGACCTGGGGAGTTCATATTTAGGTGTCATATCTTTTTGAGTTTTCTTACTGTTCATGGGGTTCTCAAGATAAGAAAGCTGAAGTAGTCTGCCATTTCCTTTCCAGTGGACCACATTTTATCAGAACTCTCCACTATGACCCGTCTGTCTTGCATGGCCTTACATGGCATGACTCATAGTTTCATTGAATTAGGCAAGGCTGTTGTCCATCTGATCAGTTCATTTTTCTGTGACTGTGGTTTTTCATTCTGTCTGCTCTCTTGAGGGATAATGATAACAGGTTTTTTGAAGCTTCCTGATGGGAACTGTGGGGAAAACTGGGTCTTGTTCTGATGGTCAGGGCCATGCTCAGTAAATCTTTAATCAACTTATTCAAATTTTCTGTTGATGGATGGGGCTGTTTTCCCTCCCTATTGTTTGACCTGAGACCAAACTATGGTAGAGATAATGAAGATAATGGCAACCTCCTTCAAAAGATCCTGTGCATGCCCTGCCATATTCAGTACCCTTGACATTGCAGCAGGTCACTGCCAAGCTATGTACCTGCTGGAGACTTCTGGACACTCATAGGCAAGTCTGGGTCAGTCTCCTTTGGGGTCACTGCTCTTTTCTTCTGGGTCTTGGTGTGCACAAGGCTTTGTTTGTACCCTCCAAGAGTCTGTTTCCCCAGTCCTGTGTAAGTTCTGGTGGCTCTATTGTGGGGTTAATGGTGACCTTCTTCAAGAGTGCTCCAGGTCTGCAGCACCTAGAACCCCTGCCCCTGGGCAAGGCCACTTTTGACCTACACCTCCACAGGAGACACTCAAGCACTCAAAGTCATGTCTGGCTCAGTCAATGTGGGGTCTCCTGCTGTACACAAGTCTTCGTTTGAGCCCTCTGAGTGGCTCTGGCAGGTATGGGGTTTGACCTAAATGTGATTTTGCCCCTCCTACCATCTTTTGAGGGCTTCTCCTTTGGATTGGGGTATCTTTTTTTGGTGGGATCAAACATTCTCCTGGATGGTTATTCAGCAGCAAGTTGTAATTTTGAAGTTCTTACTTGATGTCAAATGAAATACTTCTTACTTGATGTCAAATGACAAATAATACTTTCTTAAAGTATGATCATGAGTATTATCATTATTTCATGTATTTATTGATTAGTCATCTTCAATAATTTAAGAGAACTTGTAAGTTTAAAAGTTAAAGAATAAATATTTTATTCTCGTTAACACTAATTTAAAATGTAAACCCACAGTACAGATTTAGAGCTTCTCTGGAGGCTTAGCTCATAAAGAGTATACAAAAACTGTTCCAATAGAGGAAATTCAACAGTCTTCAGTATCAAATACTTGGAAATATTAGAGGTGAAACCAACTTTTCTTTACCAACGTCTTTGAAAATCTCAGGAAGACTTATAGAAAAATCAAGGTAGTGACACTGGGCCACAGAGTGTCCTTATAAATATTTGGAAGGTTTTATTACTGAAGATTGTATGTTTAAATGTAGTAATAAAAATGAAAATTACTTCATTTCTTGGCAGAAACTATAAATGTTAAATAAAGACACTTTCACTTGGAGTAATCAAGTAGCATTGCAATTTGGTTATTCCTACCTAGGAATGTCTTTACATTCTGAGATTCCTTGAGGAATTGCATAAGGCAATTTGTTGGGTGCTCAACTTAGTTTAAAAATGATCTTTTCAATTTGAAATTTACATGAATAATTACATTATAGGCTTCTATGCTGTCACTATCATAAAGAACTTCTCTTATATTAAGCATAGAGTCTTAAGACAACTCTATTTATTTACTCTGGAAATAATAATGTGCTTTCTCAGAGGCAAACACTATTTTTAACCCTCTTTTTTTGTAGTTTAGCTATAATTTAAAGAGATTTTTTTAATATAAATTTAAGGTAGTAATCTAACATTCTAGAGTGTTACAAGTGATCAAATTTATTGCTAATTTTTATAAGATAATTCGGTGATTAGCTAGCTATGTCTCCTTCATTTTCTTCATCTCTCCTTTATCCTTCCACTCTTTCTTGCTAATGTATACACACATTTTCCCCTTAATCTTATTTCTATTTTAAAATATACATGTCATCATGCATCCTGAGATAAATATATTATCCCAAAATTCCATAAGATAGGATGATTGTTTATACAAGATAGAAGATCAAGGGATACAAATTGTAAACGACATCATAATAATTCAGAAATATCAATCTATTTGGATGACATGATCATAGATAAGAGGCAAGGAATATATTTCATTCAAACAAAAATCAGAGATGTCTAGAACTTAGACACAAAGTCAAAAATACAGCTGAAAGATTAGTCCATCCACAGGGTTTTTAGCATTAACTCTGAAAGAAACAGATAGGTCAAAAACCTTTTCACCATATTGACAACAATAACCCCAAAAGCTTACTTTTAATTTAGTACCACTGACTTAGTATGGCAGGGAGTTTTATCATTAAAATACATTTAAAATGGAACACTGCTTTTTCAAGGAGGTTGTAATTTTAAAAGAACCTGAAAGTGGAATAAAAATCAGAAAGATAAAAATTATTGCCTTTTTCGAGAGTCCAAAGTAAAAAGTATATGAGTTTTAAGGAGAACTGCTAATGGAAGTCAAGTATGAAGTAAAGTGCTACCTCTGACATACAAACATAGTTTTGCTAATTTACAGGGAATTTCTTAAGAGGTAGTGTGACAAATAATATACATCGTTTCTTATAATTCTGACATAAAACAATAATTATCACCATGTTTTAATAAAATATATATTTAGAGTTTGAGCCTTTACAAAAAGTCACACAGTTCACAAGTTGCAAAATAGCTAAAAACTGCATATTGAAAGTGGTTAGTAGTAGTAGTTCAGTCTCTCAGTCGTATCCGACTCTTTGTGACCCCATGAATCACAGCATGCCAGGCCTCCCTGTCCACCACCAACTCCCAGAGTTCACTCAAACTCACGTCCATTGAGTGAGTGATGCCATCCAGCCATCTCATCCTCTGTCCTCCCCGTCTCCTCCTGCCCCCAATCCCTCCCAGCATCAGAGTCTTTTCCAATGAGTCAACTCTTCTCATGAGGTGGCCAAAGTACTGGAGTTTCAGCTTTAGCATCATTCTTTCCAAAGAAATTCCAGCACTGATTTCCTTGCAGTCCAAGGGACTCTCAAGAGTCTTCTCCAACACCACAGTTCTAAGGCATCAATTCTTTGGTTCTCAGCTTTCTTCACAGTCCAACTCTCACATCCATACATGACTACTGGAAAAATTTTAGCCTTGACTAGACGGACTATGTTGTCAAAGTAATGTCTCTGCTTTTCAATATGCTATCTAAGTTGGTCATAACTTTCCTTCCAAGGAGTAAGCGTCTATTGAAAGTGATTAAGTGGTTCTTATTATCTATTGTATTGATTATAAAACCTCAAATATTAAAATCATAAATTTTAACAAAACTATGATCAAAGCTTTTTTTTTCTAATTAAATATGCAGCAAATGCTTTTGTAAGATTGTCAAAACAATTTAAATTAATTATTTTCTTTATTTGAAAGAACTTGGGGAATTTTTTCTTGACTATTTATCCTCTTTTAAACATACAGGTTCTATATTTATACTGATGTAAGCAACATAACTTGGGAAGTTATAATTCATTCTAATTACAGAACTTGAACACTTGTATGGTCATATAAAACTTAAATGTATGTAGCTTCCAACCTTTAGTGTTAAAAAGGTATCATATCTTTATGGAAAGTCTCTTTTCAAAATAGGGATTGTCATAATGTAAAAACCACATAAAAATTCAAAATAAACCACCAAGAACACTGTACATAATCTGTCAAATTTTCCTTTGTGAGATATCATCAGGGTGATATGCAAAGTAAGTATGTTTCACACAAGAGCTTTGCTTGTCAGGAATGAATCATAGCATAACAGTTATCACTGAAAAGATAAATACTTGTAAAAAGAAAATATTTATTTCCAGATATGACCCAGAGAGATCTGTCAATTGCAAGGTTAAATTCAAGTATGTTTAAATATAAAAGCACAATGCTGACTCTACTACTCTAATAATAATTGATAGTTACAAATAAAAAATTTCCAATGACTATGTAATATTAAATATAAATATATGAGCTAAAGGGCAAGATAACCAGCCTTTTAGAATTCTAAGATTGTTTAAATACATAGCAAATGTTCAATAGATATTTTAAACTGATTATCAACGAACTAATCCAGTTCCATCATTCCATGGGAAATAGATGGAGAAACAGTGGAAACAGTGTCAGACTTTATTTTTTGGGGCTCCAAAATCACTGCAGATGGTGATTGCAGCCATGAAATTAAAAGATGCTTACTCCTTGGAAGAAAAGTTATGACCATCCTAGACAATATATTCAAAAGCAGAGACATTACTTAGCCAACTAAGGTCCGACTAGTCAAAGCAATGGTTTTTCCTGTGGTCATGTATCGATGTGAGAGTTGGACTGTGAAGAAGGCTGAGAGCCGAAGAATTGATGCGTTTGAATTGTGGTGTTGGAGAAGACTCTTGAGAGTCCCTTGGACTGCAAGGAGATCCATCCAGTCCATTCTGAAGGAGATCAGCCCTGGGATTTCTTTGGAAGGAATGATGCGAAAGCTGAAACTCCAGTACTTTGACCACCTCATATGAAGAGTTTAATTCATTGAAAAAGACTTTGATGCTGAAAGGGATTAGGGGCAGAAGGAGACGGGGACAACAGAGGATGAAATGGCTGGATGGCATCACTGACTTAGTGGATGCAAGTCTGAATGGATTCCAGGAGTTAATGATGGACAGGGAGGCCTGGCGTGCTGCAATTCGTAGGGTTGCAAAGAGTTGGACATGACTGAGTGACTGAGCTGAACTGAACTGAAGGACTATATTTTTCAATTTCTAATTCTTATGCATATGGATTTTATATTCATATCTTCATCTATATTTAAATTTACTTTTAAATCTCTACATTTATGGATATGACTTGGTGAGGGCATTATTTTGCTTCTTCTGCTAAAAAATATTTTGCCATTGTCCTAGATAAGCATTTTTTAAAGTAATAACAATTATTTTATTAATACACTGTCCTGCAACTGTGGCACTATCTCATTAGGTGGTCATCTCATGGATGTGAGAATTCTGTCATTTGTAGGTGATAATTTTTGCAGGGTTCTAGTTCATTCCCTGTTTCACTTCTGTTTTTCACTTCTGCTTTCTGACATCATATTCACAAATACACTACCCACAGAGAAGTCTTTGCCTTGAGCTCTGCTTTGAGCAAAACCTACAGTAAGCCAATCTAGTCTGGGAGCATTTACTTAAAATTCACAGTCTACGATCCAAATTTATGAGTTATGGAGTACAGCATAACGTGACTCTACCACAGAGGAAACTTTTTGCCATCACCTGAGTGTAAGGTCCAAAAACACTGCAGATGGTGACTGCAGCCATGAAATTAAAAGACGCTTAGTCCTTGGAAGAAAAGTTTTGACCAACCTAGTAGTATATTCAAAAGCAGAGACATTACTTAGCTGACTAAGGTCCGCCTAGTCAAGGCTATGGTTTTTCCTGTGGTCATGTATGAATGTGACAGTTGGACTGTGAAGAAGGCTGAGCGCTGAAGAATTGATACTTTTGAACTGTGGTGTTGGAGAAAACTCTTGAGAGTCCCTTGGACTGCAAGGAGATCCAAACAGTCCATTCTGAAGGAGATCAGCCCTGGGATTTCTTCGGAAGGAATGATGCTGAAGCTGAAACTTCAGTACTTTGGCCACCTCATGAGAAGAGTTGACTCATTGGAAAAGACTCTGATGCTGGGAGGGATTGAGGGCAGGAGGAGAAGGGGACGACAGAGGATAAGATGTCTGGATGGCATCACTGACTCGATGAATGTGGGTCTGAGTGAACTCCTGGAGATGATGATGGACAGGGAGGCCTTTCGTGCTGCGATTCATGGGGTCGTGAAGAGTCAGACACGACTGAGCGACTGAACTGAACTGAACTAAGTGTAAGGTTTTAGTAGAGATGATTTGTATTAAAAGCATGTTTGCAATACACAAATATCCTGGTATGATGTCTTATACACATGATAAAATCTGTTTTATACAACCAATAAATGTGTGCTGAAATAAGTATATCAAGTGATTTATATGTTCATATTATCAGAGATTTATTATAGTAACGTTCTCTAACAAACTAAATCAAAGAGAACTTACAATAATCCAGGAAAACCCTGAAGGGGGAAAATGTAAATGACNAGATGCCACCATTCTCAAAACAGTATCTGCCGGAAGCTAGTTACTGCAACCTTACTTTTTATAAAACTAGGCAACTGGCTACCTGGCTACACATCTCCCAAAAGTACCAGGTCCAGACTGGGTTTTGGACTTATTCTAAAAAGAAATGAGATTTATTTTGTCTATTAAAATTCCAGTTTACTTTCTGCAGCTGCTTCTAACTGGGTCTGTTACAACAAAATGGCAGACCCAAGGGACTGAGATTTTAAACATACAAGGCTCAGATCTCAGACTTGGAACTCAGGAATACTTCCAATTCAGTGTCTATTCTCCAAGTTGAGGCAGTCCTATGCCCAATTTTGACAAGAAGCTATCACAGTCATAGTTGCCCTGTTCCCTAAATTAAAACTGAGCAGACTCTGTGGGGCTCTGGAGTACAGATCTGTTGTGTGTTCTCCATTTCTTATCTGTAGGATATAGGCTTTATTCAGCCTCCTTGACCCTGGTGGCTCAGAGGTTAAAGCGTCTGCCTCCAATGCAGGAGACCCGGGTTCAATCGCTGTGTTGAGTAAATCCCNTCTCCATTTCTTATCTGTAGGATATAGGCTTTATTCAGCCTCCTTGACCCTGGTGGCTCAGAGGTTAAAGCGTCTGCCTCCAATGCAGGAGACCCGGGTTCAATCCCTGTGTTGAGTAAATCCCCTGGAGAAGGAAATGGCAATCCACTCAAATATTCTTGCCTGGAGAATCCCATGGATGGAGAAGCCTAGTAGGTTACAGTCCACGGGGTCGCAAAGAGTCGGACATGACTGAGAGACTTCACCTCACCTCACCTGAGCTTCCCTGAGTTCCAAAGGGTGGATTCAAACAATTGTCAATCAGGGAAGGGAGGGGATATAGAAACAGGAGAAACAATCAAATGGTGGTACAGCCTGCAGACAGGGTCCTGGTTCCTACTCAAAGAAATATGCATAACAATGTCTTTGAGTTCTACAGAAGTGGAGTCCCCACCAAGGTGGAGGATAATAACATCAGACTAAACACAAGATTCCTGGAGCACAGCTCTGTTGCTTCACCACCAACCAATCAAAACAACAACAAAAAGTCACAAACCCTGCAGCCCTCACCCCAAATGTTGCCTCCTGTTTCTGGGGACCAGTGATGACCATCCTGTTAGGTCTCCTTTTTGGTCCTTTTCTATTTCAACTCTGAGAGGAGCCAACAGTTTCTAAGTAAATTGCTGTTATCACAAGGGTGAATGCTGGTTTCAGGAAAAAAAAAAAAATTACTTGACTTAGATCAGGTAGAAAGAGACTTCTGCTCTGCTAGGCAGGCCTACACCCATGCACAGCAAGAAGAAATTACAGAAGAAAGAGAACTCTGCCCCAATTCCCAAGAAGTATCTTGAGTATGAAGTCTCTCAGGGGGGAGTTGTTAGGGGAAGCACACTGATTGAAACTGCCCACCCTGGCCAGGCACCATAGTAACCATTTGCATGAGTTGTTTTGTGACAGGAGGTCCTGGTAAGGGAGAGGGAACTAATAAACTTCCACCAACCAGAAGAGATCAGGAAAAGTCAAACGGAGACACCTCCTGTCTGACCACCTCCCAGAATCCTTCTCTCTGGCATCCATCTTGGCTGAGTAAGGTCTGCACCACCAGGAAGGACTCTGAGTCAGAATGTTTGACTAAGGACAACCCAGAAGCTAAACCTATCACCATATAACTGGAGACTGCAAGCCATGTGATAGAGATGTTCTCCTGGGTTCCGTTACCCTACTGCTCTCCACCCAGATGCCCTTTCCCAGTAAAATCTCTTGCTTTTTTAGCACATGTGTCTCTTGGGACAATTCATTTTTGAGTGTTAGACGAGTCCAGTTTTGGGCCCTGGAAGGGGTCCCCCTTCCTGCAACAGAAAGACACCTAGTGTTCACAGATTAGAAGACTTTATATTGGTTAGATAAACATAAAACTCAAAGTGATGGATTCCATGCATTCTCCATCAATATTTAAAAGGCTTTTTTGCAGAAGTAGAAAAATATACCATGGTATGATAACGAATCTCATCAGACCCAAAATAACCAAAACAATACTGAAAAAAAAAAAAAAGTTGTTGGTCTCACACTTCCTGATTTCAAAATTATTGGAAAGATATAGTAATCAAATTAGTCTGATACTGGCAAAGAAATGTACAAGTAGATCAACAGAATTGAATAGAATCTAGATATAAATCAGTGTATATATAGACAAATAATTTTCACCACTTACTAGGGATAGCACAATATTTACAACAAATAGTGCTTGTAAAAATGGATAATCAGATTCAAAATAATAAACCTTGATCTTTACCTTATCAGTTCAGTTCAGTCACTCAGTCATGTCCGACTCTTTGCAACCCCATGGACTGCAGCATGCCAGGCCTCCCTGTCCATCACCAACTCCTGGAATTTACTCAAATTCATGTCCATTGAGTCAGTGATGCCATCCAACCATCTCATCCTTTGTCATCCCCTTCTCCTCCCACCTTCAGTCTTTCCCAGCATCCAGGTCTTTGCCAATGAGTCAGTTCTTAGAATCAGATAGCCAAAGTATTGGAATTTCAGCTTCAGCATCAGTCCTTCCTGTGAACAGTCAAAACTGATTTCCTTTAGGATGGACTGGTTGGATCTCCTTGTAGTCCAAGAGACTCTCAAGAGTCTTCTACAACACTATAGTTCAAAAGCATCAATTCTTCAGCACTCAGCTTTCTTTATAGTCCAACTCTAACACACACACATGACCACTGGAAAAACCATAGCTTTGACTAGACAGACCTTTGTTAGCAAAGTAATGTTTTTGTTTTTAAATATGCTGTCTAGTTTGTTCACAACCTTTCTTCCAAGGAGCAAGTGTCTTTGAATTTCTTAGCTGCTGTCACCATCTGCAGTGATTTTGGAGCCCCCTAAAATAAAATCTGCCACTGTTTCTACATCCATTTGCCATGAAGTGATGGGACCAGATGCCATGATCTTAGTTTTCTGAATGTTGAATTTTAAGCCAAATTTTTCACTCTCCTCTTTCACTCTTGTGAAGATGCTCTTTAATTCTTTGCATTCTGCCATACCTGTGGTGTCATCTGCATATCTGAGGCTACCGATATTTCTCCCAGCAATCTTAATCACAGCTTTTGCTTCATCCAGCCCAGCATTTCTCATGATGTACTCTGCATATAAGTTAAATAAGCAGGGAGACAATACACAGCCTTGACATACTCCTTTCCCTATTTGGAACCAGTCTGTTCTTCCATGTCCAGCACTAATTGTTTCCTTTTGACCTGCATACAGATTTTTCAGGAAGCAGGTCAAGGTGGTAATT
>SJYW01028163.1:197406-219390 GCA_006410735.1 Raphicerus campestris | reverse complement strand
AAATATTTTCCTGGACCAAGAGGCTAGTAAGACACATGGTCCAGAGAATTTTGGATATTGTTTTATGGCGTAGTCCAGTAATAGCACATTGAGTGGCCTGTCAACAAAATCTTTGCCAGACCTAAGAATGGACATTCTCAGCACCTTGGGATAAAATGGTCATGAAATGATCCCTCAAAATCATGGTCAAGTTTATAAACAAAAAGGGGCTCTGCCAACTTAAGACTGACACTTGCCATCTACATCTACAAAGATTAAATCATGGCCACTGCAACTGCTGATTTTCAACGCCCCTGAAAGGAGTTCAAGGTGAAAATCAGAAATGAGGCATTCTGTTCTCTTGAAAAAACTGGCAGAACAGGCCTTTAGATAGTTAGATCTTTTTAGGAGAAGATTTTATGAGCTCCAATTCTTGCATCTTCTCATACCCAGAGAAACATTGACACCATTAATGGTGACATCTGCTTTGGCTACTAAGAAAAATTTTACAATTAAAAGTCAAAATAGAGTAGCTATGGTTCAGACATCCTGGGAAATAACTAGGTGATATATGGGTGTAAAATCAGATTAGACATTGTATTGCTAAACACTTGAGTTTTCTGAGTCATGTTAGGCTTAGATGCCACCATTCTCAAAACAGTATCTGCCGGAAGCTAGTTACTGCAACCTTACTTTTTATAAAACTAGGCAACTGGCTACCTGGCTACACATCTCCCAAAAGTACCAGGTCCAGACTGGGTTTTGGACTTATTCTAAAAAGAAATGAGATTTATTTTGTCTATTAAAATTCCAGTTTACTTTCTGCAGCTGCTTCTAACTGGGTCTGTTACAACAAAATGGCAGACCCAAGGGACTGAGATTTTAAACATACAAGGCTCAGATCTCAGACTTGGAACTCAGGAATACTTCCAATTCAGTGTCTATTCTCCAAGTTGAGGCAGTCCTATGCCCAATTTTGACAAGAAGCTATCACAGTCATAGTTGCCCTGTTCCCTAAATTAAAACTGAGCAGACTCTGTGGGGCTCTGGAGTACAGATCTGTTGTGTGTTCTCCATTTCTTATCTGTAGGATATAGGCTTTATTCAGCCTCCTTGACCCTGGTGGCTCAGAGGTTAAAGCGTCTGCCTCCAATGCAGGAGACCCGGGTTCAATCGCTGTGTTGAGTAAATCCCCTGGAGAAGGAAATGGCAATCCACTCAAATATTCTTGCCTGGAGAATCCCATGGATGGAGAAGCCTAGTAGGTTACAGTCCACGGGGTCGCAAAGAGTCGGACATGACTGAGAGACTTCACCTCACCTCACCTGAGCTTCCCTGAGTTCCAAAGGGTGGATTCAAACAATTGTCAATCAGGGAAGGGAGGGGATATAGAAACAGGAGAAACAATCAAATGGTGGTACAGCCTGCAGACAGGGTCCTGGTTCCTACTCAAAGAAATATGCATAACAATGTCTTTGAGTTCTACAGAAGTGGAGTCCCCACCAAGGTGGAGGATAATAACATCAGACTAAACACAAGATTCCTGGAGCACAGCTCTGTTGCTTCACCACCAACCAATCAAAACAACAACAAAAAGTCACAAACCCTGCAGCCCTCACCCCAAATGTTGCCTCCTGTTTCTGGGGACCAGTGATGACCATCCTGTTAGGTCTCCTTTTTGGTCCTTTTCTATTTCAACTCTGAGAGGAGCCAACAGTTTCTAAGTAAATTGCTGTTATCACAAGGGTGAATGCTGGTTTCAGGAAAAAAAAAAAAATTACTTGACTTAGATCAGGTAGAAAGAGACTTCTGCTCTGCTAGGCAGGCCTACACCCATGCACAGCAAGAAGAAATTACAGAAGAAAGAGAACTCTGCCCCAATTCCCAAGAAGTATCTTGAGTATGAAGTCTCTCAGGGGGGAGTTGTTAGGGGAAGCACACTGATTGAAACTGTGCACCCTGGCCAGGCACCATAGTAACCATTTGCATGAGTTGTTTTGTGACAGGAGGTCCTGGTAAGGGACAGGGAACTAATAAACTTCCACCAACCAGAAGAGATCAGGAAAAATCAAAAGGAGACACCTCCTGTCTGACCACCTCCCAGAATCCTTCTCTCTGGCATCCATCTTGGCTGAGTAAGGTCTGCACCACCAGGAAGGACTCTGAGTCAGAATGTTTGACTAAGGACAACCCAGAAGCTAAACCTATCACCATATAACTGGAGACTGCAAGCCATGTGATAGAGATGTTCTCCTGGGTTCCGTTACCCTACTGCTCTCCACCCAGATGCCCTTTCCCAGTAAAATCTCTTGCTTTTTTAGCACATGTGTCTCTTGGGACAATTCATTTTTGAGTGTTAGACGAGTCCAGTTTTGGGCCCTGGAAGGGGTCCCCCTTCCTGCAACAGAAAGACACCTAGTGTTCACAGATTAGAAGACTTTATATTGGTTAGATAAACATAAAACTCAAAGTGATGGATTCCATGCATTCTCCATCAATATTTAAAAGGCTTTTTTGCAGAAGTAGAAAAATATACCATGATATGATAAGGAATCTCATCAGACCCAAAATAACCAAAACAATACTGAAAAAAAAAAAAAGTTGTTGGTCTCACACTTCCTGATTTCAAAATTATTGGAAAGATATAGTAATCAAATTAGTCTGATACTGGCAAAGAAATGTACAAGTAGATCAACAGAATTGAATAGAATCTAGATATAAATCAGTGTATATATAGACAAATAATTTTCACCACTTACTAGGGATAGCACAATATTTACAACAAATAGTGCTTGTAAAAATGGATAATCAGATTCAAAATAATAAACCTTGATCTTTACCTTATCAGTTCAGTTCAGTCACTCAGTCATGTCCGACTCTTTGCAACCCCATGGACTGCAGCATGCCAGGCCTCCCTGTCCATCACCAACTCCTGGAATTTACTCAAATTCATGTCCATTGAGTCAGTGATGCCATCCAACCATCTCATCCTTTGTCATCCCCTTCTCCTCCCACCTTCAGTCTTTCCCAGCATCCAGGTCTTTGCCAATGAGTCAGTTCTTAGAATCAGATAGCCAAAGTATTGGAATTTCAGCTTCAGCATCAGTCCTTCCTGTGAACAGTCAAAACTGATTTCCTTTAGGATGGACTGGTTGGATCTCCTTGTAGTCCAAGAGACTCTCAAGAGTCTTCTACAACACTATAGTTCAAAAGCATCAATTCTTCAGCACTCAGCTTTCTTTATAGTCCAACTCTAACACACACACATGACCACTGGAAAAACCATAGCTTTGACTAGACAGACCTTTGTTAGCAAAGTAATGTTTTTGTTTTTAAATATGCTGTCTAGTTTGTTCACAACCTTTCTTCCAAGGAGCAAGTGTCTTTGAATTTCTTAGCTGCTGTCACCATCTGCAGTGATTTTGGAGCCCCCTAAAATAAAATCTGCCACTGTTTCTACATCCATTTGCCATGAAGTGATGGGACCAGATGCCATGATCTTAGTTTTCTGAATGTTGAATTTTAAGCCAAATTTTTCACTCTCCTCTTTCACTCTTGTGAAGATGCTCTTTAATTCTTTGCATTCTGCCATACCTGTGGTGTCATCTGCATATCTGAGGCTACCGATATTTCTCCCAGCAATCTTAATCACAGCTTTTGCTTCATCCAGCCCAGCATTTCTCATGATGTACTCTGCATATAAGTTAAATAAGCAGGGAGACAATACACAGCCTTGACATACTCCTTTCCCTATTTGGAACCAGTCTGTTCTTCCATGTCCAGCACTAATTGTTTCCTTTTGACCTGCATACAGATTTTTCAGGAAGCAGGTCAAGGTGGTAATTCCCATCTCCTGAAGAATTTTGCACAGTTCGTTGTGATCCACACAGTCAAAAGCTTTGGTGTAGTTAATAAAGCAGAAGTAGATGCTTTTTTCTGGAATTCTTTTGCTTTTTTGATGATCCAACTGATGTTGGCAATTTGATCTCTGGTTCCTCTGCCTATTCTAAATCCAGCTTGAACATCTAGGAGTTCACGGTTTACATGCTGCTGAGGCCTGGCTTGGAGAAGTTTGAGTATTACTTTGTTAGCATGTGAGATGAGTGCAACTGTGAGATCTTTTAGCATTCTTTGGCATTGCCTTTCTGTGTGATTGGAATGAAAAGTAAACTTTTCCAGTCCAGTAGCCACTGCTGAGTGTTCCAAATTTGTTGGCATATTGAGTGCATCAATATGCACTTCACAGCATTATTTTTTAACATTTGAAAAAGCTCAACTCGAATTCCATCATCCCAATAGCTTTATTTCTAATGATGCTTCTGAAGGCCCACTTGACTTTTCAATCCAGTATGTCTGGCTCTAGGTAAGTGATCACACCATCATGATTATCTGGGTCGTGAAGATATTTTTTGTATAGTTCTTCTGTGTATTCTTGTCACCTCTTCTTAATATCTTCTGCTTCTGCCAGGTCCATATCATTTCTGTCCTTTATTGTGGCCATCTTTGCATGAAAAGTTTCCTTGGTATCTCTAATTTTCTTGAAGAGATCTCTAGGCTTTCCCATTCTGTTGTTTTCCTCTATTTCTTTGCATTGATCACTGAGGAGGGCTTTTTTATCTCTCTTTGCTATTCTTTGGAACTCTGCATTCAAATGTGTGCATCTTTCTTTTTCTCCTTTGTCTTTGCTTCTTTACTATTCATAGCTATTTGTAAGGCCTTCTCAGATAACCATTTTGCCTTTTTGCATTTCTTTTTCTTGGGGATGTTTTTGATCACTGTCTCCTGTATAGTGTCATGAACCTCCGTCCATAGTTCTTCAGGCACTCTATCAGATCTAATCCCTTGAATCTATTTCTCACTTCCACTGTATAATCATAATGGATTTTATTTAAGTCATACATGAATATCTAGTGGTTTTCCCTACTTTTTCAATTTAAGTCTGAATTTGGCAATAAATTTATAGTACATACAGAAATTAACTCAAATTGATCACAAACAAATGTAAGGGCTAAAATTATAAAACACTTAGAAGAAAACACAGTGAGTATATTTATGAAGTTGGATATGATGATGGTTTATTGAAAATGACAACCAAAGCACAGGCAACAAAAGAAAAAATAAATTGACTTCATCAAAATTAAAAATATATGCATCATAGAATACTATCAAGAAAAATGGCAGTCCACAGAATGGTAGACAGTATTTGAAAATCATTTATCTGACAAAAGATGAGTATGTAGAATACATGAAGAACTCCAACAGCTGAAAAACAACAAAATCATCTGATTTAAAAGGGACAAATTACTTGAACAGATGTTTCTCCCTAAATATATACAAACAGCCAATAAGTATGTGAGAAGGTGCCCAACATCATTAAATTTAGGAAATTGGAAAGTAAAATCACAATAAAATAATACTTTTAGATGAGTATTTAAAAAAGTGGAAGTCAACACATTTTGGAGAGAATGTGAGGAAATCAGAATCTTTCTGCATTGTTAATAGGATTGTGAAGTAATGTAGCCTCTGTGGCAAAGAGTACAGAATTTCTTAAAATATATATATATTACCATAGAATTATCATATTTTCTAGGAATTCAAGTTCTGAGAAAAGAGCCAACAGAATTGAAGGCAAGAAGCTGAACAGATATAGATATACCCATGTCCATAAAATCATTATTATTCACAACAGTCAAAAGGCAGAAGTAACCTAATACCGAACCACTGATCATGCATACAATTTAGCATAATGTTTTATTTCTCCATTTCATAAATACAAATTTTTTAAAAGGCAGTGTGATTCCATAGTAAGAGTTAAAATATAACTGATTATCTGTTACAATTAATTCTAAATTTGATTAGGCAATCCTTTTATTATAAAACATGCAAGCCAAAACAATAACAAAGAGATAAATGGAGAAACATACAGAAAAAGAAGTGGAAATTAGGAACCATCAGATTGCATTGATTGACATGACCAATCAAAATGAAACCATGGTTGTTCATATATATATATATTAAGAAAAACAAGAAGACATTATAAACTCCTTGTTTTGAATCAAAATACTTTATATTCCTCTATATAGACTTACCTTTCTTTTATTTTACTTTTAAGACAATATGTAAACATAATTCTTCAATAGTTTCTTATCTAGGACATTGTGCTCAAGGTTAAACCTCTGTGTTAAAACCTCTATTAACAGCAGTGATTACTTCCATCTTAGGTGATAGAATTAATATTGAGTTCAACATATTGAGTTCCATAATTAGTCTTCATAATAGTGAAATAAATGAAGTCAACTAATAGTAATCTTCTAATATTGACTTAAATAAAAGTGAGTTCACTGGTTTCCAAAAAAAAAAAAAAGCTATCTCTTTTGCTGAGCAGTCATAGCTAAATTCATTTACATTGGTAAATGATTAAAAATGAGCACTCATACAAAAAATTATGTATGGACCACAATGTACTATTGTTCTTACATACCATTAAACAGCACTTNCCCTTGGACTGCAAGGACATCCAACCAGTCCATTCTGAAGGAGATCAGCCCTGGGCATTCTCTGGAAGGAATGATGCTAAATCTGAAACTTCAGTACTTTGGCCACCTCATGCAAAGAGTTGACTCACTGAAAAAGACTCTGATGCTGGGAGGGATTGGGGGCAGGAGGAGAAGGAGACAACCAAGGATGAGAAGGCTGGATGGCATCATGGACTCGATGGACGTGAGTCTGAGTGAACTCCGAGAGATGGTAATGAATGGGGAGGCCTGGTGTGCTTTGATTCATGGGGTCGCAAAGAGTCAGACATGACTGAGTGACTAAACTGAACTGAACTGTGAAGCATGAAAGTCACTCAACCATGTCCCACTCTTTACGACCCCATGGACTACTATACAGTCCATGGAATTCTCCAAGCCAGAATACTGGTGTGAGTAATCACTCCCTTCTCCAACAGATCTTGCCAATCCAGGGATCAAACCCAAGGATCAAACCCAGGTCTCCTGCATTGCAGATGGATTCTTTACCATCTGAGACACTAGGGAAACCCTTATATATACAACTGTTCATAAAGATGCTTTGTGTCTAGGCCTTCATACAGCAAAATGTAGATACTATAAACATTTATATTCAGTAAGTTATATTTATTTACCAAATAATTATTTTAGCAAAGTATTTTGCTAATCCTGTATACAAAGTCAGGGATTTATGCATAAAACTACTTCAGAACTTGAACTTTTTTGAAAACCTACCACCATTCTTCCTAAAATAAACAGAAACAGACTATTCAGGTCAGAGAATACAGGGGGCTGACCTCAGTACAGAAACTTGCAGAGGAAACTCACAAAAGAAGAAGTGCAAATCATCAATTAAAATGTCACTCACTATTTAACCTCAACAGCAATAAAAGTATTTCACTAAGATGTGAACTATTTTTCCCATCTAATGTGTTAAATTTTACTTTCTTGGATTAATGAAGGAGGCAGTTAAGTAAATGGGTTCACTTGAAATTATGAAGCTTTTACATCAGTATAAACTTTTAGAGCAATTTTTAGAGTAAACAAGAGGATATTTTTGAAATATCAACTTCACTGTTGAAAACAATCCATAGGTAACAAATGAGGGCTATATAAAACTGAAAGTTATTCTTGGATAGGCAAAGGTTAAACAAAGATACTCTCTAAGAAACTTTCTGAAAATATACATCACAAATGTCTACAGAAGCTGAGTTCTCTACTCTGTATAAAATAAGTTCTTTCATGTCAGGGATGGGAGATTCATATGACAAAATTATTAATCCTAAAAAATAGTTCATATATAAAATAATGGAGAGAAAGGAAGGAAGGGAGGAAGGAAGGGACATAAGAAGGAAGAAAGGGAAAACATGTACATTCATAAAGGTAGGACTATAGAAGTCAAGTTCTTCTTGAGTAAATAGAATCAAGATAATAAAAAATTTAAACTAAAAATTCAGTCTTGGTTCCACTTCCTTAATTTTATTTTTGTTGTTGTCCCTCCTCTTAATAACAAAATAGTACATATTATAAGATGCTTTCAGGTCCCTTAAGCTTGTATTAATACTACTTAATGTAGCTCTTTAGAAACCTATGCATCTGATTGTACAAGACATACAACTGAAAAACCCAAGTTAAATTTGTTCTTATTTCTTTCACCAGCTAGAATTATATTTAGCTTCTTGGTCAAATAAATTGTAGTACCAGGCTGTAATATGAGCAGGACATGAAATGTATTTAAAATATCAACTCTCAGCCTTAAATTTTTGGCTACTTTAAACATTTAATAATAATCTTTTCATCATAATGTCAATTTCTTGTCCCCACAGAAAAATGTCCAGAGAGATACAAATGAAGGAATATTTCATCAGAAGCTATAGCATGGCTGGTCTTACATGTGTCAGAAAATTACATTCAAATTTTAATTATTCCAAGCCCAAATCTCAAGTGTATAGATTTTCCAAGGCTTCAAAGATCCCAAGCAGAGAATAGGGCCAGCACAACAACTCAATGTCCATTGTTTCTGTTCTAATCACTTAAAAGCCTTTAAAACCTTGTCTTTTCCCTCAGGCCCAAAGGGTTTGAAGCCTCAGTAGCTCTGAGAAATAACTCGACCCATACTTCAGTCACAATCTTCTTGATCAAGAGTAGTACATACAGTTTCTACCATGTTACGTTGTATTCTCATAGCATTAGTTATCCTAATTAGGAATTGCAGGTCAGATAAGTCCTACTGTCTCTTTAGGAATTATGCTAATCCCAAATTCTTTAGTCAATCACTCCTATCCCAATCCTCTGCTAATTAAACTTCCCTCATTTCACAAAATGAAAGGAATTCAAGATATATGTTTGTTTCTTCATAGGACACTGCCAAAGCAAGTTTTTAAAATGAACAGCATTAATATTTTGGATTCTCTTCAATCACTGATTTCCCAGGTGTCTCAGATGGTAAAGCATCTGCCTTACAATGTGGGAGACCTGGGTTCAATCCCTGTGTCGAGAAGATCCTCTGGAAAAAGAAATGACAACCCACTCTACTAGAAAAAAAAAAAAAAAAATTTCCTGGAAAATCCCATGGACGGAGGAGGTGGTAGGTTACAGTCCATGGGGTCGCAAAGAATCAGACATGCCTGAGCAACTTCACTTTCACTCTTCAATCATTAATGGGAAGTTTTCTCTATGTAAAATGTATTATAAAAGAATTCCAGAACTTAAAAAAAAAATCTCTTTAATTATGAGCCACTGGTTTCTCTATTTAAAAAAAAGAAAATCAGGGCAATAGGAACAGTAATGCAAATCAAGTTCATAACCTGTTTTTGTATTTCTCTTCCTGTTATATGTGACAGAAATAATCGTTTTGAAATAACTAAAGCCAGACTTATTGTACACAATCATAATTTTATCTATTTGAATATTTTTAAACAACCTCACAGAGGGGTCACGGTCTCTAACAAAGCCTCGTCTCCACAAAAAAATACCTATGAGCACTGGAAAAATACTCAGGCATTTTCACTCCCTTTCAAACAGAAAGAGAAAAAAGGTTTTTTGAAAGTCTGATAATAATTAAATGGAGATCTAAAGGACCAGTTTGCTACAGGCTTTTAAAAAAGGCAAATTCATTGTACTGAACCGAACTTACAATTGTTCATGGAATCTGTATTCTTTAAAACAGTGGAATAAAATTGGAATTCTCCTCTTTTCAATATATTTGAATGCATCTACATGTGCACAATAAATTGGAGAAACATGGTTATTATGTCGAATAACTTTACCACTTTCTGAAATGTTTGAATATAGAGGCAAATGGTACTTAAAAATGGAATTATTTTTTGCTCTAATTCAGTGTTTCTATTTTAATTTTTAAGATATAGATGGTTCAGCAACTATAACCGAGTGTAGATACACCAAACAGGCAGATCATCTGACTCTTTTAGTTAAAACAGTAATGGGTAATTCATGTCTTCAGTGTCACAGATCCTTGCTCATGTGTTATTTTTATAGAAACCATGAAGTTTCAGTTCTATTTATTTCAAAATGGTTAAATAAACACAACTCTGAAAAAGTATCTAAATATATTTATAAATACTTTGTTATGGCATCCTATTAATTTCATTATTTTCAGAAATTTCATTATTTTTATGTATAAATTGAAAATTGAAGATGACAAAGTTATTAAATAAAAATCTAAAAATAAAATATCTTCCATAATTTTCTGCTTTAAACACTTATTTAATATATTTTTACATCAGAAACAATCCTCTTTCTTGTCTGCAAGTGATGGTTAACTTTCTATATTAGCCTGACAGGGCTGAAGGATGCCTAGGTTGCTGGTAAACCATTATATCTGCATGTGTCTGTGAGGGTGTTTAATAGATTAACATCAATGTCTATAGACTGAGTAATGAAGATGGCACTAACCAGTACTGACAGGCATCATCCAATCTGTCTAAGGTCTGAAGAGAACAAAAACTGGAAGACAGGCAAACTACCCCCTCAGCTGGAGCTTAGACATCTGTCTTCTCCTGCCCTCCATGTTCATGCTTATGTGTCTCAGGCCTTCAGGCTCGTACTCAAGTATATCACGTGCTTACCTGTGTCTCTACGTGGAGTTTTCTCTCCAGGACCTCATGATCCAATTTCTGTAATAAATCTCTCACTTTCTCTCTCGCTCCATATGAGTTAACTATGTTAATCTGATAGGTTGGGCTATATTTATTGCTTGATACAGCTATAAGTGATAGTGAGGTTTCAGCTTCTCATACATTCTCACTTGTTTTTCTCCCATTTCTTTCAGAGTACTCCTTCATTTTTAGTGTGAGATTTGTAGATTTAATGAACCAAGAGTTTATATTTGACCCCATCATTTCAATACACAAAGATCTATCCCACTTCTGCAGCTGTAATACGACTTACATACTCAACGATGTTTATAGCATGCCCTGTTTTTTGTGTCCTTTACCTGCATTTTTTCTTCCTTCATTCAAAGAAGAGTCACTTCTCTCAAATTAGGTTTTTATTACTCAAACACATTCCCATGAATAAAACTGGACTATAAATAGAAAAACATATAAAATATATATAATCACTATGCTGGTCTCCCCACATTAATAATTCTTTATGATACAGGATTATTCCCTGGTGGCTCAGACAGTAAAGGATTTGTCTGCATTCTGGGGGACCTGGGTTTGACCCCTGGGTTGGGAAGATCCCCTGGAGAAGGGCATGACAACCCACTCCAGTATTCTTGCCTGGAGAATCCCCATGGAAAGAGAAGCCTGGAGGGCTAAAGTCCCTGGGGTCACAAAGAGTCAGACATGACTGTGACTATGCACATACACACATAAGATGATACAGTGCTAATTAGAGGAAAAAAAAAANTTTAAAGAAAACTAAAAAGGAAGAGTAATAAAAACACATTAGGAACAGAGTATTATTAGCTATATTTCTTGAATAAATAAATATACAAGTGATCCTATTTACTGATTAAATGCTTTCACACACACACACACAAAAAGATGTCTGATTCACTGAATAGATATTGAAAACTACTGAATGTTAGAGGACATCCCTCCACGAGATCTGATTTCAGTCTCCCTTTGCCTTTGATCTACTTCATAACTCTTTAGAAGTAAGGTAATCGATAACCAAGTCAATGATTCCTATAGATTTTCCAATTCTGGCATGTTCAGTAGAATTTCAACTAATAAACTGCCCCTCCACTAAAAAAAAAAAAAAATTTTTTTTGCCTTTATTTGCATAATCATTTCAACATTCTTGATCTATATATGTGATTCTTCTTTGTATTCCTTTTTGAATCAGTTACATCATCAGTTACATTGCCTCAAGAGTTAATAAAATCTCTAACTCACTTTCAATTTTAGATCAGTAGGAAAGTCATGATTGTACTTATTTTTCAAAAATTACCTTTTAGCACTATCAGTAACACGCTGTCTAAGTGCCTCTTTTTTTCTTGAAAATCTAAAGTGAGCTGGATATTTAGGACAGATTCACTAAAAACAGAGTCTTAGGAGTTAAGATGCGCCTGAATTTGGGAGTAATCTTTTGGGAGAGCTCTTCAGGAAAAAAAAGAAAAAAAAAGAAAAAAGAAAAGAAACAGTATAGGAAAGGGAAAGAGAAAACCAAACAAGATTGTCTTTTATTTTAGGTTACGGGTGAGGCTTTTAAACCGATACATTGTTAATCATGGACAGAAAGACATCCCCTGAGGGAGGGACAATGTTGTAAGATTCCTAGTGAGGTGGCTCCCGTTAGTCAACTAGGGTAATTCTCTGTAGATACCTGCCAACTCTGAACCACTTCCAGACAACCTTCACAATTGCCAGGGGCTGTACTTAACGAGGGTCTAGATTGGACAGTTTTATATCTACCATAGTAATTTTCATCTAAAGAAAGGCAATGCCAAAGAATGTTCAAACTACTGCACAACGGAACTCATCTCACATGCTAGTAAAGTAATGCTCAAAATTCTCCAAGCCAGGCTTCAGCAATACGTGAACTGTGAACTCCTTGACGTTCAAGCTGGTTTTAGAAAGGGCAGAGGAACCAGAGATCAAATTGCCAACATCCACTGAATCATGGAAAGAGCAAGAGAGTTCCAGAAACACATCTATTTCTGGTTTATTGACTATGCCAAAGTCTTAGACAGTGTAGATCACAATAAACTGTGGAAAATTCTGAAAGAGATGGGAATACCTGACCACCTGACCTGCCTCTTGAGAAATCTGTATGCAGGTCAGGAAGCACCAGTTAGAACTGGACATGCAACAACAGACTGGTTCCAAATAGGAAAAGGAGTACGTCAAGGCTGAATATTGTCACCTTGCTTATTTAACTTATATGCAAAGTACATCATGAGAAACGCTGGACTGGAAGAAACACAAGCTAGAATCAAGATTGCCAGGAGAAATATCAATAACCTCAGATATGCAGATGACACCATCCTTATGGCAGAAAGTGAAGAGGAGCTAGAGGGCCTCTTGATGAAAGTGAAAGAGGAGAGTGGAAAAGTTGGCTTAAAGCTCAACATTCAGAAAACAAAGATCATGGCATCTGGCCCCATCACTTCATGGAAAATAAATGAAGAAACGGTGGAAACAGTGTCAGACTTTATTTTTTCGGGCTCCAAAATCACTGCAGATGTTGACTGCAGCCATGAAATTAGAAGACGCTTGCTCCTTGGAATAAAAGTTATGACCAACCTAGATAGTATATTCAAAAGCAGAGACATTACTTTGCTGACTAAGGTCTGTCTAGTCAAGGCTATAGTTTTTCCTATAGTCATTTATGGATGTGAGAGTTGGACTGTGAAGAAGGCTGAGCCCTGAAGAATTGATGCTTTTGAGCTGTGGTGTTGGAGAAGACTCTTGAGATTCCCTTGGACTGCAAGGACATCCAACCAGTCCATTCTGAAGGAGATCAGCCCTGGGCATTCTCTGGAAGGAATGATGCTAAATCTGAAACTTCAGTACTTTGGCCACCTCATGCAAAGAGTTGACTCACTGAAAAAGACTCTGATGCTGGGAGGGATTGGGGGCAGGAGGAGAAGGGGACAACCAAGGATGAGAAGGCTGGATGGCATCATGGACTCGATGGACGTGAGTCTGAGTGAACTCCGAGAGATGGTAATAAATGGGGAGGCCTGGTGTGCTTTGATTCATGGGGTCGCAAAGAGTCAGACATGACTGAGTGACTAAACTGAACTGAACTGTGAAGCATGAAAGTCACTCAACCATGTCCCACTCTTTACGACCCCATGGACTACTATACAGTCCATGGAATTCTCCAAGCCAGAATACTGGTGTGAGTAATCACTCCCTTCTCCAACAGATCTTGCCAATCCAGGGATCAAACCCAAGGATCAAACCCAGGTCTCCTGCATTGCAGATGGATTCTTTACCATCTGAGACACTAGGGAAACCCTTATATATACAACTGTTCATAAAGATGCTTTGTGTCTAGGCCTTCATACAGCAAAATGTAGATACTATAAACATTTATATTCAGTAAGTTATATTTATTTACCAAATAATTATTTTAGCAAAGTATTTTGCTAATCCTGTATACAAAGTCAGGGATTTATGCATAAAACTACTTCAGAACTTGAACTTTTTTGAAAACCTACCACCATTCTTCCTAAAATAAACAGAAACAGACTATTCAGGTCAGAGAATACAGGGGGCTGACCTCAGTACAGAAACTTGCAGAGGAAACTCACAAAAGAAGAAGTGCAAATCATCAATTAAAATGTCACTCACTATTTAACCTCAACAGCAATAAAAGTATTTCACTAAGATGTGAACTATTTTTCCCATCTAATGTGTTAAATTTTACTTTCTTGGATTAATGAAGGAGGCAGTTAAGTAAATGGGTTCACTTGAAATTATGAAGCTTTTACATCAGTATAAACTTTTAGAGCAATTTTTAGAGTAAACAAGAGGATATTTTTGAAATATCAACTTCACTGTTGAAAACAATCCATAGGTAACAAATGAGGGCTATATAAAACTGAAAGTTATTCTTGGATAGGCAAAGGTTAAACAAAGATACTCTCTAAGAAACTTTCTGAAAATATACATCACAAATGTCTACAGAAGCTGAGTTCTCTACTCTGTATAAAATAAGTTCTTTCATGTCAGGGATGGGAGATTCATATGACAAAATTATTAATCCTAAAAAATAGTTCATATATAAAATAATGGAGAGAAAGGAAGGAAGGGAGGAAGGAAGGGACATAAGAAGGAAGAAAGGGAAAACATGTACATTCATAAAGGTAGGACTATAGAAGTCAAGTTCTTCTTGAGTAAATAGAATCAAGATAATAAAAAATTTAAACTAAAAATTCAGTCTTGGTTCCACTTCCTTAATTTTATTTTTGTTGTTGTCCCTCCTCTTAATAACAAAATAGTACATATTATAAGATGCTTTCAGGTCCCTTAAGCTTGTATTAATACTACTTAATGTAGCTCTTTAGAAACCTATGCATCTGATTGTACAAGACATACAACTGAAAAACCCAAGTTAAATTGGTTCTTATTTCTTTCACCAGCTAGAATTATATTTAGCTTCTTGGTCAAATAAATTGTAGTACCAGGCTGTAATATGAGCAGGACATGAAATGTATTTAAAATATCAACTCTCAGCCTTAAATTTTTGGCTACTTTAAACATTTAATAATAATCTTTTCATCATAATGTCAATTTCTTGTCCCCACAGAAAAATGTCCAGAGAGATACAAATGAAGGAATATTTCATCAGAAGCTATAGCATGGCTGGTCTTACATGTGTCAGAAAATTACATTCAAATTTTAATTATTCCAAGCCCAAATCTCAAGTGTATAGATTTTCCAAGGCTTCAAAGATCCCAAGCAGAGAATAGGGCCAGCACAACAACTCAATGTCCATTGTTTCTGTTCTAATCACTTAAAAGCCTTTAAAACCTTGTCTTTTCCCTCAGGCCCAAAGGGTTTGAAGCCTCAGTAGCTCTGAGAAATAACTCGACCCATACTTCAGTCACAATCTTCTTGATCAAGAGTAGTACATACAGTTTCTACCATGTTACGTTGTATTCTCATAGCATTAGTTATCCTAATTAGGAATTGCAGGTCAGATAAGTCCTACTGTCTCTTTAGGAATTATGCTAATCCCAAATTCTTTAGTCAATCACTCCTATCCCAATCCTCTGCTAATTAAACTTCCCTCATTTCACAAAATGAAAGGAATTCAAGATATATGTTTGTTTCTTCATAGGACACTGCCAAAGCAAGTTTTTAAAATGAACAGCATTAATATTTTGGATTCTCTTCAATCACTGATTTCCCAGGTGTCTCAGATGGTAAAGCATCTGCCTTACAATGTGGGAGACCTGGGTTCAATCCCTGTGTCGAGAAGATCCTCTGGAAAAAGAAATGACAACCCACTCTACTAAAAAAAAAAAAAAAATTTCCTGGAAAATCCCATGGACGGAGGAGGTGGTAGGTTACAGTCCATGGGGTCGCAAAGAATCAGACATGCCTGAGCAACTTCACTTTCACTCTTCAATCATTAATGGGAAGTTTTCTCTATGTAAAATGTATTATAAAAGAATTCCAGAACTTAAAAAAAAAATCTCTTTAATTATGAGCCACTGGTTTCTCTATTTAAAAAAAAGAAAATCAGGGCAATAGGAACAGTAATGCAAATCAAGTTCATAACCTGTTTTTGTATTTCTCTTCCTGTTATATGTGACAGAAATAATCGTTTTGAAATAACTAAAGCCAGACTTATTGTACACAATCATAATTTTATCTATTTGAATATTTTTAAACAACCTCACAGAGGGGTCACGGTCTCTAACAAAGCCTCGTCTCCACAAAAAAATACCTATGAGCACTGGAAAAATACTCAGGCATTTTCACTCCCTTTCAAACAGAAAGAGAAAAAAGGTTTTTTGAAAGTCTGATAATAATTAAATGGAGATCTAAAGGACCAGTTTGCTACAGGCTTTTAAAAAAGGCAAATTCATTGTACTGAACCGAACTTACAATTGTTCATGGAATCTGTATTCTTTAAAACAGTGGAATAAAATTGGAATTCTCCTCTTTTCAATATATTTGAATGCATCTACATGTGCACAATAAATTGGAGAAACATGGTTATTATGTCGAATAACTTTACCACTTTCTGAAATGTTTGAATATAGAGGCAAATGGTACTTAAAAATGGAATTATTTTTTGCTCTAATTCAGTGTTTCTATTTTAATTTTTAAGATATAGATGGTTCAGCAACTATAACCGAGTGTAGATACACCAAACAGGCAGATCATCTGACTCTTTTAGTTAAAACAGTAATGGGTAATTCATGTCTTCAGTGTCACAGATCCTTGCTCATGTGTTATTTTTATAGAAACCATGAAGTTTCAGTTCTATTTATTTCAAAATGGTTAAATAAACACAACTCTGAAAAAGTATCTAAATATATTTATAAATACTTTGTTATGGCATCCTATTAATTTCATTATTTTCAGAAATTTCATTATTTTTATGTATAAATTGAAAATTGAAGATGACAAAGTTATTAAATAAAAATCTAAAAATAAAATATCTTCCATAATTTTCTGCTTTAAACACTTATTTAATATATTTTTACATCAGAAACAATCCTCTTTCTTGTCTGCAAGTGATGGTTAACTTTCTATATTAGCCTGACAGGGCTGAAGGATGCCTAGGTTGCTGGTAAACCATTATATCTGCATGTGTCTGTGAGGGTGTTTAATAGATTAACATCAATGTCTATAGACTGAGTAATGAAGATGGCACTAACCAGTACTGACAGGCATCATCCAATCTGTCTAAGGTCTGAAGAGAACAAAAACTGGAAGACAGGCAAACTACCCCCTCAGCTGGAGCTTAGACATCTGTCTTCTCCTGCCCTCCATGTTCATGCTTATGTGTCTCAGGCCTTCAGGCTCGTACTCTAGTATATCACGTGCTTACCTGTGTCTCTACGTGGAGTTTTCTCTCCAGGACCTCATGATCCAATTTCTGTAATAAATCTCTCACTTTCTCTCTCGCTCCATATGAGTTAACTATGTTAATCTGATAGGTTGGGCTATATTTATTGCTTGATACAGCTATAAGTGATAGTGAGGTTTCAGCTTCTCATACATTCTCACTTGTTTTTCTCCCATTTCTTTCAGAGTACTCCTTCATTTTTAGTGTGAGATTTGTAGATTTAATGAACCAAGAGTTTATATTTGACCCCATCATTTCAATACACAAAGATCTATCCCACTTCTGCAGCTGTAATACGACTTACATACTCAACGATGTTTATAGCATGCCCTGTTTTTTGTGTCCTTTACCTGCATTTTTTCTTCCTTCATTCAAAGAAGAGTCACTTCTCTCAAATTAGGTTTTTATTACTCAAACACATTCCCATGAATAAAACTGGACTATAAATAGAAAAACATATAAAATATATATAATCACTATGCTGGTCTCCCCACATTAATAATTCTTTATGATACAGGATTATTCCCTGGTGGCTCAGACAGTAAAGGATTTGTCTGCATTCTGGGGGACCTGGGTTTGACCCCTGGGTTGGGAAGATCCCCTGGAGAAGGGCATGACAACCCACTCCAGTATTCTTGCCTGGAGAATCCCCATGGAAAGAGAAGCCTGGAGGGCTAAAGTCCCTGGGGTCACAAAGAGTCAGACATGACTGTGACTATGCACATACACACATAAGATGATACAGTGCTAATTAGAGGAAAAAAAAAAGAATATGAGTTATAACTATAGTTCTTTTGGTTCTTTTGGTATGACATTCAAGCTCATACTTTATGTTCACTTCCTCTTAAACAAAAAATACTCTACTATAAACTAACTACATTCTAGATTCAAACATGTTTTTTAATGTTTTGTAACATCCTGTATTGACACTTTTGAACTGCGGTGTTGGAGAAGACTCTTGAAAGTCCCTTGGACTACAAGGAGATCCAACCAGTTCACTCTAAACGAGATCAGTCCTGGGTGTTCTTTGGAAGGAATGATGCTAAAGCTGAAACTCCAATACTTTGGCCACCTCATGCAAAGAATTGACTCATTGGAAAAGACTCTGATGCTAGGAGGGATTGGGGGCAGGAGGAGAAGGGGACGACAGAAGATGAGATGGCTAGATGCCATCACGGACTCAATGAATGTGAGTCTGAGTGAACTCTGGGAGTTGGTGATGGACGGGGAGGCCTGGTGTGTTTTGATTCATGGGGTCGTAAAGAGTCGGACATGGCTGAACAACTGAACTGAACTGAACTGAACTGAACTGAAGATCCTGTATCCACCCAAACCACTCTTCTCTGAGGAGACAGTAAAAGGACATGAAAAATCAAATACACTAAGGATCATATGTATTTATGTTAGTGTTACGTATGGTAATGTTTGTCCCATAACAGACGTTTTACTGAGTAAAACAATAACCTAAAAGGAGAAAGGTTTCTGGATTATGCCCTGAGCTGGGAGTTTCAGGGTTGAGTTGCATCTGTTATTGGGTTGTGTAGCCCACTACACAACCAACAGTTGTCCATGACTGATTTCCTCTAAAAGTGTGTGTTCAAGGGACTTGGGGGTTGTTAAGGAAAAATGTATGACAAGAGGCAGTAACTCACAATAAGCTTTATGGGGCAGTGCTTAGACAGGATTGCATGAGAGAGGAAATCGCTGAGATCATGAGACCACAGAAAGACTTAAAGGGTGAGGGCCACCAACCAAAAAGAGAGACAGGTAGGGGAACTCTCAGGGAAGAAGGGGCTCAGAAAGGGTGCTCACAGGCCTAGCTCCTCAGCAAAGCATGGTAGAAAGCCTGTGTCAGAGAGCTGCAAAGGGTCACAGGAGCTTGAGGCCTTACAACTTCAAGGCCCTATTATATCAATAGACAGCACATGCAAACTGAAGTTTTACAGCTATGCCAAACAGGTAGGCTCTAAATGGCTAAAAATTTGCTTGGGGGTGCTATTTTTGAAATGATTGGATGTGTAAATTTTGAGTTTGGCGCTGGTGGGCTTTCAAATTAATGTGAATTAGCTTGCTGTGAATAAATAAACAATCTAGGGACCATTACACAGAGGCCATCTTTAGCTCATTTGTATAACAAAGTGGAGTAATCATTCTTGCCACATACCTGCCACATTAGTGCTGAGGGATTAATGAAATAATATTTGTAAAGCCTTTTGGGGGTTCTTGTTAATGAAGTACTTTATTAATACAAAACACACTATTATGGTAAGAAGCCTTTTCCCAAAGTAGCTTACACACCATCACTCCTGGCATATTTACTGCAACTGAAAGGGCTGTTCATGGAGATTATAAACATTAAATGTTTCCTCCAGGTTTTATTGAGAGGGTAATGGTTTTTGTATTAAAGTATTTCAAGAATTTTTAAAAATCAATTTAAAGCATTGTTTAAACAAAATTATAAAATGAGCATTTGGGTTTGCATACAAATATTTAAACAGTTTTCCAAGAATTATTTATATTTTAATAAGACTTGCTATGTATAAACTGAGGAAACCATTATTAACATTATGAAATATAAAAAGAAAATATTGGGTTTACAACTATGTTTTAATATATATCTAAATCACAATTTAACATATATCTAAATCTTCATCTATGACCCTTTCAGGGTAATATCTTTTTAGAATAAATGAATTCACTCTGCATATGCTGCTGCTGCTGCTAAGTCGCTTCAGTCGTGTCCGACTCTGTGCGAGACCCCAGAGATGGCAGCCCACCAGGCTCCTCCATCCCTGGAATTTTCCAGGCAAGAACACTGGAGTGGGTTGCAATTTCATTCTCCAACGCATCGAAGTGAAAAATGAAAGTGAAGTCACTCAGTCATGTCTGACTTCTAGCGACCCCATGGATTCCAGCCTACCAGGCTCCTCTGTTCATGGAATTTTCCAGGCAAGAGTACTGGAGTGGGTTGCCATTATCTTCTCCTGTAAATGTCACACTTTAGAACATATGTGTGCATGTTTCTGACCAACTTTTCTGTAATTCTTGTGTGTTATTTCACATAAAACATTGCAGTATTTAATTATTTTAAATCAGAAGAAAATTCTCTCTTCGACATTCTTTGGCTCTCTTTTCTCTCTCAGTATACATACATATATGTTTAGTAAGATTATATGCACTCACTTAAAAAGTTAAAAGAAATTGTTTTGCATACCATGAAAGCAAATATATCTTGATTAATGAATGGTTTTTTAAATGATTTATTTACATTTATATAGTTAATGTAAGCATAGCACAAGTGAATGAAAAGATAGCTGAAATAATCTCACATATTCTCATTGGTAAATTGTATATATTTTTCACCATTAGTCTTTTATCAAATAAAGAGCAAACATAAAACAAAAATGGCAACTGATGCTTATACTTCCTTTCATTTTTAATATACCTCCTGTAAAATTTGTGGGTTTATGAAAAGAGGAGCAAAGACAAAATCTAGCTGGAGAAAGATAAAATATGCATAATCTAACTGATCATTGTTAAGGTACTATTTATTAGTTATTTACCCTAAGTGTTAATTTTTCACTTTCTGTCTTCCATTGATCAGTAAACTCCTTCTGCATTACTATGCTTCAAATTCCTCAGAAACATTAACAGGCAAACGGGCACTCTTTATTTTTGTTTGAAGTCTTGGACCTTAATCTGTGCTGAACTGTGTGGATCACAATAAGCTTTGGAAAATTCTTCAAGAGATGGGAATACCAGACCACCTGACCTGCCTCTTGAGAAATCTATATGCAGATCAGGAAGCAACAGTTAGAACTGGATATGGAACAACAGACTGGTTCCAAATAGGAAAAGGAGTACGTCAAGGCTGAATATTGTCACCCTGCTTATTTAACTTATATGCAAAGTACATCATGAGAAACGCTGGACTGGAAGAAACATAAGTTGGAATCAAGATTGCCAGGAGAAATATCAATAACCTCAGATATGCAGATGACACCATCCTTATGGCAGAAAGTGAAGAGGAGCTAAAGGGCCTCTTGATGAAAGTGAAAGAGGAGAGTGAAAAAGTTGGCTTAAAGCTCAACATTCAGAAAATGAAGATCATGGCATCCGGTCCCATCACTTCATGGAAAATAAATGGGGAAATGGTGGAAACAGTGTCAGACTTTATTTTGGGGGGCTCCAAAATCACTGCAGATGGTGACTGCAGCCATGAAATTAGAAGACGCTTGCTCCTTGGAAGAAAAGTTATGACCAACCTAGATAGCATATTCAAAAGCAGAGACATTACCCTGCCGATTAAGGTCCGTGTAGTCAAGGCTATGGTTTTTCCCGTGGTCATGTATGGATGTGAGAGTTGGACTGTGAAGAAGGCTGAGAACTGAAGGATTGATGCTTTTGAGCTGTGGTGTTGGAGAAGACTCTTAAGGGTCCCTTGGACTGAAAGGAGATTCAACCAGTCCATTCTGAAGGAGATCAA
>SJYW01028163.1:162726-194553 GCA_006410735.1 Raphicerus campestris | reverse complement strand
AGTACATCATGAGAAACGCTGGACTGGAAGAAACATAAGTTGGAATCAAGATTGCCAGGAGAAATATCAATAACCTCAGATATGCAGATGACACCATCCTTATGGCAGAAAGTGAAGAGGAGCTAAAGGGCCTCTTGATGAAAGTGAAAGAGGAGAGTGAAAAAGTTGGCTTAAAGCTCAACATTCAGAAAATGAAGATCATGGCATCCGGTCCCATCACTTCATGGAAAATAAATGGGGAAATGGTGGAAACAGTGTCAGACTTTATTTTTTGGGGCTCCAAAATCACTGCAGATGGTGACTGCAGCCATGAAATTAGAAGACGCTTGCTCCTTGGAAGAAAAGTTATGACCAACCTAGATAGCATATTCAAAAGCAGAGACATTACCCTGCCGATTAAGGTCCGTGTAGTCAAGGCTATGGTTTTTCCCGTGGTCATGTATGGATGTGAGAGTTGGACTGTGAAGAAGGCTGAGAACTGAAGGATTGATGCTTTTGAGCTGTGGTGTTGGAGAAGACTCTTAAGGGTCCCTTGGACTGAAAGGAGATTCAACCAGTCCATTCTGAAGGAGATCAACTCTGGGATTTCTTTGGAAGGAATGATGCTAAAGCTGAAACTTCAGTACTTTGGCCACCTCATGCGAAGAGGTGACTCATTGGAAAAGACTCTGATACTGGGAGGGATTGGGGGCAGGAGGAGAAGGGGATGACTGAGGATGAGATGGCTGGATGGCATCACAGACTTGATAGACATGAGTCTGAGTGAAGTCCAGGAGTTGGTGATGAACAGGGAGGCCTGGCATGCTGAGATTCATGGAGTGACAAAGAGTTGGACACAACTGAGCGACTGAACTGAACTGAACTGAACTGAATCTCTGGTGATCAGGCCTGAACAGTAATTGACATCAAAACCATCTATTGCAGTAAATACAGCTATTAAAATAGGCAATTTAAGAAAAGGAACTTTTCAACTTCAGAGATTTTTTTAAAATTTTCTACCAAATAAATACATCTGCCAATAATTAAAATAATCAGACATTAACAGGATAAAAACATCCAAAATAATTCAATTTAGTGATTGATGATCTACACAACAATGGAGAGAGATGGAATACTTTTGCCTTTTTACATGCTTAATCCATAAAATTGATTTATAATGAGTAAAATCCATTTGTGATCAGTTGCCCCAGTGGAATCTAGGATGTAACAAATGATCAAGTGCCAAAAAGAGATTCAAGGTGTTCTGAGGTAATACCTCTCACACAGCGTTGGTAGTTCACTCAGATCCATTTGTGTCCTTATTACCAAGCTGCCCTCTAACACTATGGAGCTTCCAAATTTTGTAAGAATAATATGCTTTCAATGTCTTATCTGAAACAGCAGACATGCAAATCCAAAGAATCACAGAATTTCCTTTAAGCTGGTGACCAGCCACAATACCTGAAAAGACAAAATGAGAGAATTTTGCTGAGACAATCTACAGTCCCCAGTGCTACAGCTCTTCCCTAGGCATAATATATTGCACTTTTATTTCCACAACCAATTCAATTATTTTGTTCACTTTTAGCCAGAATTTTTACTGGCCTGGTTGCTTTGACACCAACCAGTGGAGTGTTCAAACATTCATTTCTGAGAGGTCTGTCCTCACAGTTATTTTCCTTGTTATTCTGTATATCCTTTCTTTACTTCTTGATTCACTGATTCTTGAGGAAGCCAACATGGCAAGAAGGACTATTCTGTTTCTAGTTTAGCATAACTTATAATATTTTTCTTAAGGGAACTATTCTTTTCCTAGGAGCAAAGACTTTAAACTTAGTAATATCTAAGATTATAAAGCTGTGAAGCTCACATTGGATATGATGCAGCTAGTGACTGATGACACTTCTTCTCCTTGGTTCTAGATCTACTGCTGCTGAGACACTGTGCCATATGTCTGCTCTTGGAACAATGCCTCACACATCCTAGAAACCATGTACAAATCCTATAGGGTTTTTTGTTGATGTAGATTCTTTAGAAGAAATCATAAACATTACAGACAAGCAAAAGCCAGAAGAATTCAGCACTAATAGATCAGTTTTACAACCAAACCTAAAGGAAGTTCTCTAGGCAGAAAAGAAAAGGCCACAACTAGAAAGCAGAGAATTACAAAATGGAAAATTACAGGCACACAAGTAAAAGCAGACAGAGTGAAGGTAGGAAATCATTCATGCACAAAGGTAATANCAATGCAGGAGACCCTGGTGCAATTCCTGGGTCGGGAAGATCCGCTGGAGAAGGGGTAGGCTACCTTCTCCAGTATTCTGGCCTGGAGAATTCGATGGAGTATATAGTCCATAGGGTCACAAAGAGTCGGACACGATTGAGCAACTTTCACTTTCACTTTTTCTTTCAACTGAATTACAAACATGATAGGACCTGCTCCTATCACATCATTTAACCACCTACTCTCCTACATTCCCATTATTTTCCAGTGATACTGACTTTTGAAATGCTCCAGATCAATCCTGCCCTAGGACATTGGTGATTATTGGCTGCTCTTCTTGGGATATACTTTGCTTTAGTCTTCATGGAGCTGAAATTGTACCTTCTTGTTGCTGTTGTTAGTTACTAAGTTGTACCTAAATTTTTGGTGACCCTATGGCCTATAGTTCACCAGGCTCCTCTGTCCATGGGATTTCCCATGCAAGAATAATGGAGTGGGTCGCCATTTCCCTCTTCAAGGCATCTTTCTGACCCAGGAACTGAACCCGCATCTCTTACTTTGGCAGGTGGTTTCTTTACTACTAAGCCAACAAGGAAGCCCTCTTACCATCTTACATGCCCTCAAGTAGCATGCATAAAAATGAAACTACAACAACAACAAAAAAGGAAATAAGGAACCCTGACTTATGCAGTAAAAAAAAAAAAAAAAGGAGACCCTTGAAATGACAGTAAATAAAATACCCAAAAGATTAACATAGAAGACTAGATATTAGATTTATGTTTTCGATTCTAAATTTACTTGAATGTTTTAAAGTGAATTAGTGATCTTCTCACACCACCTCCAATATGTTCCGTATCCCTATATCAGTTGATGGCTAATACATCATTGCTGGTCATACAAAATCCCCTTAGGACTGACTTCGACACCTCTCTATTTTTCATAAATGAGTATCTGTTCTATCTGAATTTTATGTTTACCCATAATATATCCATAATTTGGTTATTTAGCAATACCCATTACTCCACCTTGGATTAAATTTCCATTCCATATGGCTATCAGCAATAGCCTCCATAGGGACCCTAATGAAAATAAGTTGTATCATGTTTCTCCGTTGCTGAAAAACCATCCATGGTCTTACAAGCTCACTCAAGGTAGAAAGAATGGTTATTAAAATGGATAACAAGAGTGACCTGGCTTCCAATTCATCCACTGTCATCTCCCACTTGTCCTCTTTGACCTTGTCAGAAACACCTCACTGATCTTTTAAATCTGACCAAGCCTTCATGCACAGGATTTGCCACTTCCTTGGTTCTCTGCCTTCAATACTCTCTCCTCTGGCATTTACCTGGCTTTTTCACTCATCAGCTTCAAGTGTGTTTTTGAATGCTAATTTCTCAGAGGGAGATACCTAAATAGTGTTTTAAAATATATTATCTTTCTTTCCTCACACTTTCTCTCTCTTCCTTGTTTTTTAAAATATTTTTTATGGCATTGCTGCTACTGATGTTGCTATGTCGCTTCAGTCGTGTCCAACTCTGTGCAACCCCATAGACAGCAGCCCACCAGTCTCCCCCATCCCTGGGATTCTCCAGGCAAGAGCACTGGAGTGGGTTGCCATTTCCTTAGTAACCATCTAATATTCTATAAACTATAATTTGTTTACACTTCTCTCTCTTCTAAATGAATATAAATTATATAAGTGTACGGATTTTTGCCTGTTTTGTTCAATGTTATTCATATGCTTAGTAGATAGGATGGCAATGCTGGATTTTAAATAAATAACTATAAAAATAAATGAATACACAAATGACCAATTGGTTAATGAGCTTGAAATACCATATGAAAACTTTAAAGGAGAAAAATTTAAACTTTCTGGTAAGACTTTAAAGGATACATATGTCAATAAAATTTACTCCATTTTACAGATAAGAATGATCATTACCAACTAATCAGTCTCTTTAAATAGTTATTGATGCAATGAAACTTAAATAAAAATGACAATAGAAATTTAAATTTTTGAAAACTTGATAAGCCTATTAACATTATATAAAATAAATGGATTCTAAGAATATTCAAGATATTCCCAAGAAGAATATATTGGTTACACTTGTCTTATCGATAGACTTTCTAATAATAAATGCATTGTGTGGTAGGCATCCTCTAAGACAGTGTTCAGTAATTTCTATTTCTTGGTCTTTTCACCCTTTAAAATCCACTCTGTTCAAGTGTCTCCTGAATTTAATGACGTGTATGTAATATATGTGCTCAGTCATTAAGTCATGTCTGATTCTTTGTGACCCCATGGGTCCATGGGATTTCCCAGGCAAGAATACTAGAATGGGTTGCCGTTTCCTTCTCCAGGGAAGCTTCTTGACTCAGGGATCCAACCCGTGTCATCTGTATTGCCAAGCGGGTTCTACACCACTGAGCCATCAGGGAAGCCCATGTAATAAACAGAATAGGGCAGCTATAATGTGATGTTACTTTAGAGACTGGGTAATACAAAGACTGTGGCTTTTGTCTTCAGTATGCTCTCTTTCTCTCTTCCTCAGCATGCTTTCTCTGTGAAATGAAAATACAGCTGCCATGTCATGAGACAGCTCTGTGGGGAACCTCAGGTGAAGGACAACCAAGTTTGGACACAGATCCTCCCCCAAGTTGAGCAATCAGCTTACACTTGCTCAGTCAATATCTAGACTACAACCTCATGAGAGACCTTGACCCAGAGGTAAATAATGAAGTCATGTTTGTATTGTGGGCCCAAAGAAGTATAAAAATGTGTTTGATTATTAGATTATAACTTTGGGTATAATTTATAATGCATTATAGCAGCATAGTATGCAGCAAGATCAGAGTGATTAGTAAAATATGTATTGTAAAGAAGATATATAAATGTTGAGAGCAGAGAACAGAGAGTCCAGAAACATATATATGCATATATAAAATCTTGATACAAAACAAATATGGACTTGCAGATTTAAAAAAAAGGGTACCACTTCTTGCCGATTTGTGTAATGAAATTTAAAATGTGATTTTTTTTTTCCTTGTAAAGTTGCAGAAGTGAAATTTTAAAAATACTAAGCAATCAAGAATACTACCTATTTCCTTAGAATTTAAACATTGAAGCTTTATTCTGAGCTTGTGGAAGAACATATTATAGCAAAATTTTTATTGGTACTAGAATATCAAGTGCTATAAAAAAACTGGTACTGACAGAAGAATTTGGTTGAATTATCAAATGTTCTTAGTCAAGATTCTAATACAACAAAATCAATCGGATTTCTGTTCATTTGTCATTTAAGCTCATTTGTCTTGGATGGGGAAATAAATGGGAAAAAAATACAGGAAATAATTTTACTCATTCACTAAAATATTCCTGCTATTTTTTCTGACATAAATATTTTATAAATTATCCAAGGTTAATACTAGCAATAGTCTGAGTAGCTTACTGAAATAAACAAGACAAGAAGATCTCTAATTATTATCTAATATTTTAACAAGTGTATATATCTACTAATGTGGCTAAGTAACTATCAAATGTCACTGGAAGAGAGACTGGCAACAAGGAGCAATCAGCAAGCATTACACACAGAAAGATATCTGAATGATACAGGTTAACTGCCTTGTAAAAAGTCACACATTGATTTTTTAAAAAACAAAAACTTGTCTCATCTCTCATCAAGAAGACAAATTACTATTACCATTTTACAAATACTTTCTAAATAAATTGACAGTTGTTATATTTAACCAGTGATCGTTTTGGTTACTACCCTTTGCATTAGTGTCAATAAAATATGTACTTGAAGTATTTTTTCTGCATCTGATCTAATTTTTTAAGCTCTAAGCTTTCATAAAATAGAATTTAAGCATTGAGATGATCTTCAACAGTAATTTCTCCATTTTTATCCCTAAATTTATGGGCTATAAAAAGAAGAGATTAAACTCTAGCTGTGTCAGATCATAAAGAGAAAGTCTCAAGGTATTTGACCTTATAGACTTTGTATGAATTAGTGTCTATCAAGGATGATGAAAAGCTATTAACTGAAAATCCTGAATATATCATAGAATTTTTAATAGAAGTTTGGGGTTCGCATCATTCATTGATAATATATAATTTTAGGAATTGTTTTGGCAAATTATCAGATTTAATAGTGTGATGGAGATACTGATATACTATGTTATGATCGTAACAATATATTTAGTAATTAAATACACAGTGAATTTAATGTCTCTGGTTCCTTCCAGTAAACTTCTGTTAGCTTAGCTGTCTGTGTGTATAATATACTTAATTTTCATCTTTCATATATGTATGAAAATATATGATGTGTGATAGAGCTTCAGTGTTCTATCATTTGAAATGACCACATGAAGTGTAAATACTCTCTACCCTGCTCTTAAAAAATAGTCTGGCCATCAATCATTGTTGGAAATTATAGGAATTAATGACTGTTATAACAGGTTATTTAAAATGAATTATTTTAATTTTACATATGCTATAAGCTCCAAGATAATAAAACACCAGCTCCTCACATATCAAGGTGAAATGTAAGTTCATTCAGCAGAACAAGAAAAAAGTTTTCTGAAAATAAGTCTGGGACACTTTTAACATTACCCATATTCAGGACACACAGTGGTCAAGATTGGAAATTACAATATACATAGGTTGGAGGAAAAAAATCAATAAAAGGCACATTATGCAAATTAGAAACTTCTACTCTGCAAAAGACTTTATTAATTAGATGAAAAGAAGAGTCAAAGAATAGGAGAAAATATTCACAAATCATATATCAAAGGAGTTTTATTCAGAATATATAAAGAGCTCTCCACACTCAACAGTAGTAAACAAGTCAATTAGAAGATATGCAAAGGAGCTGAACAGAAACTTTCATTAAAAAGGAGAACAGATGGAAAATAAACACATGGAAAGATATTTAATTCATTAGTCACTGGGGAAATGCAAATTAAATCTATGCTGTGATAGTACTACATATCTATTAGAAAGGCTGAGATAAAAAATAAATAAATAAAAAGAAAAAGTACTGATTATTCCAAGCACTCATGAGAATGTGAGAAATTGCATCTCTCAAACATTTTTGGAAGACAATTTGGCAATTTCTTAAGAAATATAACATACATCTGCCATACAACCTAGCTATCACACAGATGGATATTTATCCTAGAACAATGAAAACATATTCATAGAGAAACCTGTGTATCCATGTTCATAGCAGATTTGGACTCATATAAGCCCAAAGCTAGAAAGAGCCCAAATGTTCTTTAACAGGTGATGCAAGAACAAACAGTGGTATACCTATGAAGCAGTATTATTCAGCATAAGAAGGAATTACTATTGATTTACAGAGCCATTTTGATGAATTTTGAGGTCATTATGCTGAATGAAAAGCCAGTCTCAAAGGTTACATACTATAAGAACTAATTTCTATAATTCAAGTTACACAATCACTACAGTAGAGAAAAGATGAGAGTTTCTTATGGACAGGGTTTGGAGGCTGGAACACCTCCTCTAAAAGAAAAAGGGAGTTTCTTTCTTGTGATGGAAGAGTTTGTTTTTTGATTGTGATGATACTTACACAAATTCATACATGTGATAAAATTACATGACACTAACACCCAAAAAATGCACACGTAAAAACTAGTGAATCTGAACAAGGTTTGTAACTATGTTGTATTGTACGTTTCCTGTTTTTAGCACCATAATATGGTTATATGAGGGAATCTGGGTCATTGACGGAGTCTGGGTAAAGAATATACAAGAACTTTCTGCATTAATTTTACAACTTCTTAGAATTCATTTTCAAAATAAAAACTTCGAAAGATGCTTTACCATAAAATTCAATGGAATATCATGATGGGATTATTTATGGTGTCATTGATTCTACTTCTTATTGTCTTTATTTCTCTGAAAAGTTTGTAGTAATAAGTGCTGAATTGCCTAGTTGTGTCCAATGCTTTGCGACCCTATGGACTGTAGCCTGCCAGGGTCCTCTATCCATGGAATTCTCCAAGCAAGAATACTGGAATGGGCTTGCTGTGCCCTCCTCTAGGGGATCTTCCCAACAGAGGGATCAAATTTGCATCTGTTAACATCTCCTACATTGGCAGTTGTGTTCTTTACCACTAGCGCCAATTGGGAAGTCCTTGTAGTAATAAAATATAATCATTTATTGAGGCTGCATCCAAATTTCATTCCTCTCAGCTCCAACAATAAAGGTTAGAAGGTGCTCATACCTCACCTCAAGCCGAGGGAATGAAGCTTCACCAGGCATACACAGAAAACACTTTCAATATTTTTTTCGTGTTTCTGAGAACTCAGTAGACTTTTATCAGACTCACCCTGAAACATGTTTAAGAATAGAGAAGGTAGATGAGTGAGTATTCTCACATGAGGGAAAAGNCTGGAACACCTCCTCTAAAAGAAAAAGGGAGTTTCTTTCTTGTGATGGAAGAGTTTGTTTTTTGATTGTGATGATACTTACACAAATTCATACATGTGATAAAATTACATAACACTAACACCCAAAAAATGCACATGTAAAAACTAGTGAATCTGAACAAGGTTTGTAACTATGTTGTATTGTACGTTTCCTGTTTTTAGCACCATAATATGGTTATATGAGGGAATCTGGGTCATTGACGGAGTCTGGGTAAAGAATATACAAGAACTTTCTGCATTAATTTTACAACTTCTTAGAATTCATTTTCAAAATAAAAACTTCGAAAGATGCTTTACCATAAAATTCAATGGAATATCATGATGGGATTATTTATGGTGTCATTGATTCTACTTCTTATTGTCTTTATTTCTCTGAAAAGTTTGTAGTAATAAGTGCTGAATTGCCTAGTTGTGTCCAATGCTTTGCGACCCTATGGACTGTAGCCTGCCAGGGTCCTCTATCCATGGAATTCTCCAAGCAAGAATACTGGAATGGGCTTGCTGTGCCCTCCTCTAGGGGATCTTCCCAACAGAGGGATCAAATTTGCATCTGTTAACATCTCCTACATTGGCAGTTGTGTTCTTTACCACTAGCGCCAATTGGGAAGTCCTTGTAGTAATAAAATATAATCATTTATTGAGGCTGCATCCAAATTTCATTCCTCTCAGCTCCAACAATAAAGGTTAGAAGGTGCTCATACCTCACCTCAAGCCGAGGGAATGAAGCTTCACCAGGCATACACAGAAAACACTTTCAATATTTTTTTCGTGTTTCTGAGAACTCAGTAGACTTTTATCAGACTCACCCTGAAACATGTTTAAGAATAGAGAAGGTAGATGAGTGAGTATTCTCACATGAGGGAAAAGGAACACCAGATGTGCTGTGATTGTTCTGTACTCTGAGTATGGATCCAGATAACAGTCTTGTGTGATAGAGAGGATATAGAAGATTGGGATTTAAGCCAAAAATAATTCCTCGAAAAGGAAGTTCTAAGACTCCCAAAGGCACCGCATCTTTGAAATTATGTTTGGCATATAAAGCTGAAACTGCCATAATTCATTTAAGAAGTAGTGATTTTTTTCTTTTCTAAATGTGCCTGCAATAGAAATTTCAGTCAATAATATTCTCTTCAAAATAGTTAAAAGGTTACAAGGACATGTCCTACTGTGAGTCTGCTGGAAATTTTCTTTGCCCCCTACTCTGGTATGCAGAAACTCGTGGGCACCTTGCTCTTGCCTGTTCTGATACACCTAAGCCTAGAAATACAGAGCTTCTTCTCTGACCACTTGTTTTGACTTCTCACTAACTGTCATCCTTTCTTTTCCCAATAAAGAGAAATGAAAAAACAGCTCAGTCGTGATGCTCAAATGACCTAATCAGGAAAATAGCTGTGAATACCCACAGATGGATATTTTTAGCCTCTTACTATTCTATGTTAGCTGGTCCAACTCAGAGAACTTTAAAAAAATTTTTATTTGGGAAATGGGGCCTTGATACATGTCACTTTTCTCATGCCACTCCTGATACAACAGTAAATATGAAAGTATATGAGCTATTTTTGAAATACTTAAACTGTTGCTGTTCTTCAGTCACTAAGTCATGACAGACTCTTTGGGACCTCATGGATGGCAACAATTCAGGCTCCTCTGTCCTCCACTGTCTCTTGGAGTTTGTTCAGATTCATGTCCATTGAATTGGTAATACTATCCAATCATCTAATCTTCTGCCACCCCCTTCTCTTTTGCCTTCAGTCTTTCCCAGCATCAGGGTCTTTTCAAATGAGTCAGTTCTTCACATCAGGTGTCCCAAGTATTGGAGTTTCAACTTCAGTATCAGTCTTTCCAAAGGATATTCAGGATGGGTTTCCTTTAGGACTGATTGGTTTAATCTCCTTGATGTCCAAGGGACTCTCAAGCATCTTATCCAGCACCACAGTTCAAAAACATCAAGTCTTCAGTGCTCAGACTTCTTTATGGTCCAACTCTCACTTCTGTTCATGACTATTGGAAAAACTTAGCTTTGACTATATGGACTTTTGTCAGAAAAGTTACATCTCTGCTTTTTAACACACTGTCTAGTTTGTCATAAGTGAAAGTCACTCAGTCATGTCAGACTCTTTGCCACCCCATGGACTACACAGTCAAAGGAATTCTCCAGACCAGGATACTGGAATGGGTAGATTTTCCTTTCTCCAGGGGATCTTCCCAACCCAGGGATCAAACCCAGATCTCCCAAGTTACAGGCAGATTCTTTACCAGCTGCACCACAAGGTAAACTCAAGAATACTGGAGTGGGTACCCTATCCCTTCTCCAGCAGATTGTCCCAAACCAGGAATTGAACAATGGTCTCCTGCATTGCAGGCAGATTCTTTACCAACTGAGCTGTAAGGCAAGCTTGCTCCTTGTATGAAAAGTTATGACTAACCCAGACAGCCTATTAAAAAGAAGAGACATTACTTTGCTGACAATTATCCATCTAGTTAAACTATGGTTTCTCCATTAGTCATGTATGGATGTGAGAATTGGACTGTGAAGAAAGCTGAGCACTGAAGAATTGATGCTTTTGAACTGTGGTGTTGGAGAGGACTCTTGAGAGTCCCTTGGACTGCAAGGAGATCAAACCAGTCAATCCTAAAGAAAATCAGTCCCGAAGGACTGATGCTGAAGCTGAAACTCCAATACTTTGGCCACCTGATGTGAAGAACTAACTAATTAGAAAAGACCATGATGCTGGGAAAGATTGAAGGCAGGAGGAGAAGTGGACAGCAGAGGATGAGATGGTTGAATGGCATCACTGACTCGATGGACATGATTTTGAGCAAGCTCTGGGTGTTGCTGATGGACAAGGAGGCCTGGCATGCTGTAGTCCATNATGCTGGGAAAGATTGAAGGCAGGAGGAGAAGTGGACAGCAGAGGATGAGATGGTTGAATGGCATCACTGACTCGATGGACATGATTTTGAGCAAGCTCTGGGTGTTGCTGATGGACAAGGAGGCCTGGCATGCTGTAGTCCATGGGGTTGCAATGAGTCAGACATGAATGAGCAACTGAGTTAGAGCTTGGTTTGTCAAATCTTTCCTTCCAAGGAGCAGTGTATTTTAATTTTATGTCTGCAGTCACCATCTGTATTGACTTGGGAGCACACGTCCACTTTTCCCCCTTCTATTTGCCATGATGGGACCAGATGCCATGATCTTAGTTTTTTGACCTCTAAGTTTCAAGCCAGCTTTTTCATTCATCAAGANTGACCACAGGAAAACCACAGCCTTGACTAGATGGACCTTAGTCGGCAAAGTAATGTCTCTGCTTTTGAATATACGATCTAGGTTGGTCATAGCTTTTCTCCCAAGGAGTAAGCGTCTTCTAATTTCATGGCTGCAGTAACCATCTGCAGTCAATCAGTCCTATTCTAATGATTTTGACGCCTTGGAAGCCCATACATTCCTAGGATGTTTTAAGCTTCCTGTGCCTCTCACAGTCAGGAGGCTGTTGCAGCTATAAAAGTCCAGACAAACCTGTCAGGTAGGCTAGAAAGCCATCAGAGGGCTTTTTGGATTGAAACGCTCTTATTATGACCAGGAGACTTATCTAAAAGCTCTAAATTAACTTTTTCCAGAAAAAGGTGGTGGGGGGACAGCCCCCTGTTAATGCCAAAGGAGTTGGTGAAAGGCATAATATAGTAAAGCAGACAGATTTTGGTTCTGGGGGTAGATGCTCGAGAAAATCCAGGGGAGACCCCTGAGGCCTGAGCCCACCTTTGCGTTTTGCCAGGCCCCCTTCCTCATGACCTTTGCCGTGGGCACGATTCCCCATGCTGGCTCCCAGCAAACATCTTTAATCATCAGAGGAATGCAGATCAAAATCACAATGAGTTATCATTTCACATCTGTGAGAATGGCTAACATAAAAAACCCCACAAATAACAAATGTTTGTGAGGATGTGATGAAAAAGAAACCTATTACAATGTTGGTAAGAATATAAATTAGTGAACCCACTATGGAAAACAGTATGGAGGTTCATATAAAAAACTAAAAATAGAACTACTATATAATCCAGCAATTCTATTCTTGGGCATATATCTGAAGAAGACATAAAACACTAATTAGAAAATATAAAATGTATCCCACAATTTATAGCAGCACTGTTGACAAAAGCCAAGATAAAGAAGCAACATAAACATCGATCAACAGATAAATGGATATAGAAGATGTGGTATATATACAATGCAATACCACTCGGCAACAAAAAATAATGAAATGTTGCCACTTGCAAAAACATGGATGGATTTGGAGGATATTGTATTAAAACTCTGTGAAATAAGTCAGGCAGAAGAACTAATGATATCAGTCTATAGTGAAAAAGTGTGAAAGTCACTCAGTCATATCCAAGTCTTTGAGATTCCCATGGCCTGTAGCCTGATAGGCTCCTCTGTCCATGAAATTCTTCAGGCAAGAATATTCAAGTGGGTAGCTGTTCCATTCTCCAGGGGATCTTTCCAGCCCAGGGATGGAACCCAAGTCCCCCTCACTGCAGGTGGATTCTTCTTTGTTATACTGACTAGTTTGTTATCTTTTTTAGATACCACATATAGACTGATTCTTTACAGACTGATTCAGATGGTAACAAATCAGTCTATACATAGGACCTAAAAATACAACAAACTAGAGAATATAACAACANACTCAGTCATATCCAAGTCTTTGAGATCCCCATGGCCTGTAGCCTGATAGGCTCCTTTGTCCATGGAATTCTCCAGGCAAGAATATTCAAGTGGGTAGCTGTTCCGTTCTCCAGGGGCTCTTTCCAGCCCAGGGATGGAACCCAGGTCCCCCTCACTGCAGGTGGATGCTTCTTTGTTATACTCACTAATTTGTTATCTTTTTTAGATACCACATATAGACTGATTATTTACAGACTGATTCAGATGGTAACAAATCAGTCTATACATAGGACCTAAAAATACAACAAACTAGAGAATATAACAACAAAAGAATCAGAAACACAGATACAGAGGAAAAAAAACAGTAGTTACCAGTGGGCAGAAGAAAAGGAGGAGCAGCAATTTGGGTTAGAAAAGTAAGAGACACAAACTACTATGTATAAAATAAATGTTACAAGGGTATATTCTACAGCACAGGGAATATAGCCAATATTTAAAAATTTGAAAAACTATGCTGCACAACTGAAACTTATATATTACTTTACGTAAAGTATACCTTAAAAACAAAATAAATGAACTTTAATTTTTCACCAGTGCAATGGTATAGACTGGATCCATACAGTAAACCAACTGAAGCCTGAACCTATTCAAACTCCCCCCATATTAAAGGATGCACAGATCTTTATCTTTGTCAATTTTTCTTCAACTTCCTTAGTTTCTTTATCTACTACATTTCCCAAGTTGTCCAATTTATGTTTATGGTGCAAATCCAAAAAATGTATCAAGTACTATGACTGATGTCACCACTCACACATTTTAACTGACATTTACTGAAAGGATGACAAGCTGAAGAATATATTCTGTGCAGAAACATGACTTTTATTGGCATATAAACCTCACTCTTCCAACTGCAACAAACACTATGCTTATCCAACATCCCAGTTGACACCTCTGCAAGATTATAAACATATATTCACACAGTGATATAAAATCTCACTGAACACTGTTGGTAAGTTTCTGCTAGCAGAAAGAGTTTGTTATTGTCTATGTCAGTGAAGTCAACACATGAAAAGTACTTTAGTTAATTGTCTACATTATTGAATTAAATGTAGTAACTCTTGTGAGAACCTTCTCATCTGTTAAATGTGCCTCTAGCTGAAATTTTACTAACTTAGTCCTTCTAAATTGATCACTTAGAAAATGCATGTGCACATCATCTTTCATGTTTCTTTTGGTTTAGCGATTTTTTGGTGGTGATTACACTCTTCCATATTTTGTCATCACATATGCTTTTTGGGGTCAGAAAAACACCAGCACCATTTCTACATTTCTGAGGTCATGTTAAGATGAAGACAAAATGAAGCAGGCATGCATTTTTTTAAGCAGATGGATGGAAGGTATCAGAAATATCTAATGTATATGATTCCTCTGAATAAATATTCAATGCTTCAATATCAAGGCTCCATATATTTGTAACCAGAGAAGCCTGAGACAGTAGAGAATTCATGTCAAGCTACAGTTAAGCCAACATATGAAAGCACTATTTGGACCAAACTTTCAGCAGGCTCATAGTTCTGGCTACACTGAGAAATGCTTCAGCACCAACAACAGCTACTAATTTTGTGTGTTTATTAAATGTTAGATCACATTTATAATATTCATATGGATAAAGTGGTTTAATTGAAATATTTTCTTATTTACTTATAGACAATATGAAACTAAATTGGTTTGACTCCTGCTTCAAATCATTTAATAAAATTTAAAACGTACATTCTTATTTTTCCTTAGAGTGCTCTAAATCACCAGCACAAAAGGTCTCTAGGTATCTGGATCCCAAGTGATAACCAGCAATAACTTCATTTAGTACATCAACACTACAAACTGTGGACTATCAGCCTGTTATCCTGGCCCTGGAATCCCTAGTGCTCAATGCTCTGCCTCAACCAGCTCAATATACTCTCTCTTTGTAGCTGTGTCCTGAATTCCTCCCTACTTTTCTGGGTTACTTTTGCTTTTCTGATTCTAAGGAACAAAGATCACCGTATGGAAAGTGAAATGCTATTGTTACCATAAGCNCCCTGGAATACCTAGTGCTCAATGCTCTGCCTCAACCAGCTCAATATACTCTCTCTCTTTGTAGCTGTGTCCTGAATTCCTCCCTACTTTTTTGGGTTACTTTTGCTTTTCTGATTCTAAGGAACAAAGATCACTGTATGGAAAGTGAAATGCTATTGTTACCATAAGCCTGGGTATTAATCAGAAATCAGAAAACTGCCAGACATTGAGTTATTATGCCCAGTTTTACTATTTATTCATTTTTACCAATTAAAAGTGTGCATTATTCTGCATGTTTATTCAGTTTGTTCACACTATAACTGTTAGCTCCCTTGATAATTCAGTTACTGCAGTTAGTCTTCTTACAAGATATAAAATGTCAGTTTAGGATTCACCCTTCCCTGGAATTAGCAATAATTATTCTTCATTCCCAAAACTGCATCTTAAAAGTAAGAAAATTGCTAACATTTAAATAAGTATTACACATATCACCAAGTATCAAGTAAAGATGAATACTGTATGAGCCATATAGGATACCAAAATGATTAAAATGGAGACATTGTTCATATTTTGTTTGAAGACTAGAGACATATATAATGCTGAGGTTATTATTCATTATATGCTTCTTCCCCTCCTTCCACTACTGTCACTTACAGAAAGAAAAAAAAAAGAGAGAGAGAGAGAGAGTACTATAGAATAAGTGATGGAAAACATATTTGGGTCATGAGGTAGTAGCTGGAAGAGGGAGAGACAAAGAGAGAACTTTGGCAATGTTCACAAATGATTAGAGTTAAAAGTAAAGAAAACACAATCAGAGCTGAAACAGGGAATTAAAAACACAGATTCATGCGACAAAATCTCTGTTCATTTGAGTTCCTTTAAAAAAAGCAGACCGAGTGACTTAAACAACAAATACTCATTTCTCACATCTGGGAAAAGCAAGCTGAAGGATCTGTCAGATTTGGTGTCTGAGGACAGCCTGTTTCCTGGTTTTTAAGCTGCTGTGTCCTTACTTGGCAGACGGGATGAGGCAAGTATGTGGGGTATCTTTTACAAGGGCCCCAATCCCATTCATGAGGACTCTGTTCTCATGACCTGATCACTTCCAAAGGTTCAGTTCAGTTCAGTTCAGTTCAGTCGCTCAGTCGTGTCTGACTCTTTGCGACCCCATGAATCGCAGCATACCAGGCCTCCCTGTCCATCACCATCTCCCGGAGTTCACTCAGACTCACGACTTCCAAAGGTCCTGCCTGCAAATACACTGATAATTAAGTGTCAAATTGTGAGTGGGGGAGTAATGAAAATTCAGCCTAAAATACTCAAGATACAAAAATAAGTAAAGATCAATAAGGACACACATGTTTTGGGGGAGTTGAAGAGACTAGTAGTCTGGGAACTATAGGAAGAGGGAGCCACCAGCTCCCTGGTGGCTCAGACAATGAAGAATCCACTTATAATGCAGGAGACCTGGGTTTGATCCCTGGGTCAGGAAGATCCCCTGAAGAAGGGAATCGCTACTCACTCCAATATTTCGCCTGGACAATTCCATGGACAGAGGAGATGAGTGGGCTATAGTCCACTGGGTCACAAAGAGTTGGACACAACTGAGTTGAGCAGCTAAAACATAAGGATTTTTTTAAACCAACTTAGTTATCTTTCTAATACAAAGGCTATAGAAGCATATAGAACACTATAAAATGCAACAAGTTTTAAAGTCCAACACTCAGGGAATACACTGGCCCACAGTTCTTTCTTGAAAATCTACAAAAGGATGACTTTCATCCAAATAAGAGATAATGGAGGAAACACTAGCAAAATGAATGATGGCTAACATTTCATATAGCTAAAATTAGTTCTAATTGTTTTAAAGTAGATACATGTATAAAAATATAGATATTATAAATTCTGTTAAAGAAGAATTAATGTAACAGCAAAGGGAGATGAGAAAAAGAAAAGTAGGTTAAGTCTCCTGTCTGACACACAGGAAATAAGTATGAGTCAAAAATACCCAACAACACAGTGCTATCAACTATACTTACATTGTCATACACTAGATCCTCACATCTTACTTATTGTATAACTGGAATTTGTATGTTTTTACTATCCTCTCCTTATTTTCTCCAGACACTAGTTAGTCCCTGGCAACCACTTTCCTGCCTTTTTTTTTTTTCACATATAAGTGATAACAAACCTTATTTGCATTCCTCTGTTTGGCGTTAAATCTGCCTAGCCAGATAGCCAAAGAATAATAAGATAATAGGCGTCTAAAGACAAGTTATAAGAATACAGGAGAAAATTAAACAAAAATAAACACTGTCCTATCAAAAATATTTTAATTTTATTTTATTTTGTCATACAATTGCCTTATTTTATTTTATTTAAACTTTTTATTTCTTTACTTTTCAATACTGTATTGGTTTTGCCATACATTGACATGAATCCACCATGGGTGTACATGAGCTCCCAAATTTGAATCCCCTCCCACCACCCTGCCCATATCATCTCTCTTTGTAAGAAGTCACATTGTACAGAGAAAGAAAAAATAAATATTATATAATAAATACTGTAAGTATAATATAAAATAATGTAAAACTTGAGAGCCAATATCTTTATCCATAAATGTTTATGGACTCAACTAATCTCTTGAAAGGATAAAGAAATCTAATTGTAAAATAAATAGATGGGTATAAATTAAAAGAAAATGAAGCATTCATATCATGGAAGAATTCCTCTCTAACATGAGTTATGGGAAAGAATCTAAATGTGACTCAAAATCCAGATGTCACTAAAAAATGTTAATAAATCTAACATCAATTATTTGAAAATGATTTAAAAAATTCTTGCACGTCCTAAATAAATATAGAAAACAAATGACAAAATGTAGAAGAAATTTGCAATATATATGAGATAAGGAGTTAATATATGTTTTAACTCTATAAAACATTCTTAAAATTGATGGAATCAAGACCAACAACCATGTAGAAAATGTGCAAAATATATGAACAGGGATTTCACAAAACGATACAATGACCTTTAAACATATATGAAGTTCTCATTCACTCATTATAAATGAATGTAAATAAAACCTAAACTGAAATATTACTCTTCATCTATCAGATTTTGAGAAATGGGAAGCTGGATAAAATATTATATTGGTAAGGCTGTGAGAAAACAATCATTCTTACAGACACACACAATATGAAAGAAAGTGTGGCTATATTGATTGTATACGTTTGTGCTAAGTTGCTTCAGTCATGCTCAGTTGTTTNTAAACTGAAATACTACTCTTCATCTATCAGATTTTGAGAAATGGGAAGCTGGATAAAATATTATATTGGTAAGGCTGTGAGAAAGCAATCATTCTTACAGACACACACAATATGAAAGAAAATGTGGCTATATTGATTGTATACGTTTGTGCTAAGTTGCTTCAGTCATGCTCAGTTGTTTGCAAGCCTATAGACTGTAGCCCTCCAGGCTCTTCTGTCCATGGGATTCTCCAAGCAAGAGTACTGGAGTGGGTTACCATATCCTCCTTCAAGGTATCTTCCTAATGCAAGGATTGAACCCATGTCTCTTATGTCTCCTGCATTGGCAGACAGGTTCTTTACCACTAGCACCACCTGGAAAGCCCATATTGATTGCATTTGATTTTTGTTCAGTCTCTCAGTCATGTCTGACCCTCTGTGACCCCATAGACTGCATCATCCCAGGCTTCCCTGTCCATCACCATCTTCCAGAGCTTGCTCAAACTGATGTCCATTGCGTTGGTGATGCCATCCAACCATCTCGTCCTCTTTTGTCTCCTCCTCCTCCTGTCTTCAGTCTTTCCCAGTATCAGGGTCTTTTCAGTGACTCAGCTCTTTCCATCAGGTGGTCAAATAATTGGAGCTTAAGGTCAAGCATGAGTCCCTCCAATGAATATTCAGGATTGATTTCCTTTAGGATGGACTAGTTTGATGTCCTGTTGTCCAAGGGACTCTTAAGAGTCTTCTCCAATACCACAGTTTGAACAGCAACAATTCTTCAGCACTCAGCCTTTTTAAAATAGTCCAACTCTCAAATCCATACATGACTACTGGAAAAACCATAGCTTTGTCTAAACAGACCTTTGCTGGCAAAGCACTATCTCTGCTTTTTAATACACTCTCTGGTTTGTCATAGCTTTTCTTCCAAGAAGCAAGCATCTTTTAATTTCATGGCTGCAGATACCATCTGCAGTGATTCTGGAGCCCAAGAAAATAAAGTCTGTTAATGACTCCATTGTTTCCCCATCTATTTGCCAGGAAGTGATGGGACCAGATGTCATGATCTTCATTATTTGAATGTTGATTTTTAAGTCAACTTATTCACTCTTCTCTTTTACCTTCATGAAGAGGCTTTTTGGCTCCTCTTCGCTTTCTGCCATAAGGTGGTATCATCTGCATTTGTGAGGTTATTGATATTTCTCCTTGCAATCTTGATTCCAGCTTGTGCTTCATCCAGCCTGGTGTTCTGCATGACATAAACACTGCATATAAGTTAAATAAACAGGGTACAACATACAAAATTAATGTACTCCTTTCCCAATTTTGAACAAGTTCATTGTTCCATGTCCAGTTCTAATTGTTACTTCCTGACTTGATACAGGTTTCACAGGAGGCAGGTAAGGTGGTTTGGTATTTCCATCTCTTGAAGAATTTTCCAGTTTGTTTTGATCCACACAATCAAAGTCTTTAGCATAGTCAATGAGGCAGAAATAGATCTTTCTGGAATTCTTTCTTGCTCTTTTTTTTTAATGATCCAACAGACGTTGGCAATTTGACCTCTGGTTCCTCTGCCTTTTCTAAATCCAGCTTAAACATCTGGAAGTTCTTGGTTCACATACTGTTGAAGCCTAGCTTGAAGAATTTTGAGCATTACTTTGCTAGTATTTGAAATGAGCGAAATTGTGTGGTAGTCTAACATTCTTCGGCATTGTCCTTCTTTGGGACTGGAATGAAAAGTGACCTTTTCCAGTCCTGTGGACACTGCTGAGTTTTCCAAATTTGCTGGCATACTGAATGCAATATTTTAACATCATTCAGTTCAGTTCAGTCGCTCAGTTCTGTCCGACTCTGTGCCCCCATGAATCGCAGCACGCCGGTCCTCCCTGTCCATCACCAACTCCCAGAGTTCACTCAGATTCATGTCCCATCGAGACAGTGATGCCATCCAACTATCTCATCCTCTGTCGTCCCCTTCTCCTCCTGCCCCCAATCCCTTCCAGAATCAGGGTCTTTTCAAATGAGTCAGCTCTTCACATAGGTGGCCAAAGTACTGAAGTTTCAGCTTTAGCATCAGTCTTTTCAATGAACAGGCAGGACTGATCTCCTTTAGGATGGACTGGTTGGATCTCCTTGCAGTCCAAGGGACTTTCAAGAGTCTTCTCCAACACCACAGTTCAAAAACATCCATTCTTTAGTGCTCAGCTTTCTTTACAGTCCAACTCTCACATCCATACATGACCACTTGAAAAGCCATAGCCTAGACTAGACAGACCTTTGTTGGCAAAGTAATGTCTCAGCTTTTGAATATGCTGTCTAGGTTGGTCATAACTTTCCTTCCAAGGAGTGTCTTTTAATTTCATGGCTGCAGTCACCATCTGCAGTGATTTTGGAGCCCTCCCCAAAATAAAGTCTGACACTGTTTCCACTGTTTCCCCATCTATTTCCTATGAAGTGATAGGGCACATATAAAAAAAGAAAAAAGAAAAAAATAGGACACTAAAGGACTCTGGATCCAGTCTGAAGGGACTCCCACTTGATAAATCTGGGACACTTCAACTATCAAAGTTAATAACAATACCTATTACAACCAAATAAAATGAGAAACCATGTATTTAAATTTAAATGACTAAATTGGTGATTATATAAAGTGAGATAGAAAATATTCATTTAGATTTGAATTCCACCTAAAAAAAGTATGAAAATAATGAAGGTTCTTTAAAAATGTCATTTAGAGACTCTGACATTAATAACTGTTTTAGGTAAGATTCAGTAATAATTGTCAAGACTCATTGGGAAAAGACCAAAAATCCTAGTATAGTATGTATTATATACTTTTATACTACCCTTTTTGTCTCAGAATGACATAGAGAGAAGGAGAGAGAGTGAAAAATCAATTATGATGAATTTTTAATGTAAAAAGTATAAGGAAATCTTTTCCAGTATTCTTGCAACTTTGTGAAAATAAAAAGTTACTAAAATGTTCAACTGTTCAACACTTGTGAGTACTATTTTATTCAGTACAAAATGGGATATATAGTATAGTTCTGACTACAAAAATTATGTGGGTAACTACTCAGCTGAACCATTAGATTCTAAGCACATAATCATCCTCAAAGGCATCAATATGGTAAAAAGGCGTTGATTTGTGAATGAGACATCATTTTACATCTTACAGTGATACTATTACAACACTAAACATACCAGCACTTCCTTGCTTAAAAGTGGGGGCTATCAGAAGTACATTTACACAATGACACAAGGTACATGGCAGAAATATAAGACCTAGCGTCTGGAAGCAGGCAGACACGAGCTTAGATTCCAGCTCAGCTGCTTTGAGCCCCTTGATAATTAGAAAAGTGACTTAGAATCTTTTGTTTTCTCATCAATAGCTTGAGAATAATTCGTAACAGTCCCTTCATGGAACTGTCATAGCGTCCAAAGGAGAAAATTCAAGAAAACACCTAATGCAAAGCTACGTCACAGTTCATTTTTCATATATGTCAGCTACTATAACTAATAACTAATAAGGATTTCACATAATAGAGGTAACTTGATACTGGCTCTTCTCAAACCCTACATGAGAAACCCTTCCATAGACTTGAAATCTTAAACATTTCATGATCTAAAATTAAGTTGGTGATTTATTTCACTCACACATCAAACAGAATGCACTTAGACTTCTTGTTCAGTACCTTTCTTCTAGAAGAAAAAAGAAAAAAACAAAAGGAAAACTGTATCTAAAGTTAGTTCCTCAAAGTGATACTTCAAATGATTTCTGCTACTTTCCATTTCTACTTTCATTAGATATGCTCTGACAACATTTCACTGCCTCCACAACCAACCACTTGAGAGTTATATAAGACTTATATATATATATATATATATATTTGCTGCAGGACAGAGACATACTGTGTCATTGAAAATTTCAAAGTATTTGACATTTTTTTTACTTGGCACTCTGCAATTTTCTAAATGTCAATTTTAAAATGTTTTTATTGTTATTAATTGAGCTTTACTCTGGAATCTCAAATGCTTATTTTATTATTGTTTCACTTTGCTAAATAAAGCCAGTAATGCAAGAAAAGCAGAGAAAATCCGTTTTCTTCTCAATTTTTCAGTTTTACATGATTGAAGTGCTTCTCTGCCTCTGGACACTGCACACTTTGATGAATACTGACTTCAGAAGTTTCAGAACAAAACTAAGTTTAGTCAAAAATAAGATTGGAAAAGAAACATTATTTTAGAAACATTGAAACTACACAAAGTGAAGAGATAATACATACAGATTTTATTATTGTTAGTAGCTATGAAACTAACAAACTACTATGGTGCTTGGTTAATTTGTTGATTTAATTATTCAACATCTAATTATAGGAAGAGGACAATGCTATTTCAAGTGATTTTAAAAATGTAGTACCATCTAATATGCTCCCATTTCTGATAATAAAAATAATAAATATCTTTATTGTTTTATTTATGTCATGGACACTGTTTACTTTTTCCCATCTACTGGCCATGAAGTGATGACTGTTTACCAGCAACACAAAATATTTAAGAATATACAAATCCAACATTAAATGAAGTTAAAAGTTGCATTACAAAAGCTAAGCTCTTTTATTTAATAAAATGTACATTTCTTTGAAAGACAAAAAAGGCATCATTTTACAGGCTATCTTCCAAGGATCTATCATTTTCTTAAATATAGCTGTAATCACAGATTTAGCATTATCAAGGTATTTGATAGTAATTTATAAATACAACCTTTAAGAAAACTTCCAGTATGCAACTCCACTTATTTGCCTATGAAGCATAGTCTGAACAATTGGTGACAGTTTAAAGTCTGCACTGTTCCACTTCTTAGATTTTTATAGATTGTTATAGAAGTCTTTATCCTAAAAAATTAGCCACTGAATTCATTTGGGCTAGCATGTGCCCTGAGAAATGTACCTTTAGGCCTGTGTATATCAATAATTTAAAATCAAAGAGTGAAGCAGTATCAACAATTAAGTTCTTAAAATGTGGCTTTTAATTAGAAAAGGATGTTAAAATAGGACAACACTTTAAAGTAATAAAATGAAGCCCATTTGTAACATACTGGCAATTAAACTGATTTCTTTTTTATTATTCCTTAGAAGCTCTGTGTTGTACTTACAAGGCAATCTTAATTCTTTACTGCTAGCTTTGAATCAAGTATAAGCTGACATTTGCTAGGTTTCTTATTTTAGATTTACAAGTTCTCTTGTGCAACTTTTCAAAACTGAAAAACCATTTCTTTCTTTAGGTCTTATGTAGTTTTTAAAAAAAAATGTTTATTTTTGTTTTTCTGGATTTATAACAATCCATTTTATACAATATACCAAGTATGCTTAAAATAAAACAAAGTGTTAACTGAGCTTTATATTCAGAAGTCTGGTATTATGGAGGGTCTGAAGATTTTTACACACTACATTTAATATATTTAAGTGAACTAGAAATTTCTCTAGAGGCAGAATATCTAACCTAAATATTTCTGACAAAATGATGATTTTAACCACTTTCTTGGGATTACATTTCATATATTTAACTACAGTTTAATCAGTGCCTATTATTTGGCATTACTGAGAATGGAGATAAGGTCATACTATAATATTCTTTCCAAACAAAACTTTCTCTGCAGGGGAAAACCATTTACTTTCTTTGTATTTTTAGAAAACACATCAACACTTCCATTTTTAAAAAAGTAAATGGTATTTGTGCAGTATACCACTTGTACCACTAATTAATACAGAGATCTGACCATACTTACAGCTTCAAGGCAGGGATTGGCTTTTATCCAGAACATCAATTATGTAAGAAAATATGTCTGTATTTAGCAGAATAATGATTGATCTAAAAAAATCCCCAAGAGTAGCAGGAGTGAAAATTCTGTAGAAGGCACAGTAGTCTTTCCCCAACACATAAGCTAATAAGAATTAGTGTTCTACTTCTCAATAACTTAATCTTCCTGTATATAATTTATCAGAGCATTCTTAAGGCTATTCATATGTAAGGTTGATTAACAAATGTCAAGGATTTATAAATCTATCATTTCTTTATTTGACTGATATTTAATGGGATCAATTATGCCTCGAGCATTTAGTTACATTTGCGTGCACTTTTCTCATGTTTCAGATTTACTTTCTTACCTCTGGGGCTTCACACGTGCCATTCCTCTTGTCTGTAATGACCTTTTCCTTATTCTTTACTTGGATTATTAATTTACTTTCAGGTTTTAGGCAAAGTTTGACATCATGGAAGCCTTCCCAAGTTTTCCATCCAGTACAGTGGGATTCAAAATGTTCCTCTTCTCCATTCATAGATGATTCTCTGATATACCTATAAATGTACTTATTCTAATATACTATTTTGATTTTACTTACCTAACCTCTGGTCAGATTCTCAAAACAAACAGTTTTATACAACAGTTAAGATTTTTNGAAGTTGTTTTGTGGAGTTTATTCAGCTTGAAATGTTCTTTTGATGAAGTAGCGAGGGAGAGAGTGTTCTCCCCGTCCTACTCCTCCGCCATCTTCCCACCGGCAAAGGCCAAACAGTTAAGATTTTTAATTGTTACTCATTTAAAAGAATCCACTCCATATTTCAGGCAGTTCTCAAAAGTACTCATAGATTTAGAACTTTTCATGGTGGCAAGAATACACAAAACTGTACGAAAAAGGTCTTAATGACCTGGATAACCACAATGGCATGGTCACTGATCTAGAGCTAAACATCCTGGAGTATGAAATCAAGTGGGCCTTAGGAAGCATTACTAGGAACAAAGCTAGTGGAAGTGATGGAATTCCAGCTGAACTATTTCAAATCCTAAAAGATGATGCTATTAAAGTGCTGCATGCAAAAGGCCAGCAAATTTGGAGAACTCTGGAGTGGTCACAGGACTGGAAAAGGTCAGTTTTCATTCTGATCCCAAAGAAGGGCAATGCCAAAGAATGTTCAAACTACCACACAATTGCACTCATTTCACATGCTAGCAAGATAATGCTCAAAATCCTTCAAATTAGGCTTCAGCAGTATATGAATTGAGAATTTCCAGATGTGTAAGGTGGATTTAGGGAGAAGGCAATGGCACCCCACTCCAGTACTCTTGCCTGGAAAATCCCATGGACAGAGGAGCCTGGTAGGCTACAGTCCTTGGGGTTGCGAAGAGTCAGACACGTCTGAGTAAGTTCACTTTCACTTTTCACTCTCATGCATTGGAGAAGGAAATGGCAACCTACTCCAGTGTTCTTGCCTGGAGAATCCCAGGGATGGGGGAGCCTGGTGGGGTGCCATCTATGGGGTTGCACAGAGTTGGACACAACTGAAGCGACTTAGCAGCAGCAGCAACAAGGTGGATTTAGAAAAGTCAGAGGAACCAGAGATCAAATTGACAACATCTGTTGGATCATAGAAAAAAGCAAGAGAATTCCAGAAAAAAACATCTAGTTATGCTACACTGACTGCACTGAAGACTTTGACTGTGTGGATCACAACAGACAGTGGAAAATTCTTAAAGAGATGGGAATACCAGAACACCTTACCTGCCTCCTGAGAAACCAGTATTCAAGTCAAGAAGCAACAGTCAGAACTGGACATGAAACAATGAACTGGTTCAAAATTAGGAAAGGAGTATATCAAATTGTATACTGTCACCCTGCTTATTTAATTTCTATGCAGAGCACAACATTTAAAATGCCAGACTGGATGCAGTGCAAGCTGGATCCAAGACTGCTGGGAGAAAAATCAATAACCTGACATATGCAGATGAGACTACCATTATGCCAGAAAGAAAAGAGGAACTGAAGAGCCACTTGATGAAGGTGGAACAGGAGAGTGAAAAAGCTGGCTTAAAGCTCAGCATTCAAAAATCTAAGATCATGGCATCTGGTCCCATCACTTCATAGCAAATAGGTAGTGAAAAAGTGGCAATAGTCTCAGACTTTATGTTGGTGAACTTCAAAATCACTGCTGACTGTTACTGCAACCATGAAATTAAAAAAGACTTCCTCTTTGGAATAAAAGCTATGACCAACCTAGACAGCATATGAAAAAGCAGAAACATCACTTTGCTGACAAAGGTCCATAAAGTCAAAGTATAGTTTGTCCAGTATTCATGTATGGATCTGAGATTTGTGCCATAAAGAGGCTGAATGCCAAAGAATTGATGCTTTTGAACTGCAGTGCTGGAGAAGACTCTTGACAGTCGCTTGGACAGCAAGGAGATCAAAATAGTGACTCATAAAGGAAATCAACCCCAAATATTCATTGGTAGAACTAATGTTGAAGCTGAATCTCTAATACTTTGGACACATGACGTGAAGAGTCCACTCTTTCAAAAAGACTTGATGGCAGAAAAGACAGAGGGCAGGAGGAGAAGGGGACAATAGAGGAGGAGATGGTTGGATGACATCAGCGACTCAATGGACATGAGTGCGAGCAAATTCAGGGAGATAGTGATGGAAAGGGAGGCCTGGTGTGCTGCAGTCCATGGGGTCACAAAGAGCTGGACATGACTTAGCAACTGAACAACAACAAAGCACATAAGACGATAATACACAATGATTAAGTTTACATCATTGTAAGATGGAATTCATGTTGAAAAATAAACTTGGATGTTTACAGCAGGTGTCTTCCTAATTGCTACAAGCTTAAAACAACCAAAACGTAAGTGAATGGATAAATAAAACACAGTATATCCACACAATGGAATACTATTGAGCAATAAAAAGAAATCCATGGAGGGATCTTACATGTATTTTATTAGTCTCAATAGTTTTTATATGTCAATGCCCCCAAATTGACATACTGATTTAAATTAATTAGAGCTGTGTGTGTAAGTTATCACTCTGATTAAACTGGTATACACAAAAATGTTAAGACCAGAAATAGAAACAGTATCCTTAAAGGAGCTAGTAACTGGCATTATCAGATACACATTATCAGATACTCTAAATATACACTTCACATCATGATAGAAAAATACTTGTTAAGAACTATGGTGATATGNTGGCAAATAGATGGATAAACAGTGGAAACAGTGTCAGACTTTATTTGGGGGGGGGGTCTCCAAAATCACTGCAGATGGTGTCTGCAGCCATGAAATAGAAAGACGTTTACTCCTTGGAAGGAAAGTTATGACCAACCTAGATAGCATATTCAAAAGCAGAGACATCAGTTTGACAACAAAGGTCTGTCTAGTCAAGGCTATGGTTTCTCCAGTCATCATGTATGGATGTGAGAGTTGGACTATAAAGAAAGCTGAGCACCAAAGAATTGATGCTTTATAACTATGGTGTTGGAGAAGACTCTTGAGAGTCCCTTGGACTGCAAGGAGATCCAACCAGTCCATTCTAAAGGAGATCAGTCTTAGTGTTCATTGGAAGGACTGATGTTGAAGCTCAAACTCCTATACTTTGGCCACCTGATACGAAGAGCTGACTCATTTGAAAAGACCCTGATGCTGGGAAAGATTGAGGATGAGAGGAGAAGGGGATGACAGAGGATGAGATTGGTTGGATGGCATCACCAACTCAATGGACATGGGTTTGGGTGAACTCCGGGAGTTGGTGATGAACAGGGAAGCCTGGCGTGCTTCAGTCCATGGGGTCACAAAGAGTCAAACACGACTGAGTGAGTAAACTGAACTGAACTGATTCTATACTACCTTCTCTGCATTATCTTACTGATCTTCATAACAAAACTGAGAGGTAGACCTATTCATAACCCCATTTTTCTTTGGTTAACAGTTTTGTTGAGATATAATTCACATATTTTACAACTGGCCCATTAAAGTCCATAATTCTGTGGTTTTTAGTATCTTCTCAGAGTTGTGCAACTGTCACTACTATCAATTGTAGAATGTTTTCATTACCTCTCCCCAGAAACCCATACCCTTTTAATTATCATCGCTGCCCACCCTTCCATCCCCTTAGAGACAACCACTGGTCTACTTCCTATCTGTATGCATGCCAGCATGCTAAGTTGCTTCAGTCGTGTCTGACTCTAGCTGGCCAGGCTCCTCTGTCCATGGGATTCTCCAGGCAAGAATACTGGAGGGGTTGCCATGCCCTCCTCCAGGGGATTTTCCCTGGCCCAGGGATCGAACCCACATCTCCAGTGCAGGCAGGTTCTTAACCACCAGCGCCACCTGAGAAGCCCTTCTCCAATGCATGAAAGTGAAAAGTGAAAGTGAAGTCTCTCAGTCGTGTCCGACTCTTAGCGACCCCATGGACTGCAGCCTACCAGGCTCCTCCATCCATGAGATTTTCCATGCAAGAGTACTGGAGTGGGGTGCCATTGCCTTCTCCACCTATTTCTATACGTTTGCGTATTCTGGATATTTGACGTTATAGATGGTTATAATATGTGATCCTTTGTGACTATCTTCTTTAACCTAGCACAGTGTGTGCAATGTGCTGTAGCATGTATCAGTATTTCAGTCCGCTTTATTGCTGAATAATATTTCATTGCATGAGTACACCACATTTTATTTATCCAGTCATCAGTTGACAACATTCCGTTTGTTTCCACCTTGTGGCTATTAGGAATAATGCTTCTATCTCTGCTCAGTGTTAAATGGCAGCCTGGATGGGAGGGAAGTTTGGGGGAACATGAATACATGTATACACATAGCTGAGTCCCTTAGCTGTCCACCTGAAACTATCACAACATTGTTAATCAGCTATACGACAATGTAACATAAAAAGTTGTCTTAAAATTTTCTTAAACTTTTTTCAAGTTTTATAAAATTAAAATTTTCTTAAAGAAGGATGTCAACAAAGCTCTGTCTAGTCAAGGCTATGGCTTTTCCAGTGGTCGTGTATAGATGTGAGAGTTGGACTATAAAGAAAACTGAGCGCCGAACAATTGATGCTTTTGAGCTGTGGTGTTGGAGAAGACTCTTGAGAGTCCCTGGGACTGCAAGGAGATCCAACCAGTCTATCCTAAAGGAGATCAGTCCTGGGTGTTCATTGGTAGGACTGATGTTGAAGCTGAAACTCCAATACTTTGGCCATCTAATGCGAAGAGTTGACTCATTGGAAAAAACCCTGATACTGGAAGGGACTGGGGACAGGAGGAGAAGGGGATGACAGAGGATGAGATGGTTGGATGGCATCACCGACTCAATGGACATGGGTTTGGGTGAACTCCGGGAGTTGGTGATAGACAAGGAGGCCTGGCATGCTACAGTTCATGGGGTCGCAAAGAGTCAGACATGACTGAGCAACTGAACTGAAAGAAGAATAATGCTGCTATGAAATATGTGTATAAATTTTTGTGTGGACATATTTTCATTTCTAGTGTATACATAAGAGTGAAATTTCAGAATCACATGATAACTCATGTTTAGCTTTTTAAGGAACTCCCAAATTGTGTTTCCAATGTGGCTGTGCCACTCTACATTCTCACTATCAGCATATGAGTATTCCGATTCCTCTGCATCCTCACTAACACTTGTTACTATCTGTATTTTACAATTATGGTCATCCTGCTATTATAAAGTGGTTTATCACTGTGGTTTTGATTGGCATTTCCCTAATGGTTCATGATGTTGAGCATCTTTTCATGCACTTGTGGGCCACTTGCACATCTTCTTTGGAGAAATGTCTATTCATATCCTTTCCCCATTTTAACTGAGTTATTTGCCTTTTTTTATTTTTAAGTGATAAGTGTTCTTTGGGCTTCCCTGGTGGCTCGGCAGTAGAGAATCTGCCTGCAATGCAGGAGACCTGTGTTTGACCCCTGGATTGGGAAGATCCCCTGGAGGAGGGCATGGCAACCCACTCCAGTACTCTTGCCTGGAGAACCCATGGACAGAGGAGCCCAGCGGGCTACAGTCCATAGAGATGCACAGAGTCGGACATGACTGAAGCAACCAAGCAGCAGCAGTTCTTTATACACTCTAAATACAAGTTCTTTATAAGATATGTGATTTGAAAATACTTTCTCCCATTCTGTAGGCTGTCTTTTTACTTTCTTAATAGTATCCACAAACGTTTTTAATTTTTATGAAGTCTAATTTGTCTACTTTTTATTTCCTTGCTTATAATAATCCCACTTTACATATGGGAAAAAAAAAACCGAGGCAGGTGTTTAGCAACTTGCCCCAAAACAGAGCCAAGAGTCTATCTTGGCTCCAAACCTTCCTTTGAGGGCCCAAGGAAGTCATTGTGAACAGGTGCTGCGTCTCCTGTGGTCCTGCCGGAACTGGTGCAGGTCTCCAAGCCCCAGGAGGATGCTTACTCCTACCCCTGCACACAGGAGTCAGAAGTGGCCCCAGTATCAAGCCCTGGCAATGACATACGATACCCTGCCCCACCTGCGGACACCTGATCCACCTCGTGGCAAGTCCCACAGGGCACAGAAGAGAAATTCTCCCGCTTGGAAAATTTCCATACAGTGTGGCCTGTGGCAGGTGGATGGACAAAAGAAACCTCTCAATCAGCTGATGAACTCACCAGAGACCAGAAGCTCTCCCAACAATATTAAGAGAGTCTTAAAAAATCCTCCATGCTCCAATTTAATGTTTCCCATGCATCAACTCATTTTTCCCTATAAATATTCTTTCCTTCAACACATGTGTATCAGGCACCCATGTAAGGCAAAGTACTGGGCTGAGAAACTGGAAGGTAAAGTGTTTTTCCCTTTAGACCACTCTGGCGAAATGGAGGAACTACCGACCCTGGTTAAGAGAAGAAGAAATGGAAACATCAGAATGTGTCATAACTTGACCAAGGTGACAAAACCAGCCAGTGGTGATCTGATAGAGCCCAGATCCCTGGGCCTGGTGTCCACACTCTGTCTACACCACAGTGAACATCATTAGTCCAATGGGGTCAAATTCAAGGTTGCCTCTGCCTTTGTTTCCCATCTAAGAATGGGACTCGACCATCAGAAAAATATCACTCAAGCCCCAGAACACAAAGTCGGCTGTAAGTGAGTCTCACAGCAACCATTCCTTCTGCTCCTTTTGCAGAAACAGCACAGCAGCTCCGCAGCTTCAGAAAGGATCTACTGCGATGCTGATTTGGCAATCTGGCTTTCTGGCTTCCATCTTTTGACTATTATTATTTTACGACTAATTTTCCAGTCAAATCGTTTATTTGTGCAAAAGCCCATCCAGCCTTGAGCACTTTTCTTCTTGTCTTTGAATTTTATCTCTCTTTTTAATTAAAAAAAAAAAAAAAAA